>OY856187.1:426200878-426256466 GCA_963693315.1 Diogma glabrata
GGCCTACTAACCTCTTGCACATTTTGCTGTCAGACCACTTTGCTGTCAAATTTGTATGAAATTCTGTTTCTGTTCCTATTGTATGTCGTTTTTAGGCTTCCGTGGTTTAAAATTCTGACAATTTTGATTAGTTTTATTGGATTTTTGGCTCTGGAATCTATTTCATACAAACTGAAAATTACAACAGAATGCCCGACTTTATAGAAAATATAATCTTTTCCAATCAAAATTTAATTATAATAAACACGCAAAATAGATTTAATTTATTTACATTTGTTTCATACTAATTTATTTTTTTCTTTGTATTACAGAACCGAATGTTGGACTATGGGTTTGAAGGTCCGTGGTTCGAATACTCGTCAGGTAAATTTTTTTTTTTAATTAGTTGAGTAAGGTTTAATGAAATTTAATTCAATTATATGTCCCAAGTAAAATATAATATAAATATGACATTTAGGGGATGTATTCAAATATTATTTCAACTGAAAAATATCGTGGGTAATGTATGAGGAACATCCAACTTTATCGCATTAAATGAGTTGGTGGCGTAGTGGTTATGATGCCGACTTTGGAGATGTGGGTCAGGGCCCGGTCAAAGTTAGAAGTTTTTTCTTCAAAAATTTTAAAGTTTTCCAATTTATTTAGAAAAATTAAGAAAATTGAAAATTAAACTGGAAAATTTGAAACAAAAATGAAGAAAATTAAAATAATAAAAATGTTCTATTTATTTCTATTATTTTTTCGTATATTAGATAGACCCCTAATTACGCTTCCTAAAAGTACTAAAAATTTTCATTTAATTTAGCCGGGTCACAATGTCTAATTTAATAACCATCATTCTATCATCGAGGGGCAGATCTATGGTTTAAACATTTGTTGGATAAAAATTACAATAAAAAGTTTTAATTTAGTTTATAAAAAGATAATTTTAATGTAATAAAAGAAGAATATTTAACACAAGATAAAATAAATAATATTAGAATTAAAAATATATAAGAAAATAATGTTAATTTAATTTAATTTAACAATTTGTAAAAGACTTCTTTTAAACTGGACTAAGTTGGAGCAAAACAAATTGGTTTGATTAAATTTAAGGTTGTGGCTGTACTGTAATCTAATTAACGGTGAATGAACTCTTAGATTAGTTAGAAAAGTATTATAATACAGAGTGTACGAATACCTAGTATTATAACAAGGTGTGGTATTCAAACGAATTAGACTAGCCAAATCTGATTCTATACTATGGTTAAGAATTTTATAAAGGGTTGTTTGATCAGCAATTGTACGTCTCTGTTCCAATGATAATAGATTATATCGTTTTAGTCTATCTTTATATGGTTGATATGGGAAGCTTAATTTAAAGTTCAGAAATCTAGTAAACTTCTTTTGAACCCTCTCAATATCGATCACTTTTTGGTTCACTGGCGGTTCAACTAACATCCATGTTTGATTTTTCATAAGTGTACTATACTCCTCATTCATGGCCGTCCTCCATTCATCCTGATCATTCGATTGCATTGCTTCTTCAAAAGTTCCAGGCTCTTCACAAATAGCCAACAACGCTGCATGACTTGTCGTATCATCACAAATATTTACTAATGTTGCATTATTTTTGCGTAATCGAGAGCTGACGATATTTTTAGTGTTCACATTACATATTGTGCTACCATCTTTTCCGTCACCATCCTCATTTACCGGTTGTATTGTATAACAGATCACTTTTGGAACATTACATTTATAATCCACACTTTCACCTACTTCAGAGCTTGATGTTGTAGGTATCATCTCCAAACTGTTTTTGAAAGTTGCAATTGAATCTTCTTCCAAGAAAATTACATCACGAGCTACTTCAACTTTCTTAGTTTCAGAGTTCCAGACCCGAAATCCTTTCGACTTACTATCATATCCAACAAACGTGCATTTTACGGCTTTAGCATCCAGCTTTCTCCTTTTCTCTTTTGGAATATGCACAAAAACATCAGATCCAAAAATTCTGAAATGATCAACATTGCTTTTCTTTCCGTGCCATAAATCATACGGTGTCTTGTTTGGAACAGTGCTTACGCCACTTCGATTTAGAACGTATACTGCAGAATTGACAGCTTCAGCCCAGAATTTTAACTCCATCTGTTTTGAATGAATCATTGTTCGTGCAGATTCCATAATAGTGCGCATTTCTCGCTCTGCACTGCCATTCTGTTCTGGAGTATACGGAACAGTTAGTTGATGTTGGATGCCCATTTCATCAAGAAAGATTTTTAGTTCAGCATTAACAAATTCTGTGCCACGGTGCGATCGGAAAATTCGAATATTATGACCATCTTCACGTTGCATTTGATTAATGAAACTCTTGACGTTCATAACGACTTCTGATTTCTGTTTTAGAAAATAAACAAAACGAAAATGTGAGTAATCATCTTTCAACAATAAAAAATACCTGGAGCCTGCAATCGAATTAGCTTGCATAGGACCGCATACGTCAGCATGGATGACTGCACCGCAAGATTTTGACTTTTCTTCACGAAGATTAAAGCTACTTCGATGATGCTTCCCAAACACACATGCTTCGCATACAAATTCTTGATCTATAAAATCAATCTTGTTTTCCCTCAGAAAGTTTTTTACATGAGCTACGTTTTGATGTCCTAAACGCTCATGCCATGATTGTAAAGATATTTTTTTCACAGCAACATTTGCCACACACTCAGCGGTACTTGTTGGTTCAATAATTTTGAAGAGCATTTGGAATAAACGACCCTTACGAACTCCCACTGCATCAATACTTCCATTTCTCAACATTTCACAACGCTGATTATCCGATCGCAATTCGAACCGCGATCCATCATCTTTACAGATGAAAATAGATTCATGTGAATTTCTGGCACATACAACACATCAGCAATATATTTACGAATCCATGTTGCACCATTAAAAGAAAAAATATTGATGTCACCTTTACCTTGAGCTTCAATAACCGAGCTATCCCCAACAGTAACATTCATTGACACCTTTTCAAAATTCTGAAACCAGTCACGACGGTGGCACATGTGGTCACTTGCACCAGAATCGATTCCCAAGCACTATGAAAGGGGTTATATTCCGCTGGGAGAGCCATCAACATTTTGGCAATAATCATTGTGTCCGAAATGTTTTCCTTTTGATCCTTCATCTGCTGGACTATTTCCATAAGCTTTGAATAAAATATACCTATATCATCATTTGGATCCTTAGCAAAACTATAAAACTTTTGCTGTAAAAACAAAACGTTTGATTTAGATGACTGCTCATATATGCTTTTAAGCGCTGTTCACATTTCGTTTGACGTCTCGCAGTTCATGATTTGAAGTAAAGGCTGTCTTCCTAGTGCTGTTGTAATTGTACGTCTAGCACGTGCATCGCATTTCTTCCAGTCTGCTAACTTCTTTTCAAAATCTACTTCACTCGGGATTGGACACTTTTTATCACCGGTAACCGTTTCAAACAATTCACTAGCTTCTAAAATTTGACGTATTTGAAATTTCCATACAAGCCAGGAACTCCCATCAAGCAATTTTTCTATCTTGTACGTTTCCGAATCCATTTCTATTAATTTCAATTTTAACCACCAATAAAAATTTCACACAAAAGTCCTTTGAAATGTATTGAAAAAATTAACAACGATCTAAATTCTAGAACATCTAAATAAGTGGATGAAAACAATGTTTGGTATACATGTTGCTCATTTATTTGAAATATGTAGTTTTCTATATAATCAAAAATCAAATAAGATCAGATAGTAAAAGTGAAACTTCTTGGATTATCGGTCGTGGTCATCAACAATATGGTAAGGTTTTTGTTTGAAAACTATACAAAATTTAACAAGATATCCATAAATAGTAAATATTGATGCTAGCCGCAAAATATTTATCAAACTTAAGGTTAAGGGTTTTATCTACGGAACTGGAAGCCTAAATTTTAAATAATTATTTACTCATTTGTAACAAAAGAAACCCTTATCGCAAACCCTCAACAGCCGCATTCGAATCTTGAAAATATTGCTTTCCCAAACCAGATGATATGGCCTGGAAATTATTTATATTAAATCTTTGAAATAAAATTTTAACCTTTTTCTAACCTATCTTTTGCCATCTATTTATAAAAGTGGTTGTGTAAACCATTTGTGCGTACTAATGTGTTTTAATTTTAGCATACATTTCATTTGCAAATTTTTTAAACTTTCAAGATCTTTCAAGACACTTACCTAAGTGCTCTTGTTGACTGCCAATGATATCAATATTACATTTTTTCAACATTTTCATAAAACTAATAAAACAAATTACATTAAACGACAATAAAAAAAAGTTAAAAAAGTATTTACTCCAACAAAAAACAGTTTCTAGCCACGTATTTGGAAAGTACGGGCATCGCTGGGCGGGCACCTTCTATTTATAAATAAAATAAATATGGGAAAACTACATTTCTAAATATTGAAATAAAAAGATCAAGCGAATGATAACTCTCAATTTAATATAACGAAATACAAAAGACATTATTAAAAAAGTTCTGAAAACCAAAAAAATTCCAATCTTCCACAACCAATAAATCACACAACAAAACAGTCATTTCAAAAAGTAAAAAAAATTATCGTTTTTAAAATAGATAAGTTTATCAATCCTAACTTTTTCTATTCGATCATACAATAAATAAAAAAAATAGACCAACTTCAAAATTGAAACTATAAAATATTGTTGAAACTTCATATAAATTTATTTCATAGTTATTTCTTGAGCAATCGGAAACAAAAATTCTAGAATTTTCTCTGACATACAAAATAAACAAAATTGAATAAATTTTTCTAGATTTTTTATTTTTCTGATTTTAGGAGCTAGTTTTGTCAAATTATAAACAAATTGTACAGTGAACATGAACTTTCGGCGTCTACGATTTTAATATGAATTTGAACTTTTTCAAACCATCGTCAATTTAAACGTGGTCATGCAAATGTAATATTTGTATTACTTCTATCAATAAATTTTGGTCAAACGTTTTTTTCTAAATAGAAAGCGTCTTTCTTACCCCGTTCATGTTTTTGATCAACTGTTCTCTATCAAACAAACTTATCAACTTTTAAAATCCGTATTTTATATTATGCATGTCGTAAAACTAGAAATAAAACTTTGACAATGCAAAAACCAAAATAGTTTTTTTAAATATTTGATGATTTCTTTTAGGGAACATTTTATTGATATTATTTGTCTGATTGCATTCGATATGTAGAAAATTTAATGGAAAATATTTTTATTATATTGCAGTGATATCAAAAATTGTTTCATCATTTTCAAGAAATTTATAAGGAAAAACTGTGTCAGCAGGTTTTAAAACCATACATATAATTGAATGACATCATCAATATTTGATGTTTTCAAGAAATCTGGTTTTAACAATGTATATCTTTCACGTCTAAGATAATTTTAAATTTAATGAGTTTTTTTTGTATACAATAACAAAAGAAATCAATTAATATAAACACTCAAAATAATAATAACTCATGTATAGTATCATATTATTTCATGTGATGATTTTCTTTCCATCATCTTATCTCAAGTTTTTTGGATTTGCTTTGAAAAAATATTATAAGAACAGTAGAATATAGCATGTAGAACACAAAAATGCAATGCAATTTAATGCAAGTTGAAGCAATGCAAGTTGAAGTATTTTATGTTTAAGTATTAATTAAAATCATAACAGAGTTGAAAGTCGTAAGAAAAGCTTTTTTTTTATTAGAACTCTTGAAGCTGGAATAGTTTGTGTTCGTGATTTGTTAGTGATTGATTGCTATCGAAGCACTTTTTATTTTAGTTGTAAATTATTAAAACGTGATTAAAGTAGTAAAATTTTAATTTAATATTTTGTATAACACTTTTAATCAAAATGCATTTAGATGTGTTTGAGACTAATCTTAATACTTTTAAGGAAATATATGCGGAAACAGTTTAATAATTAATTAATTCTTGAGAGAGCAACCGATTTAAGCATGCGGTCAATCCACATCGTTCTTAAGTGAAAAAAACAGTAGATACAGATGTAAACAATTTTTACCATTGCCTTAAGAAAACAGTTTTAATTATTATGTTTCTATACATATTTGCGGTTATTCATCCTTATCACAATCTAATTTTCTTTTTCTATCCCAAACAATAAACCAAGCTATATTGTGGCATGAAATAAATCTCATAATAAAAGTTTTCCGATTCAATAAAAACAAAAGCTTTCAATAGAAAAACAATGAAAAGTTTCATCCAGAATCATAATTAATTGTAGAAATCTATTAAATTCTATAAACTATAAAACAAAAACTTTTCAAATGAATTCAATTAATCACAATGCTATGTAGTGCTCACATAAAATTATTGCAAATAAAAATCAAAGTTTTTATTGTAGTTTCATTATACGAAATTGTTTTAGTTTTTAATTGATTGTAGTTTATTCTTTGAGACTCGATGAACACCCATTTAATAGAATCAGAATCAATAAGAGATTAAGTTGTATAAATTTAACTCAATAGCAAAATAGTTTTGTGCAACACTAAAAGACTGATGATAAGAACGGGGATAAATAAGATTATTGTTAAGGCATGATGTTATAGCTTGTTTTTCACGCTATATATAACGGTACATAATAAAGATATCCAATGTTGAGAATTAAGATAGTTGAAATATCCTCTTAATTAAAATGATATTCATGATAAAACATTTCATGCAATAAACATATAACTGGAGCTGACTCAGAAATAAT
The DNA here is from genome assembly GCA_963693315.1 of Diogma glabrata. Classification (NCBI taxonomy): domain Eukaryota; kingdom Metazoa; phylum Arthropoda; class Insecta; order Diptera; family Cylindrotomidae; genus Diogma; species Diogma glabrata. The sequence goes on from OY856187.1 coordinate 426,207,653, forward strand.
AAATTCTTCACTCTCAAAATCCCAATTTAGCACTCTCAAAATTCCAATTTTATATCCCCATTTCAAAAGTTTAATATAAATTATAATTCCAATTATTGTAGACATAAATTAATTTTTTAATTTCAAACATGTTTCACATATAATTATTTTACTTTATATTACTATCTCATATAATTGTTTAATAACAATTAACTAAAAAAAATCAATGAGTAAAAAGATTAAACCCAACTTTTGCGGAAAAACATTTTTTTTAAACAATAATCAAAATAATAAGGGAATTTCAAATAGTAGAAAACTTTTTGCTATTTAAAAGGAAAACAAGAACTCTAAAACTATTTTGTTTTTTTAATAATTTTTAACGATAAAAACATCGCCTACTAAAAATTGAAAAATGTTTAGTTTAAATGTTCGCCACAATGTATAATGTTCTAAAGTAAGTCATTATTATTTGTGATGCACAATGAATGAATACAGCTGTATTTTTGTGACTTTTTAAGCCTCTGTATTGTTACCTCTGAGCACCTCGACTTTTTATCTTGCAAAGGCGTATTAGTTGCAAATTAATTTAATTTATCTTGGGTTTTAAGTTTATCGATTTTGGATTGCACACACATAATTATAACCAAAACACCATCGAACAACTATTTTCAGTACTTAATTAAAACATGATACTCAATGTCAAAGCCATAAGGTGGTAGAATGTTGGAAAGTTTAAATTTAAATCTAACTTTACTCTAACAACAACTGGTGTATGTATAATCAAAGTTGGAAAGAACACTTTTTTTAAAGCAAAATAACTGTTGTCCATTACACCTGTGGCCTCCGTCACACCTTAAACATCCCTGACAGTCGTTACACCCGTGACATACATAACAGCCGTGACACTCGTAACAATCGTTCAAGTCGGGATACTCGTGACACTCGTGCCCCCGTGACACTCTTGACACCTGTGACACCCATGACACCCGTGACACCGGTGACCCCGGTGACAGAGTACCCATATCCTACAAAAATCGGCGTTTGCCTTCTGATAAATTTATTACAGTAAAAGCTCTTGGTCCAATTCATTACGTCTGGTCAAGAAAAAAATAACGGTAATTTTAGAGCACTAAACCGAATACGGTCGGGATCGATATCCTATCCCTTACTTCCAAGACTTTTCGCATCATTTAGAAGGATGCACAGTTTTTTCGTCCATTGAACTAAAGTTCAGGCATACCATCAAGTTCCAAGGATATTCCTAAAACAGTTGTTTGATAATTTTTGATTACAAACTATGTATGGTGGTATTGTAGGTGTGACGTAGTGAGAACGTTAAATTGATCTTTGGTGGATTTAATATGTTATTAAAAGTAGTTTTAACCAAATTAAATAAAATTGTCCCGAAATTGCATTGATAAAGTAGTTTCGGTTAATGTATTACTTCGGTATGAAAGATCTAAGTATTACATTCATGAGCCAAAAGTGAAATTCTTACCCTCACTTTCTTCTTACCCTCACGCTACGAAATCTAGAAAACCTCTGGTGGGATTTCAAAATTTTTTTTCTTTCTAAAAATAGGTACACTCAAGGGACAGGTCCAAAGGACGCTGTGTTCGATAACTGTACCGGAAGTGTGTCAAAAAAATCATTAAGTGTGTCCAAAATAGTAAATTTGCATATTTTCGGCTTAAAAACGTTCATTTTAAGTGATTGCAAGTAGGAACATTGAATTTGGAGAAATCTTGATGGTCGGGATTGGTATGTGAGATCAAAAACTAGTTTATTGCATTATAGCTTTGTCAAAAAAATGTTGTCAAGTGTGTCAAAAGAAAGATTTTTATTTAGTTTTTACACAATTTTTTGGAAAAAATAAAATTAATTATTTGTATGACATGAAATTTAATTATTATTATTGAGAATTATGGCATTATATATAAGTTTGTCAAAAAAATGTTGTCAAGTGTGTCAAAAGAAAAATTTTTATTTATTTTTTTACCATTTTTTGGAAAAAAATTAAATTACTTATTTGTATGACATGAAATATATTTATATGACATAAAATTTTATTATTATTATAAAGAATTATGGTATTATAAGTTTGTCAAAAAATGTTGTCAAGTGTGTCAAAAGAAAGATTTTTATTTATTTTTTACCCATTTTTTTTGAAAAAATAAAATTTATTATTTGTATGACATGAAATTTTACTATTATTAATATTGAGAACTATGGCATTATAAGTTTGTCAAAAAAATGTTGTCAAGTGTGCCAAAAGAAAGATTTTGATTTTTTTTACCCAATTTTTTGGAAAAAACTAAAATTAATTATTTAAATGACATGAAATTTTATTATTATTATAGAGAATTATGGCATTATAATTTTGTCAAAAAAATGTTGTCAAGTCTGTCAAAAGAAATATTTTTATTTATTTTTTTACCTAATTTTTTGGAAAAACATAAAATTAATTATTTGTATGATATGAAATTTTATTATTATAGAGATTTATGGAATTATAAGTTTGTGAAAAAAAAATGCCAAGTGTGTCAAAAATGATTTCATTTATTTTTTTAGCTAATTTTTTTGGAAAAAATAATTTTGCTGTTTTTATGACGTAAATGTGATTGAAATGAAATTGGCATAGAAATTTTTGAATTTGTTATAGTTTTTTAAAAATTTTTGGAATTTTGAAAAAAGTTTGTGTTTTTGATTTTGTAATGATTTTTGCAATATTTTTAGAATTTTGATAAAAATAGAATTTATATATGAGCAATTTCACGCAAGTTCAGCAAATTTTTGGGAAATTTTGACTTTTTTTTTTTTTTTTTAATAAAATGTGTTGTGTAATAGGGTTTAGAATATGTGTCACAACAACACATAAATACCTTTTAAGACCTAGGTCTAGACCTGGGTCTTACAACAACTGGCGTTCTAAGGTGTAGATTAACGCTTTTTTTAAACATCTGTGTGTTGAAGCCACCTGAGACTAAGTGTTCCGGCAAACTATTCCATTTGTACGCAGTTCGGACAAAGAAGTCTCTCTGCGATCTGCCAGTATGACAGCGCGGGATCTTTACCGTTTCACCGGTTGCGGCAGCCGATTGCCGAGTGGAACGGGGGTAAGAATAAGTTTGAGGCATGATGCCGCTGATTTCATCTGAGCACTGCTGATGACGATATTTGTAAAAAACAACGAGGTCAGCAACAGTGCGATGATGTTGTAGGGAATCAAGTTTTGATGTCAAAGTTCGATCACCCACAATTCGTATAGCTCGCTTTTGAACAGAGTCCAAAAGGGCCAAGATGGAAACAGAGGCAGCACCCCAAACTTGACAGCAGCTCTCCATACAGGGACGAATATAGGACTTATAAACATGGAGCAATTGGTATGGAGTGAAAAAATTTTTGCATCTATTTAGGAGGCCGAGTTTTTTAGACGCGCTTTTTGCCATCGCCATTACATGATCGTTCCAGAGTAGGTCATTTGAAACTGTGACACCCAATAAACGAATGTTTTTACATTCACCTATTGGTTCATCACACATACTAAATAAAATATCTTTTGGGAACTCGGTCTTTAATCTGGAAACAATCAACAGCTGTCTTTTGGTAGAGCTGAAATTGACAAGGTTTTGGTCACCCCAGTCGGCGACTTTATTTAGGTCTTTGTTCACGTTTATGGCAGCGTTTCTCCAGGCAGGATTAATTCGTTCGTGCATTTTACCTTTTGAAGGAAGGGGCTCGAACGACTTGTGCAGAGTACTATCATCTGCAAAACTATTTATTGGGTTGCTGGTGATTTTCAACAATTCGTTGATATAAATCAAAAATAGGGTTGGGGCCAATACTGAGCCTTGGGGTACACCAGCGTTAATTAGTTTAGACTCAGACAAAAATCCGTCTAAGGAGACCGAAATGTATCGGTTGGATAGAAAATTTTGAATCAGCTTCACAACATTGAGATGAAAACCATACGCAACGAGCTTGTTGATTAAGTTGGCATGCCAGACTCGATCGAATGCCTTGGAGATGTCTAAAGCGATAACGTATGTTTCACCACCGTTATCAAGTATGCTGTTCTAACAATGCGCTACATAGTTTAATAGATCGGTACTTGATCTTTTGTTTCGAAAACCGTATTGGCTGTCGGATATTAAATGATTTTCTTCCAGAAATTTTGAAATATGTGTATTAATATAATGCTCGTAGACTTTAGATAGGACCGATAGTAAAGCTATTGGCCTATAATTTGAGATATCGGATTTTGGTCCCTTTTTGGGGACGGACTGGACATTTGCCAACTTCCAGCACGAGGGAAATATACCAGATTTGTAGGATTGGTAGAATATTTTAGTTAAAGTTGGTGCAAGTTCTTTGGAACAGGTTTTTAAAATAATGGGTGGAATATTGTCCATTCCTGAGGCTTTGTTGATGTTTAACCCCTTTAAAAGTTTAGCAACTATTTTGGATTTGAAGTGGAGTTCATTCATTTTAACTCCTAAAGACTGGATTTGGGGCATTTCTTCAGGAGTTTCCAAAACAGTGGAGTTCAGAGCAAAGCGTTCAGCGAACAAGTTAGCTTTTCTTGAGGGATCATTGGCGATTTAATCACCATCAATAATAGGGGAAATAAAAGATTTTGTACCAGAATTTAAAGAATTAATGGCACTGTAAAAACTCTTGTCAGAAACAGACATAGACGTAAGTTTTGAGGCTTTCGCTTTGTCAATTTCAGACTTTTCGTTTGAAATAATCTGGTTAGCTATTTTGTTGGCCTTTAGATATTGGGATCGATTAGTGGGAGTTTTGTTATGAATCCAAATATTAAATGATCTACGTTTGTTTTTAAGTGCCGTTTTGGCAGCTTTCGAATACAAGTATTTTTGTTTGGGTTTTACTATGGAGAAAGGAACAAATTTATTGATAGCAAATTGGGTGGTTTCTGTAAAGTTTTGAGCAGAAACATTTACATTGTCAGTATAAAAACAATGACGGTCGAAAGGGAAACCATGGAAAAAATTTTGAAGACCACTCTTATCCATTTTTGAGTAGTGAAATATTTTACGGGGTTCGGGAGCTGCAGTTTTAAGTAAATCAGTTTTGATAACTGATGATATTAAATAATGATCAGAATTTCCAATACTACCTTTCGCGACATCGACACTCGTAATATCTGGCATTGTGGTAAGATAGAGATCTAAGAGAAAACTATTATCACCGCCATTACGGGGAGTGAAAGTCGGGCTTTTAACAATTTGGAATAGGCCCTGAGACGCGGCAAAAATTTCTGCCAGTTTTCCGCTATTATCAACATCGTCGGTCGATTTGGAGAATTCCAACCATGATTTGTTGTGGACGTTGAAGTCACCGGTAACGATAACTTCACAATTAGGGGACTTTGCTCTAATCTCGTCCACAATTTTTATCAGTATATTAAAAAAGTTTGGGTTACGTTTGTTGGGGGACCGGTATAAAGCTATTGTAAAAAAAGTCATTTCTGGAGGACAAATCTTTAAAACCATTGTATTGAAGCCGTCACCGTGTAGTTCAAAATTTGGAAAGCGCGTGTACGCAACATTCTCATGAATAAATGCGCATACGCCCTGATGGAGTTTGAAAGCTGATTCGAGCCTATATTTGGAATTAAGCGATTCTATAAAGGGAAAATTTTCAGAAACTTGTGTTTTTGTAGGGAATAGAATGTTCGGTTTGTCGTGCTCAAGATGATGTTGCACGTGGTCATGGTTAGCGTTTAATCCGCAGATGTTTTGAACATGTATTTTAAAACTTTTCATTGAATCATATATGTTTTGTCCCTGTAAATTCCATGGACGTGCCGCTTTATGGGCGGGTGGATTGCGCAAATTTGCTTTACCACTTGCAGACTTATTTTTTTCGGTTGTACTGCCATATATATATATATATATATATATATATATATATATATATATATATATATATATATATATATATATATATATATATATATATATATATATATATATATATATATATATATATATATATATATATATATATATATATATATATATATATATATATATATATATATATATATATATATATATATATATATATATATATATATATATATATATATATATATATATATATATATATCAAAAGGGTTTTATTTTATTTTTTTATGTTTTATTTTAAAATGGATAACTAAGTAAAAAATCCTATCATACAACAAAATATGACATATGCCAATATTTCATGATAAGATGAAGAAATAATAAGTGAAAAACAAATTGTGAGAAATTTGCAGAAAACAAAACAAAACTAAATGCCAATAATCCAACTGATGCAGCGCACCCCAGACGCACCGCCCACCACCTCAATCGAGGCACAAAGCCCACACATAACTACGTGTTGGTCCGATTCCTCGGAAGAGCTAATGAGCGGTACCCCTACGGAACGCTGCCCAGCTAAGACTGGAAGTGCTGCCGTTGACTAATTAAAGTTCGTCCGCCAGCACCCTAAGATATCATCTTGGCTAATGACATCTCCTGCAATCGCCAGTGGTATGTGATATCCCACGCTAACTCATATGTCAATGGCAGGGACTGGAGTACGCAGGGTAGTCAGACCCGTAGATCAACATTGATCATAATCGATCAAAATCGATCCCTCCTGCGGGACCCCCCTTGACCCCTTTTAATTTTGATTATTTTTTGTTTATGGATAGTCATTCATAAATAAAAAATACAACTTCTCTTAGAATTTTTTTTTTCGACCAGGGGTCTTCACAGGGTGCCCCTCAATTTTTTGTTATTTTGTGATGTGAGTGCATTTCGACGAGCGATTGTAGAAAAACTACTCAATCGATTTTCATAAATGATATGTCGTTGAACAGGTATTAGAACAAAGTTTTTAAAAATGTACACTGTTAATTTTTTGAAATAATTTTTAACGGTGTAACATAAGAAAAAAACGGTGTAATTGAAAAAAAGATGGCATAGCCTTTTTTTTTTTAAATTAAATTGAAGCTTATTTTATATCTAACCATTTGTGATAGTTTAGGAGATGGATTATTTTTTGTTTTAGAGATAAAATTCGTTGTGCATATGACTGTCGGGAATCAGTTGTTTTGTTCTGAAGGAAAATTATAAAAATGGCGATTTTTAGATTCAGATTTTTTTTTTATGTTAAATATCAAATATTTTATTATTAAATGAACTTTTTAAAAAGCAATTTCAGTCAAGTTCAGCAAAATTTTGCGACATTTTGACTCAACCCTTTTTAATTTGGTTTATTTTTAGTTTATAGATAGCCTTTGATAAATGAAAAATACGACTTTAAGTAGAATTTTTTATAAATATAATAATATAAATTATAATATTTTTAAATATAATAATATAATTATTATAACAATACAAATGATATGTCGTAGAATAGGTGTTAAAAAGAAACTTTTGAAATTGTGCATTGTTAGTTTTTTAATCCAATTCAACGGTGTTACATAAGAAAACAAGTTTAAAAGATGAAGCTAGCATCTAATCCCACTTTTTTATTTTTTTTTTAAATAAAATTGAATTTTGTTTTTATTTACCTGTGAATTTACCTGTTAATCCGTTAATCCTTTAAAAGGAGGCTGTTTTTTAGATATGCATGATTGAAAAATTTGAAAATCCTACTTTTAATTTTAAGTGAATATAGGCGTAAACTAATATGGATTAAAAATAAATAAAAACCATCTTAAGGATTTTAAATTATATATGGCTGTAATTAAGACAAAGATTTCAAAAGGTTGAATAGATGCTGTAGAGTAGTAAATGTAGAGTAATTATATTTGGTCATAAAAAATAGGCGTATATAATCTTTATTGATGCCTGCATTGCTATTTTAAATCCCATTTTGGTTATATAAATGAAGTTTTAAATTGGTCACTATCAGTTAATTTCTATTACTTTAACAAAAACTTTCAAAATCTAATTTTTCTAAAATGAGTGAATATAAATGCGTTAAACCATTTTCAAATTCTAAGTGTTCTTCAAATAAAAGGAAAATCACAGAGAATGTTCGACAACATTTAGATGTTCTTGGGATTAGTGCAATGGAGAATAAGCGAATATGTTCATCTTGTTATTTAAATTTAATCAATCAGTCAACACTACCTTCTGGTTCAGATTTATCAACATCACTAGCAGGGGGTGACGATGCAGTATCCAATGACGCATCTTCAAATGAAACATCAGATGAAATGCAAACCGATCAACTGATTGGTGCCAGCTTTAATCGAGATTATGTTCAAACACCAAACTTGATTAACATAGAGCGTGATGTGCTAATTAATAATTTAAACAAACATATTGTGCCGCATATATCGGATCACCTTTCACCTCTTAAAATAAATTTGTGTGGCAGTCTCGACTGCAGGAAACAAAAAGCCGTTCAAATAACTAAGTCTATTCAGGAACGTTTGACTGGAGAAGTATTAGAGTTGTCTGAAAATGCAAAAATAAGGCAACGTTATGAAGAAATTATTAGAAACCTAAAGATACATTTCGACAATGGGGATTATGCTAAAAAACAAAAAATGTTGTCAATTTTACCGCAAGAAATGAAAATGCAGGAGATTTAAGATATATTTGGAAGTAATGCTACGCGTCATTTGGTTGAAAAAAGTAAAACTCTACATGAAAATAATTTTCAGCATTCATCTGCGACGGATAAAAGAGGTGTATCCACAACAGATATAAATGTTGTGGAGCAGTTCTATAAAAGTGATGAAATCAGTAGATTATTGCCAGGCAAACGAGATGCAATATCTTTTAAAAAAGGAGAGGAGCGCATAAAAACACAAAAACGCTTATTGCTATGTACATTAAATGAAGCTTATGTGGAGTTAAGTTAATAAGTTTCCTGATGTGAAAATAGGATTTACTAAATTCACGTCCCTTCGACCACAAGAATGTATAAAATTATCCCAAGGAGTTCATAATGTGTGCGTGTGTACCATACATCAAAATATAAAACTAATGATTCAACACTCTAAGATGTCTTGGATTACTGATGCTGCTTTCCAAAATTATAAAACATTAATTGAATTTGTTTCATGTGGTAAATTAACAGAAGATTGTCATAATTTGAAGTGCAATGAATGTTCAAAAAAACTTCAACAACTGAAAGAAAAATTACTAAATGATTTTGACGTTAAAGGAATCCTTCAAGTCAAATATCAACAATGGAATACCACTGATCGATGCAATTTGGATACTTTAATAGAAACTGTAGAAGAATTTATGAAAAAATTTATTTACCGTTTACAAATTTTGATACCACACAACTTTATAGCAAAACAGCAATCTACATTCATTGAGGAAAAAAAAAAAATTTAGAAGCAGGAGAGTGCTTCGTTCAAGGGGATTGTTCTGAAAACTACGGCTTCATAATTCAGAATGCGGTTCAAGGCTATTATTATAATAATTCACAAGCTACTATTCATCCATTTGTCATTTATTTTAAAAGTGCCACAAGTGAATATATACAGCACCGAAGTTTTATACTCATTTTGGATATAAACGATCACAACAGTACTACAGTCCATCTTTTCATTACAAAACTTATTGAATTCATTAAAACGCATATAAATTCTAATATTAGGAAAATAATTTAAAACACTGACTGCGTCAGTGTTTTAAATTCAGTCCTTCTCAATACAAAAATAAACATAACCTAATTAACTTATGCCACCATAAAAAAGACTTTAAGGTTGATGCTGAATGGCATTTTCATGCTACCAGTCATGGAAAGGGACCTTGTGATGGAATTGGTGGTACACTGAAGCGTGCTGCACACCGTTATAGTATGGCGAGCGAAGATAATATTATTGATACACCAAAAAAACTTTTCGAATGGGCTTTAAAATGGGAATCTACCATGAACTTTGGATACGCCGATAAAAATGAATATCAATTAACAAAAAAAAAATTACAAAATCGATATAAAAATGCGGTTACTATAAGTGGAACTCAAAAATTTCATTCTTTTGTACCAATAAATACTAAGACAATAAATGCAAAAATGTTTTCTAACTCAAAAGAAACTTTTGAATGTAAAATAAGTAAATAATTTTAAATAACTATATTTATTTTCACATATATAATTTGTATGATATTTTAAAAAGATTATTCAATAATAAAATATTTGTAATTTAATGTTGAAAAACAATCTTTTACTTTATGATTCCATAATAACATAATACGAACATAATGCTTCTCCAGTCAAAAGTTCCTAAATAGATTTAGTTATTTATACAAAAGTCAAAAATAATAACAAAGAGCTAATAAAACGAAAGATAAAAACTAACAATACTAAAGCTAATAAAATTAAAATTAAAAAAATAAGATGGAAATTATCACGGCTTATACTGTAACCTTAAACATATAACCTAGTCTTTCATATCTCGTACCAAATTTCAAATTTGCTTTTCAAAATTAGGATGCTCCTTTTGATCCGCATATTGAAAACTATTTTTTTTTTTTTTTTTAATAAAATGTGTTGTGTAATAGGGTTTAGAATATGTGTCACAACAACACATAAACACCTTTTAAGACCTAGGTCTAGACCTGGGTCCCACAACAACTGGCGTTCTAAGGTGTAGATTAACGCTTTTTTTAAACATCTGTGGGTTGAAGCCACCTGAGACTAAGAGTTCCGGCAAACTATTCCATTTGTACGCAGTTCGGACAAAGAAGTCTCTCTGCGATCTGCCATTATGACAATGCCAGTATGACATAGCAATTGAAGGAATTGCACGTGCACCTCCATCGAATGTCTGTCGGTAATCGAATTCAAGATCCTCCAGCACTTTTGTCCCAATATATTGGCATATGAAGGCTTTCAAAAAATTATAAAATTTCAATGACTTGTAAGGTGTAAATGTATTAAAAACGATAAAACACGACATTAAATAACACTTCTATTCTATTCACTTCTAGCAAATAAATATTAAAAAAAAAATTGTTTTAAAAACTGTTTTAAGCAGTGTTAAAAACAAACCAACTCTTTTTATAATTACGAAAAAGGCAAAAAAATGAGAACAATACTTTAAAAATGGAAGTAGCATTTCTTTTAATCAAAACACAAAACAAAAGGAATAAAAGTTCTTATCCACAAGTATTCAAATGAAACTTTTTTGCTACCTCTATTTCAATGAGTACTTCCTACAACCGTTTAAAGTGTTTTATTTCATAATCTTAACTTTTGTTCTGTTATTTTTCCATTCTTTAACAAAAAGTAAATAAAAAAAAATTTTCTAACCCAATTTTCTTTATATTTTCCTTATTGCTTTAATAAAAAAACTTTAATTCTCCTCCCATTTTTCTTATGCTTATTCATTATTGTATCCGAAATCTTTAGTTTTTTTGTTAAAGCTTTCGGTATTCCGGTGTATAACATGTCTAAGAAAACTTAGAAAAATACGAAACTCCTAAAAAAAGATATTTTATTGAACTTTTTCTAAATTATTTTGAACTTAATTATTGTGTAAACTTGTGGCGAACATCTAAATTTAAAGTTTAAAAATTCAAATTTAGCATGCGGGGATTATTCATTAAAATTAACTGAAAACAAAAAGTTTTTTTAGAAGTTCTGATTTTTTCGTTTTGAAAATATAATTGAAGTTCCTTCAATATAAATTTTTCAATTTAAATAAATTCTACCTTATTAAAATATTTTAAATTAATTATGTCATAAGTGGAATTAAGTTTATATTCTTGATAATTTAATAAGTAGTGTTAATAAAAACTTTATTCTTTGGTTTGTTCATTTAAATGTCAACTTTTCTTTTAAATAAAATTGTGTTTAAACTTGTGATTATTGCCTAATTATATTTATAATCAAGAATGGAATACATTTAAGGAAGCATTCGTTTAATCTAAGTACATATATATAATCAGGACGAGAGAAGGATCTTTCATTACAAATAATATTTAAAATAGCAATTTATACAAAGGTTTGCTGTTTACACACACCAATTTAATATACTCTACTCAACAATACCCAGATCTACATTACTCAGCAAGAGTATTAAAACACTACCCTGATCTACATTACTCAGCAAGTTTATTGAAACACTAAAGCTTTTAATATTTATTATTATAGCGTGAATCATACGAGCAATTCCACGTCACCGCAACATCGATGTTCCCGACCATATACATATAGCCAATGACAAAATAAAAATACTATTTCTTTCAAAAAATTAAATTTCGCTCTAGGGATGACACAGGGTGGCGACAAAGTTTTAGGGGTTTGCGAAACATGAGTATCTTTGAATATCGATTGCTAACGATTGACTAAACCGATTTAAGTCATTTATAGCTCATTTGAAAGGTAATTGATATGACTTATAAAAAAAACTACTTAAAATTTTTTAACAATTTTTTAAAAGTGTGTTGAACTTAAAAAAAATTTCAAAGATGGCGCTGTTGAGGGTACCCTAAACTCATGTTTCGCAAACCCCTAAAACTTTGCCGCCACCCTGTATCATCCCTAGAGCGAAATTTAATTTTTTGAAAGAAACGGTATTTTTATGGAGGGGCTGAAATCTCAAGCTCTGAGATATCAAGACTTCGGTTTTGGTTATCGATTTTGATATAGTTTTCGGCATAAAACTTTTATGAGGACATTGTTTTTAGTTTTGGCAGCGATGTATATCAAACATAGTTTTTTGTTAAAGTACATGTATTTTTTATCTCCGTTTAGAAATTTATTACAAAACTAACACGAAACATCAATACATTGCCGGAAAATCATAACAGATCATAAATTAACATAATTTAGTGAAAAGATGATACAATCAGCAATCTACTCAAAAACCTCTCCATTTAGCGTTTCGAGAAAATATTACAAAATCGCAAATTCATATTTCTTTCAAAATTCCATAGATATTGTAAAAATTAAATAAAATCAAACTTTTTTCAAAATTCTAAATATATTCCAAAAATTATCACAAAATCAAAGACTAACACTTTTTTCAAAAATTCTGAAAATATTGCAAAAATTATAACAAAATCAAAAATTGAAACTTTTTTCGAAATTCCAAAAATATTCCAAAAATTATAATAAAATCAAATATTTAAACTTTTTCTATATCCTAATATTATTCCAAAATTCTATAAATATTGCAACAATTATAACAATATCCAAAATGGAACTTTTTTCAAAATTCCAAAAATTATAATAAAATCAAAAATTTAAAATTTTTCAAATTCTAAAAATATTCCAAAAAGCCTAACAAAATCAAAAATTGAAACTTTTCTCAAAATTCTAAAATATATATATATATGAAATTCACAAATTCAAAAATTCTATTTTTTTCCAAAATTCTAAAAATATTGCAAAAACTATTACAAAATCAAAATTTCAAACTTTTTTTAAAACTCGCCAAATATTTCAAAAACTATAACAAATTCAAAAATTTCCATGTCACATTTACGTCATACAACAGCTAAATTGTTTTTTCCAAAAAATTGGCTAAAATAATAAATGAAATAATTTTGTTGACATACTTGACAATATTTTTTTGACAAACTTATAATGGAATAAAATTCTCAATAATAATAATATCATTTTCATTTCATACAAATAACTAATTTTATTATTTTCTAAAAACATAAATGAAAATCATTCTTTTGACACACTTGACATTATTTTTTTGACAAACTTATAATAATTCTCTATAATAATAATAAAATTTCATGTCATACAAATAAATAATTTTATTTTTTCCAAAAAATTGGGTAAAAAATAAATAAACCGAAGCAAAATCTTTCTTTTGACACACTTGACAAATTTTTGACAAACTTATAATGCCATATTTCTCAATAATAATAATAAAATTTCATATCATACAAATAATTAAGAGTCATTTTTTTTAAAGTTGGACACTTTTGATATTTGATGTCTTCGATTTTCCTCAAATTTTCAGGATATATTAGTACTACTGTGATAATAAAAAAAGCAAGTTTATCGGCTCTTAAATGTGGCGCGTTTGACCTTGAATAGAGGTCAAAGTTTAAGATCACGAGTAAATCATATAAATTATGAGATAATTTTTTTCCATAAAACCATGAGTCACCGATGACATTTTTTAAAATATGGATTCTACTTGATACTAGGTAGATGTTAGCATAAATAATTTGATGGCCTACACATGGCTTTGAAGGCCAATTTTTTCAAACGTCCTATAAGCGTTTTACAAAATGTATCCTTATGCACATTTTACATATTTTTCAGTCTACTTTTGATTTTATAATGATTATAAATTAATTTTTTATTAGGGAATCGATTGAGTAAAAAATTACAAAACCACAATACTCGCCCTTAAGAACACCTGGATTTTTTTATTTATTAGTAAAAAATGGAGCAAGTTTAAGGTTGGATGGACAATAGGTAAGTAGGTCTGGTCTGGCCGAACCTCGAAAGCATAGGTCTCGTCGAACATTACAAAAATCTGATCAGATATGTGCATTTCACCGCTATACATTTGGAAAGTGCTAGCCCCACCGCAACAATACCAACACCCTGAACACAAATTTAAAAAATTTCATAGAACAATGAGGCCGATAGCTCTAAGACCTGCATCCTGGAAAATTTACAAAGAAATTAATAGATCTGTTTTTAAATTTCTTATTAAATTTTCCTCAGGAAGAAGATCTCTATATTTCATATTTTCTCAGCTTATAATTTATTTATCTTTTCGAGGATTAAGTTAACTTCATTTTGATGCCAAAAGTCTTAAATTTTAAAATATTTAAATTTTAAAATAAATAAAATTTAAAAATCAAGTATTTTTTAGACTTACTCCTGGTGCAACAGTCTCCATCAAAAATTCTTTTGCTGCTAACTTTTGTTCATGAGTCAGCAAAACTGATGGAGAAGGTTCATAAGGTGCACTTCTATCATTTGATTCATCTGATGTAAATTCGGTCCCCTTTCTGCGGTTAATTTCTTTTCTGAAATTTGTTTTGCAATCAGTTGTCTGTGGGTTGTACAAAGTACACCATCTATGGGAAAATTTCACCCAGATCTATTAATTTCTTTGTAAATTTCCCAGGTCTTAGAGCTATCGGTTTTATTGTGCTTTGAAATTTTTTTAATTTGTGTTCAAGATGTTGGTATTATATATAGCGGTGAAATGCACATATCTGATCAGATTTTGGCAATGTTCGACCAGACCTATGCTTTCGACTAGACCAGATTTACTTGCCTACTCATAAATAATTTAAACTTTTCTTCATTGTTCGTCCAATCTTATATTTGCTCCTTTTTTTACTAATAAATAAAAAAATGCAGGTGTTCATAAGGGGGAGTATTGTGGTTTTGTAATTTTTACTCAATCGATTCCCTAATAAAAAATTAGTTTATAATCATTATAAAATCAAAAGTAGCCTGAAAAATATGTAAAATGCGCATAAGGATACATTGTGTAAAACACATATTCGACGTTTGATAAAAGCATGTATTAAAAAAACAAACACTTCCCCACGGGGTTTAAGCCTAGACCTTAAACTACACAGTATGAAGTATAATTACAGCTATGTCTCAAACTTTTTGACTGATGGCTTCTAGAGTTATTGACCCTGAAATTTGACCTCTTTTGAAAAATTTTCAACTTTGAGACCGTTTAGCTCTTAAAACTAAGAGTAGCCCAAGCTGTTTTAAATTTTTCTAAGTACTTTCATATGTTGTGTAATTAATCCAATAGTTTTTGCTCTGGGTTACTCATCGATTCAGTAAATATTTACTCCGATAACAAATCAAAAAAAAAGCCACGACAACATCATTTTCAAATTTTAGGGAAATCGAAGGTATCAACTATCACAGCGTCATACAAAGTGTCCAACTTGAAAAAAAATAGCTCTTACTTTTCTTTATTTCCAAAAACTGAGGTAAAATAATAAATACAAAATCTTTCTTTTGACACACTTGACAACATTTTTTTGACAAACTTGATTTCTGTAAACAAACACAATACTTCTTTTTATAGATCTTTGACACACATCTTTATTCACACTTCGATTTGCTAGTAGATTGAACATCAGTATAATGGGATGTTAATTCTATACGATCTAATTCAAACAAAATCTGGACATGCAAATTACATTTCAACATTTTTTTTTTGCTTCTCATATTGTATCATTCAAGAACGACTAGTTTCAACAAAACATATCCTTAAAGTTTTCACACTTAATGAACATTTTACTGTGGAATACAATTTATACAAATTTATATTGCCTTTTATAACAATATGTAGATACATAATATGTTGTCCAGATAAACATAGTTTTAATTTAATGAAAAAGCCAATGTTAAACCATAAAATAATACAACAAGAAGAAGCAGACAAAAAAAAAATAAATGAAAGAAAATTTGCAAAATAATACAAAATATGGAAAACCAACTTTTCAAAGTTTGATGTAATTGAAAAAGTTTTCCTTCTACCAGAGCACAAATATTATTTTCTTATTTAAATGATAATTAATTTATAAACTAAAATTTATTTGCATTTTGATAATTTAAATATTTATAATTTTGTTATAGACGAACTGGAAATTAATTCTAATAACAAAATTATATATTTTTTTCCATTGTTTTGTTCTAAACAGTTCAAAGGGAGTGGAACTAATTTTGTCGTTCAAACACAAGTTTTTTAAGTAAACAATTAAATATTGTACGCCGTTGTTGATAGATTAACAAGATATGATATCAAAACATTTCACCGTCGATTATACTAATTAAAAATCGAATTTTAATTTTGTTATTTGTCCCGAAAACTTGAAAATTAAATTTCAAAATTACAACAACCAAACTTTTATAATGAAAAATCATTACAGATAAATCATATTTTCAGTTTTCCACCAAATGTATTACTAATTACAGTCCATTTGCGTTTAATGAACCTTAATTAGATTTTTTTTTCCCGAAATATATTTATCAAATAATTTTTTTTATTCAAAATTACTATTTCCTTCGTAATAGTGTAACACTGTTGTTGCAATCACCAGAAGGTATCGTATCGAAGGAAGTGAAATAAAATAAATAAGAAAACTCGAGAAAGAAATACTTTGGTTATTATGATGATTATTATTATGTTGATTGACTATTTGAATAAAATAACTTATCGTGCATTTAACATCTGGTTGGTATAAATTAGTTATTCTACAAAGATAAGAAATATGTACTAATAAATGTATCCAGAACAGCATTCTATTTAATTTTCATTGTTGGAATTCGTACAGAAAGAGAACAATTTATATTGAATATTTAAGAATGCTCTGTCCGTGTCAAGGACATGCGTGTGTTATGTTTTTAATTTTGGTTAAGTCTTTAGATGAATAATTAAAATGTAGTTTAAATCTCAAAAGGTCGACAGCTGAAATAACAGCCGTAACCACCCAAAATGTAAATCCTTATTTTGTTCATGATTTGTTGTATTAAATTTATTCCATAATAAAGATTATTTTTAAAGAGTTAGCAGATTATTTTTAAAGTAATAGGAAAAGCAAACATTTTTGGTGAAATTGAGGTTTAAAGTTTTTACATTACATTCTAGTTCTTAAGTTAATCTGATGATCTGCTTAATCGATCTCACAAGCTAATTTTATACAACGAAGAAGTCAGTTTTATCTATCCATTATTTTTTTTTAAACATTCAACCAGCAAATATCCATCTCTATCTCGTTTTCATTCATAGAATAAAAACAGTTAACAACATAAACAAAGTACAACAAAAAGTAAAAAGCTAAAACCAACAGCAAGAATGAAAAAAAAAACTAAAGAACAACAACTTAAAGCTTTTCAATGTTTTTTCCTCCCTATTCTTTTATCCGTTACTAAATATTTTATTTTCATCATTGACTTTGCTGTTAGCTTTGAATTTCAATTTTAAAAACTTTTGCCAGCCAAGGAAAACTGTTCGAAGGAAGGAAAACTACAGCGATATACGAATATAAATATAAAAGCTAATCGTAAAAGTTATTTTTATATAACTTTGTACAATAGTTTTAGACATTTAGTTTTTTAGCTTACGATTTAAAAGTTTATTCCTCAAGTTTTCCGATGATTTTGTTGTTAATAAAAAAATACAATATTGAAAAATGTTTGGATTGGATTGCACATATTTAATTGATTGGTTAAGGTTTTGAACGCTTAATTTATTTTAAAACCACAAAGAAAAACAAATTGCTCAGTGAAAGTTGGAGTTTAGAAAGTTGAAGAATGAAGAGTACACTGAGAAAAAATTCGGTCATCACAACCTCTTTTGTGCCAACCGAATGTTTCCTGTCGCAATAACCTCAAATCGGTTGTAGTTTCTTCAAATTTGGTTTTTGAAAAAAATTTTAAAAAAGACAACCGAATTTTAGGTTATTGTGACAGAAAACATTCGGTTGGCACAAATGCGGTTGTAGTGACCGAGTCTCCCACTCTGGAAATTTTACATTCAAATAGTTTTGAATTAATTGGTATTACTCACCACAAAACTAACTATATTTATGTAAATACCAAAAAAATCCTAAATAAAACTTTATTTCATTTAAGGCAAATTCACCCTATCACTTTCAAAATAGAGAAGGAATCAATTTTTAATTGTGATGTATGTTATGCTCATCTGATAGATGGCATTTTCTAGTGTAGACATTCTAGAAATCGGTGCAGATTGCAAATAATGGACTGACTGTTAACGGTCTATGTTTGGTGAGTAAAGCTAACTCGCGCTATGGAGGTTATTCTGCGCAATCTGTTTCTCGATGTGCTAAGAAAATAGATAGCGCCCAACTCAACCCTAACTCAGCACCACGTCACAGTAGAACAGTAATCCCTCACATTGGACACTTCAAAATCCTATAAGAACTCAACCAAAAGAACATTTTCTGCATTCCTTTAAGGTTATGCTTTAAAAGAGGTTTTAGAAATTTCACATCCTTCAGGGATGCTCGGAGAATATTTATCCTTCGTTTGGTTGAACCATAACAAGAGATATCTGATTTTCACATGTTCCAGCTAATTTTTTATGCATAGCTAACTTTCTCTCACGAAACTGCACAAAAGAAAATTTGGATGCTTACAACTCAAAATGTTTGACCGAACTAATCTGTATGATTATTGTCAGTGGCGAAAAAAGGAGTTATGAAAATTACAAACAGATAATGATGAAATTCTAAACAATCTAAAAAAACAGTAGGAAATGGTTGGCCAAATACGAAGCAAAAAGTGTAAGACAATCTAAAATACTTTTGGAATTTAAACGATAAAATTTATGTGAAAAACTGATGAGTTTTTTTAACATAGATTATTTATTACTATATAGTAATTGCAGAAAAAAGTAATAAAATCACTTTATAAATCACACTATGGGAATAGAAAAGACTAAACAAAGGGTATTTATGTTTCGGTATTGTTTACTGACCAAACATAAACTTGGACATTGAAAACGAAATTACTAAATATAAAATTTATCAAAAAGATCGATCAGCAAATATAAAAGAATGCAAATCTAACAAAAAATTATCCATACCAATTTAATTTATAATGGAAATATTCTCACAAAATTATTTAATTGTTATTGACTATTTTTCCAAGTATCTGCATATTGTTCTAATAAAGACCAAAACTGCAAACATAATCATTGCAAAACTTGAAATAGTTTTTTTAAATTATGGTATTCATGGCAGTAAAAAAATATAATCCTTCTCGATAGTAATAAAATTGTGCAGTTATACTTTAATTATTTTCAAATTTTTGGCGTTCCATTTTCCGGGATTAGGGTGTTAACCTTATGCCTAACCCAAATTGTCGTTAACGGGTTCATTCTGCATCTTAAGGTTACCAGAAACACTCTTTTTACACGTTTATATAGCAAGCTGCTTGATCCAAGACAGACGCCTGCTCCAGGCCGCCTCTAACATGGAGAGCAGACGCTCGAGTCGCATTGGTATCAAGGCGCCAATTCGCCGTGATGTAGCGTCATTGACTAAGCAGTTTTACTCTGCTGTTCTCCAATACACCAACCTAATTCTGTCAGCTTTACCCATGCAGCACGGCGTGGAAGTCGAATTTTAAATTTTGCCACCCACTACAGTTTAGAAAATCAAAAATGCCGACAGAACAGCATCAACGTGCTTCAATCCCTTGTGAACTCTTTCTGGGGAAAAAAAATCAAGCAACCATCATCACAACACACAAGAGAATTGGTCATCTTATTATATATTATGCAGCATTTATTAAGTCCATTGTTCGTTGACAGTGAATATTTATACTTTTTGGCTCACCAAAATCATCAACCTCCTCGTAGAACAAAAAATCCAACGAGTGATATTGTACAAATATCTACTAGCTGGTTAATACCTATAAAAATGTCACAATAACGACCATACAAACAGAGATCTACTCTACACACAAACATCTAATACCAGCTATCTACACGACCAATCATTCGTCGAAATTTCGACCATGAAATTGTTGACAAGTGTCCCATATGTGAGGGCACACCACATGATGCTAACCAAATATTTAACTATCGTTTTTTTTAAGAATCGGGCAGTCGCGGAAATTTTCAAAAAATTTTTTACAAATTTTGTATCAATCGATCGGGCTTGGCCGTCTCCCGAAAACTTTATGAGATTGGGGTGGTAGGACGCAACCCCACCCCTTTATACCCTCTTTAAGTTTTAGCATATAAAAATCTATATAAAATAAATGGGAAGAGATAAAAAAATGCAATGCCACCATTATCTTTTATTCAGATCGGCGCAACTTTTGATTCCCAAAGTTGGTTTGCACCCCCACCCCTAACCAACCCCATGGGTGGGGTTGACACATTAAATGAGTAAAATATGTCATGTGGGGTATCGTTAGATTAAGGAATTTTATAACAAACATAATCTTTTATATTACTCCCTGATCGGTGACATAACCATTTTTTACTCCCAAGGGGCTACCCTTATCGTAGAACAAAATATTATTTTGCATGTCATGTTTGGTGTCGATTTCAATATAACCCGGGATGCTGAGTTCAATGATGATGATAAAAATGGGGGCCGGACTCGGGGTAGTCCAAAAAGGGGTGGAGGTTGGGGGTCGGTTATAAAAAATATCGAAATTATCCTCATCATTATCAATTTTAACATAACCGGAGATGCTGCGTTCAATTATGATAGTAAAAATTGGGGCCGGACTCAGGGTAGTCCAATAATTGACGGGGGTAAGGGGGTAGGTTACAAAGTATCGAAATTATTGTCATTATTATCGATTTTTACATAATTGAGGATGCTGAGTTCAATGGTAATGAAAAAAAATGGTGACCGGATTCAGGGTAGTTCAAGAAGGGGTGGGGGTTGGGGGTCTGGTCACGAATAGTATCAAAATTGTCGGCATTAGTGTTTATTTCAACATACTTGAGGATGCTGAATCCAACAGTAATGTTTTAATTGGGATCAAAAATATAAGGGTGTCACTAAAGGGTGGGAGTTTGGGCTTAAAGCCGAAAATGTTCACTTATATATTATGAGTATTGATTTTGGATAAATCAAGGGCACTGAACTCAATGGTGATGCTGAAATTAGTATTTGGACTCTAGGGAAGAAACTAGAGGATAAGGGTTTGGGTCTAAAATTGGGGTGTTCCAATTTACATAATAAATATTGGTTTTTCTATGAATCGAGAATGCTGAATCCAATGGCGATGTTGAAATGCAGAACCACGCAATAAAAAATTTGGACTATGAAAAACACTTTGTATTACAAATTGAACGAAAATGTTTTGCTATTTATTTCGGTAATTGCTTGTTGATTGATTTCAAATTTCAATGATAGCGCTATTCTATGTAAAAACTAATCAAGGAGTATTTCTTTTTTGGTCCGAGATCGAGTTCTACGTTTTCTTTCGTTGTTTGTTTTCGATTCTTTCAATTCAATAAGTTGATTTTGTTAAGTTCTTTTATTTCTACTGCATCTCTTTGTCGTTTCTGGAGGCTTGATTTATTCTCATTTAGCATTACATTTTGCATCTCCTGATCTTCTACGATATTTAGTCTTTTCATTTTTTTTAACACGCTTGAATAAGTTTGTAGAATCCATTTCATATTTTACTTGTTTTTCTTCTCTGAATTTAGAGAGTTGCGTTATTAATAGTTTTTCAAGTTCAATTGAACATTTCAAAGATTTCATTGAAGAATTGTTTGCTGCTACATTTTCTTCGACATCTATATCTGACTATTCGATAAAATTTCGTAAGTTTCGGCTTGAAATGATGTATTTTCTTGCTTCTGAAAATTTAGAGAATCGGTAGAGTAAATCTAGTTCTTGCAATATTTTTTTTCGATTATTTTGTGTTTCGTTCCGTATTTTCAATTCTTTCAATAGATTCATTGATACATTTTCAAGTTTAATTGAACGCTTCAAAGAGTTTTAATAGGATTTTTTTTTGTAAACAAACATTTTTTGAATTTTGTGATATTATGTTGCTAGTTGTTGAAATTTGAGCTGGAATTTAATCTTCCAAAATTATTAGTAGTTTAGATGAACCATTATTTACTAGTACTTCCTGAAATTGTTGTGTGTTTTCGATAGCTGTACAATCGTCTACCTTATCAAATAATTCATCCTCTATTTCCAAGTTTGTGGATATTGATTCTCTCGATTTTATCAACCGCTGCACTATTCCTTTTATTTGGTTGGATTTAAGATATTCGTTTATGTACTATGCATAATTTATGTACTATACCGTATGATTACGTTTTGACAGAGTTCGTAGCTCTGAATCTGAAAATTTTTTTTGAATATTTTGTGTGTTTATATACAAATGTGAAGTTTATAAAATAAAGAATAAATGACATTAAATATTTTATAAACAGATTTTTTTCCGTCTAGTTTACTCAATACGATTTAAAGACGAAGTTCAATTATTTATACAAGAAAATGATGAGCACTCAAATTGATACAGTCTTATTTTTGTGGCATTTGTTTGTATATTTCAATAATAAAAATATAAGAAATATAAAGAATTTACTATTTTAGTTTATTATTTTTCTTATTTAATAATTTTAAAATATTGTTCTGCCATGTTTCGACGATACATCAATTTGACGATATAATTCAACTAACATTTAAGAATAACCCACTTTTATGGGGCTCCTTTGCTAAGTAACTCTAACCTTGGTGTATAATGTATATTTGAACATTTTTTAATTCTCCACCCCATCCTCTAGCTTCTGATTTTGCTCCTATGGTTGCTTGATTGCATATTCCAAGACCACCATTGGATTCAGTATCCTCAGTATCCTTCAGTATCCAGATTCATAGAAAAACCAATATTTACTATGTATATTTGAACAGATCCCTAATTTAAGACCCAAACTCTTATCCTCTAGTTTCTTGCCTGGACCCCAAATACTAGTTTCAGCATCACCATTGCATTCAGTACCCTCAATTTATCCAAAATCGATACCCATAATATATTTTCGGCTTTCAGCCCAAACTCCCACCCTTTAGTGACACCCTTATATTTTTGATCCCAATTTAAATATCACTGTTGGATTCAGCGTCCTCAAGTATGTTGAAATCAATAATAATGACGATAATTTTGATTCTATTCATGACCAGACCCCAACCCCACCCCTTATTGAACTACCCATAGTCCGGTCAACATTTTTAACATCACCATTGAACTCAGCATCCTCGATTATGTAAAAATCGATAATAATGACAATAATTTCGATACTTTGTATAACCGACTCCCCCAACCTATTATTGGGCTACCCTGAGTCCGACCCCAATTTTTAATATGACGATAATTTCCATATTTTTTATAACCGACCCCCCCAACCTCCACCCCTTTTTGGACTACCCCGAGTCTGGCCCCCATTTTTATCATCATCATTGAACTCAGCATTCCCGATTATATTGAAATCGACACCAAACATGACATGCAAAAAAATATTTTGTTCTACGATAAGGGTGTAAAAAATGGTTATGTCACCGATCAGGTGGTAATATGAGGGATTGTATTTGTTATAAAATTCTGATTCTAACGATACCCCACATGACATATTTTACTCATTTAATGTGTCAATCCCACCCATGGGGTTGGTTAGGGGTGAGGATGCAAACCAACTTTGGGACTCAAAAGTTGCGCCGGTCTGAATAAAAGATAATGGTGTCATTAAATTTTTTTTATCTCTTCCCATTTATTTTATATAGATTTTTATATGCTAAAACTTAAAGAGGGTGTAAAGGGGTGGGAGTGGGTCCTACCACCCCAATCTCATAAAGTTTTCGGGAGACGGCCAAGCCCGATCGATTGATACCAAAATCACAATATCGAGTCAAAAAAATTTCCAAAAACCACGTTTTCTGCCCGATTCTTAAAAAAAAAAAGTCAGACAAGTGCGAATAAAATTCGCTCGTCAAGGGTTCCGTGAATGTAAAAGAACACAATATCAAAAATTATTGACAAAAAGTTGTGTTGTAATGTCCTTATATTTTCAGACCATAGACACATAACAAAATAAATGTTAAATTGTAAATGTCAATAGTAAATTACAATCAAATCTACATTGATCAAAAATGGCAAAAAAAATGTTAATTCAGGTTAAATATTATCCATAGATGTTTTTGGTAACTTAAAAAAGATTCAATTACACCAGCTTGTAAATGGATTAAATTTGATTATTTTTTCGGTCAATCGAGTGTTGAAATTTAGGGGTGTGGAAAGGCTACATACTAAAAATTTTTTTTTTTAATAACACAAAAACTCTGCATTGCAAAATTCTAAAAAAATTGTAACATTTCTGAAATTAAGTGCTCTTTCATGTGACACCCCACTCATTTGGGTCAAAAATGTTGTTTTTCCCTCCCCACACCCATCCCATAAACACACAGAAATATAATTATTTGAGTCTTCGATATGATTTTCATTCAAAATTTACCAATATTCCTGTCTCTGTAAATATTTTCAAATTTTTCAGTCAGTCATCGTCGAAAGGTAGGCGGCGGCACGATCTGAATTTAGCCCTTTCTTATCCATAACTCAAAAACTGTGCTGTAGTTTTCATACAAAACTTACCAAATTTCCTAACTCTGTGAAATTTTCCAATTTTTTCTGTCATTTAGTGTCGCAACGTATGGAGGGGGGACGGTCTGAATTTTGCACTTTTTCAACAGTAACTCAAAAACTGGGCAACGCAAAATTCTAAAAAAAACTGCAACGAATTTTAAATTAGATGTTCTTTCAAATGACACCCCACTCGCTTGGGTCAAAAAAAGTTTTTTTTTACCCCCTCTACCCCGGTCTTCTAAACACACAGAAATATAATTATTGGAGACTTCGCTATAGTTTTTGTACAAAATTTGCCAAATTACCTAGCTCTGTGAATTTTTACAAATTTTTCTGTCTACCAGTGTCGAAACGTATGGGGGGGAACGGTGTGAATTTGCATTTTTTTCACAATAACTCAAAAACTGGGCACCAAAAAATTCTAAAAAAAATTGCAACGAATTCTAAATTAGATGTTCTTTCAAATGACACCCCACTCGCTTGGGTAAAAAAAAGTTTTTTTTATCCCCTCTACCCCGGTCCCCTAAACACACAGAAATATAATTATTGGAGACTTTGCTATAAATTTCGTACAAAATTTAGCAAATTTCCTAACTCTGTGAATTTTTACAAATTTTTCTGTCAATCAGTGTCGAAACGCATGGGGGGGGAACGGTCAGGACTGTGCACTTTTTCGATAATATCTCAAAAACTGGACACCGCAAAATTCTAAAAAAAACTGCAACGAATTCCATATTAGATGCTCTTTCAAATGACACCCCACTCGCTTGGGTAAAAAAAAGTTTTTTTTTACCCCCTCTACCCCGGTCCTCTAAACACACAGAAATATAATTATTGGAGACTTCGCTATAGTTTTCTTACAAAATTTAGCGAATTTCCTAACTCTGTGAAT
Source organism: Diogma glabrata (assembly GCA_963693315.1). Lineage (NCBI taxonomy): Eukaryota > Metazoa > Arthropoda > Insecta > Diptera > Cylindrotomidae > Diogma > Diogma glabrata. The sequence continues at coordinate 426,233,607 of OY856187.1, forward strand.
TTTTACAAATTTTTCTGTCAATCAGTGTCGAAACGCATGGGGGGGGAACGGTCAGGACTGTGCACTTTTTCGACAATATCTCAAAAACTGGCCACCGCAAAATTCTAAAAAAAATTGCAGCGAATTTCAAATTAGGTGCTCTATCAAATGACACCCCACTCGCTTGGGTCAAAAAAGTTTTTTTTTACCCCCTCTACCCCGGTCTTCTAAACACACAGAAATATAATTATTGGAGACTTCGCTATAGTTTTCTTACAAAATTTAGCCAATTTCCTAACTCTGTGAATTTTTACAAATTTTTCTGTCAATCAGTGTCGAAACGTAGGGGGGGGGGAACGGTCTGGACTTTGCACTTTTTCGACAATATCTCAAAAACTGGGCACCGCAAAATTCTAAAAAAAACTGCAACGAATTTCAAATTAGGTGCTCTTTCAAATGACACCCCACTCGCTTGGGTAAAAAAAAGTTTTTTTTTACCCCCTCTACCCCGGTCCTCTAAACACACAGAAATATAATTATTGGAGACTTCGCTATAGTTTTCTTACAAAATTTAGCAAATTTCCTAACTCTGTGAATTTTTACAAATTTTTCTGTCAATCAGTGTCGAAACGCATGGAGGGGGAACGGTCTGGACTTTGCACTTTTTCGACAATAACTCAAAAACTGGCCACCGCAAAATTCTAAAAAAAATTGCAACGAATTCCAAATTAGGTGCTCTATCAAATGACACCCCACTCGCTTGGGTCAAAAAAAGTTTTTTTTTACCCCCTCTACCCCGGTCCCCAAAACACACAGAAATATAATTATTGGAGACTTCGCTATAGTTTTCTTACAAAATTTAGCCAATTTCCTAACTCTATGAATTTTTACAAATTTTTCTGTCAATCAGTGTCGAAACGTATGGGGGGGGAATGGTCTAAATTCGCACTTTTTTTAATATAACTCAAAACCTGGGCATCGCAAAATTCTAAAAAAAATTGCTTTGTTTTTTAAATTAAGTGCTCTTTCAAATGACACCCCACTTGACCACATTTTAAATAGTGTTTTTACCCTTCCTCATTTCCACCCCCTTAATAAATCTAAGTATGGAAATATGACACTTTTTTATATTGTTTATTAAAAACGTACTATTTTTTCTATCATTCCAAGTACATTTGAAAATTTTCGATCAGATAGGTTCGGAGCTAATCGAGGCAAGAAAACGCGAAAAAAACGTCATTATTCAAAATTATACAAAAAAGGGTGAGGTGTAAAATTCCAAAATAAATTTTTATGGAATACTGAAATAAAGCCCTTTCATATGATACCCTACTTGAATCTATAAAAAAATGTATTTTCTCAAAGGTCTCACATCTCAGCCCTGTAAACCAGAAGAAAACCACTTTAGTTTTATTTGTATCCGTCATTTCATGTGGACAGGTTAGTTTTATACGCATGCCAAATTTCAAGTCCATAGCATTTATAGTTTACGAGATAATCGATATAATGTGAAAAACACGTTTTACTCTCACCAATAGTGTTCCGTATAAAAAACGGAACCCTAAAAACGATAGTTAAGTGTTCCACACTCTTTCTACAATTAATTATATTATCTCATTAATTATCACGTCATACTCAAACAATTTAAACGTGAATCTCAAAATCGAAATCAATTTTCATAAAATTATCAACAACAAAAAAAAAACAAAAATGTTTCAATTTAAAATCAATTTAATTTCGTTTAGAAATTTCTATTTTAGGTTTTCTTTAATTTTTCTCCAAACATACATCTACATTTTCGTTTTTTCAGTCAGTCTGTCATTCACTGAAGCAAAGATCTAATCATTCATTCCGTTTAGCAGATGTATGACTCAAGAAATGTTAGTTTTGTCAATCAAAAACTCATAAACGTATATCGCACATACAAATTTTTTTCTATTGATCTTTTTGAGATTTTTGATTATTTTGTTGTTGTAACATTTTGAATTCTAATTAAAATCTCATTAGCTTATCGTTTTTTCTCACATTAAAATCTTTGATTTTTCTTGTGGATGTTGTCTCTGTGGTAATGTGTTGGAAACATATGTATGTTTTCATGCATATGTGTCAGGAAAAATCAAGAAAATCATTATCTAAACTAATTATTATAAATAGTTTTAATCTTTTTATAGAAACAAAACGTTATTGTAGTGTAAATTTTGCAAAAAAATAACCATAAAAATCATTATTAAAATTATTTAAATACCGAAAATGCACTATTATTGCGTTTAACACCATCTATATTCCAACATATGAATAAAATCCGCTGTAACTAAATTAAATCAAAACAAATGACATCATTCAAAATATTACGTTCTCCTTTTCTTCTCTTCTCTGCGTCATCAATATTTCTCTACAACAACAAAACAATATAAAACGAGGAATTTAAATCAATAACCGAACTTCAAACGAAATTGAAAAATAAGAATTGCATCAAATAAAATAAAATAAATTTTAAAAATTGTTGCTTAGTTCAGTGCGTTTTTATGAATCGAAATGATGACAAGTCCGCGTGTTTTAATGTAAACAACTAAAATTAAAATTAATAAAAAAAATTGCTAGCTAAAACGTGTATATTTTGCATTTTCTTATTTCCAATTATAATTTTTTTCATGACAAATCTAACAAACAACGTCGCGAGTGAGTTAATATCAAAATTAATTTTAATTATTTCAAAATGTGAAACAGTGAAAGTGAGTGAATTAAATTTATGAATGGCGGTTTTTGTGGTGAATAACAAAATTCATAAGTGCATGAGTGTTTTTTTATAAATAAAGAATGTAAATGTAAGAAAATAAGTAAAAAAGTAAATAAATAAAATAGTTTTTGTTTTGAAAGGTGTTTTGGTGCTTCTAAGTTTTTGTTTGTTTTTGTTCTTCTAAAAGCAGAATTTCAAGAAGAAAAACAAGATTCCAAACAAAATTCAATATACAGTAAAACCTATAATTCTTGTTTGTGATTATATTGGAATTTGGATAATTTGAGTTGGTTTTTTTATACAAAAAAAAATAAGGTAACTTGAACATACATACTTGATTTGTTATTTATTTGCTTAAGAATTCTAGGGAATTTCTTTGTTTAAAAAGAAGTTTATGTTGGAGTTATATTCGATTAAAAAAAAAATAAAATTTAATATATTTTTGGTGGTGTTTTTTGGAATATGATACGTATGGTGAATGTAAATTTAAAAAAAACTGAAACCATATCAAACTACCGTTTGTTGTAGTCTGTTGTGTGCTAGACAATTATCAACGCTTTTTCAACAAATTTTTATCGTACGTTTATGATATCAGAATAATTTGAAAGGATTTGTTGTGCATATCTAGAGATCTGAAAATAAAGCTTTACAAAGATCTTATTGTTGAATGTTGACTGACGTTTAAATGGCGATATTATCAAATCTTTGACGCCACCACAGTTCATTTTAAAAAAACAATAAAATAATTTGAAAGGTTTACTTTTTTTCTTATTTTATTGAGCTTCGATAGGGATTTCTATTAAGTTCCCTCGTAATTTAAATTGACTAAAGAGTATTTTTTAATTCAGTGTGAAATGTATTGGAAACCATGGATTATGGAACATTATGGTAAAACTGTAATTTTAAACCTAGAACAGCAGATTCCTTCTTATGGGTTGCCTACGATACGTATTCCAACCTTAGGTGGTAGTATCATTCACGTAGTATCGTTCATGTCGGACTTGGTAAAAGTATTCTGGTCCAGATCCACAGATAGTGGTTGACCTTCAAGCACTATGTTGTTCTTGTATTGCGTCTAGAACCGCTTCTCTGTGTAGATCCTTCAGATTTCTCATATAAGTTTCGTTGTTTAGTCCTGCGGGTTGTATCAGGTGTTCAGCAGTCCAACGATCTTTTTAAGCAATTTCATATTTACGTCGGTTTTGGTGGTTGGACCAGCTCCCTACTTGGATGGTCGTTCCTTTGAGTAGTGACCACCATACAGATCGTTTGCGGCTTTTCTTGTAGGATTTTGGTATCTATATAAATATGTTGTTGTTCGTTTAGCGACGAGTTTGGCGCTAATCCTCCGACTCCATGTCTAGGTTCAGAACCTCTGCTACTGCTCTTGGGCGGTACCATCAATCTTCCTTCGTCAGGTTGGTTGAATTTTCAGGACATCTGAATAGGACAGAATTTTCAGGACATCTACATCGTGCGAAGTGCCCTCCCATGCGGGACACTTGTCAATATTTTCAGGATCAACTCTGCTCATGCAGTTGTTTAGGATGCGTGACCAGCCGGATCTTAGTTGTGCTAGGATGGATCTGGTGCTACGGGGTAGTTGGACCTCTTCGGCAGCGAATTTTAGTGGCTTTCTATTTAGAACTAAATTTGGAGCGCAGTTCATTATAAATGTCTTCATCAGCTGCAGTATGAAATGTTTTTAAACCTGTTCTATAAGTAACTTCGTCGATGCTACCTGTTACTTGGTTGTATATAACCACATGCATGAAGCATCTTACTGTCCTCCTTATGTCTCACATAAGGAGGAGGTGGTTCAATTTTTGATAAGGTATCATTACAAGGATGTTGCTCTTTGTGACAGGCCAATACAAATTGTTTGGTGAGCATTTCATTATGTTCACGGGCAGGCAGAATGTTACAGTCCTCGTGCAGTTGATCTCGGTAAGTCATCAGATGACATCATGTTGCGGTTCGCAAAGCTGCGTTATGTGTTGTTTGTAACTTCTTCCAGTGCGTGTCAATAACTTGCAGGGATGCCCATTTGGGTGCAGCATAATTTATAATAGGTCGACCTATTGTTTTATACGTTGTAATTATTGTATTCTTATCCTTGCCCCATGAACTACCCGCTAGTGCTTTTTAGGGTTGCACCTATTAATCGGTAGATAATCGGTAATCGGCCATTTTGTCGATTAATCGGTATCGGCTTTTTTGTCCGATTATCAAGACATGCTTTTTAATTGTTTATTCCATTTTAAACACAACAAATACCAGATACCAAAACACCATAGTCAGCCATAGTTAAAATCCTTTTTAAAAATTTATAAAATTGACTGCTATTTAAAAATATGACAAATCTGTCTGAAAATTATACAAAAAATGGCAAAAAAATTAAAAGCTCTTTCAAATGACTTTCTAAACTGTGTCATGAATGTTAGTTTTACCAATTCATAAATTCTTACTTGAGAAATCATTGTATTTTTCATTGTAAACTTATTAATTTTTCTATCATCCCGAACTCGGTTTTTGAGTCAATCAGGTTCGGAACAAAGCGAACAAGACCATGGAAGGACTGCTATTAATCAAAATTATACAAAAAATGCGCGGTGTAAATTTCAAAAATAAATGTAAAAACACTGTTGTACCGTCCTTATATTTGATACGCTAGTGGGCTCGGTAAAAAATGTATATGTTTTATAGCCTTACATCGCATCACTGCAAAACAAATAAAAATCCAGACCCATAGGGTTTGTAGTTTATGAGATACTCGATATAATAGAAACATCATGTATGCTTAAAAACATGCAGCATCTCAGTCAGAAATATTTCCAAACCAGTGAAAGCATGGTTCCGAGGGCTGAACAGTCCGTAGGGTTAATATTGTGAAGCACCCAGAAAATATCGAAAGTAACCGAAAATAAATTTAAAAAGAGTTCAGAACTAGATCTAGGATACTATATAATTCAATTGGCAATAAAACATTTGTTTAGCTTAGAAACATGAAATATTAACTAAAGATATTTTGTCTGGACTAAAATGCTCTCTGTTCAATACGTTATAAAAAGTTCAGTTTCTTTCAGATTGGAAAAGCTCGATTTGTTTTAAAAAATTCGGTGCGAAGTTTCTCGTTCGGTCATTAATGACAGTATGGTTCTCGAAGTTTGCCATTCGTGGCTTCTGTCTTATAAATACGTAAGTTTTCTCATTTATTATTTCCATTCCAGAGTAAACATGCTTGAAATATTGACAACGAAGTCGTTCCCAAATACATAAATCCACCAAATGTGACACAGTTCACTTTTACAGATATTGGGTAAAAATAAGCAAGTAGGACTGCAGATTGTTTTACCTACAAATGGAAAATAGTTGCCAGAAAAATGCAAAAAAGCACTTTCAACAGTTACAAAATTTTTTTATTTAAATATTGTCGAACTATAAATTAAAAAAATAAAAGCGACATTTGCATAATATGTTAAACTAAGGTTGCAAAGCGTCCCGATTTTGGTGGAATTGTCCCGACTTTTAAAGAAAAGGCCCGCGTTCTGATTAATAGTCTAATTAAAAAATTCTTTGTGTAGATTTGTTTTACTCATTTTCATCAAATAACCAATAGCCGATTAATCGGTATCGGCCGATAAAAAAAGCCGATTAATCGGTAATCGGCAATTTTGCTTATCGGTGCAACCCTAATTTATTTAACTCATTTTCAACAAATAATCGGCAGCCGATAGATCGGTAGCGGCCAATAAAGAAAGCCGATTAATCGGTAATCGGCAAGACTGCTTATCGGTGCAACCATAGTTGATTTGATTTAAATAGAACCTCTATTCAAGCTGCCATATAGTGTATTTGTATACCTTGTGTATTAAAAACAAATAAAGATCGAAAACCCAACCATTCTACATGAGTTTGTCAAATATTGAAATACATAATAAAATGCTAATGCTAATCCAGCTAGTCAATGTGGAAAACGTTTTCATCTAACACCAGTTACTTTCTCACATTTAAATTCTTATCCTTTTAAATATATTCTAATATCCGTTATAAAAATATAGATTAAAGTTCGACCTCATATAATACATGGCACAAGACAAAAGGAAATAGAATCAGAACGAAATGAATTTTTTTATCAGAATCAAGATTAATACCTTGACACCCCTCACAATCATTTTCTTCATTATTACAGCTTTCATTGTTTTTTCTTGATTAAAATTTATTTTCTTGGAATAAAATTGCTCTAGAATACTTGCAATATTCTTCGATAATAAAACGAAAATAATCTGTTTCGGGGTTGTTGTATTTTTATCTTCTGCTTGAAGGTATCATATATTTTATTGAGGGATTGGAATTATATTAAGAATAAGTGTTTTTTAAAATTGTTTATTTTAGGTTGGGCAAATTATGTACTCATTTTTACATCATCTAGGTTTTTGAGTTAGAGTGAGATTTAAATTCGTATATTATATATTATTCTTAGTTAGTTTTTACTTCAAAATCTGTCTGCCTGTAGTTAAAGGTGATAGCTTTAGCGAAAAACCACGTCGTTAAGGAAAACAAATAATAAGTATTAGCATGTAAGACGTCACTAACAACATTTGTTAAAGGGTAAGGCTGCTGCTTTTCCAAATGCAACTAATGCTGGCGCTATCCCTCCCAATCGAACATATCGGTTGGCTGTTGTTGAACACTTTTTTATAATTCGTTTTGATGGTGAAATTCCTCCGTGCTGCTTTCTAAGCCTGTAAGATTAAGATAAAATTCGGTGGTGATATGTTGTACTGCGACCAAAATGATATATTCCCCCACCCTACTGCTCCCTGGTGAATATCTAGTTAGGAAGGTACCCTCCCTTAGGAATTTCAGGATGTGGAGAGGGTTAGGTTTATGCAGGTCATGCCCCTCAATATTATACTCCCCAGATGCAACCTTCTCGTGTAGATCAAGGCTCCACGCTCTTTGAGAAGATGGGCTGGGGTCTCTTCTTCCAATAGACAGAATCTACATTCGTCCCTCGGCTCCACCCCAATGTTCTTAAAGGGTTTTCTTAGTATACAGTGACCTGTAACCCTGTCAATATTCTAAGGTTGTTCCTATTCATCCTAGAGTATATTAGTGATCTCGTTTAAATAAACTGTCCAATCAACTCCTTGGACTGCCTTAAGCCCGCGGTGTTGTTCCAGGTTTTGGACCATTCCATCATAATTACTTCCCTTATCTTTTCGTGAATGGCTTTGTCCCCAATCCACAAAAGGGTTCCGGACCGGCAAAAGGTGTTAAAGCACCTCGCCTTGCCAATTTGTCGACTTCTTAATTACCAGCGATCCTCGCATGACCAGGTATCCAGTAAACTGTAACTTTGTGATTATTCCCAAGCTTGTTTAGCTTGCTCACACTGTCTAACAATTTTGGATGTGATGCTGTATGAGCTTAACGCATTAACTGCTGCTGGACTGTCGGACAAGATGGTAATTCTCTTGTTTTTCTGTTTTCTTCCTAAGCTGAAGTCTGTGCACCTTTCGATAGCAGTAAGCACATACTTCGGCTTGGAAGACGCTTGGGTAGGTAAGGTACCCATGGGCGCAAAGTATTTGGTCTTTGGTCCAAATACTCCTGCACCCACTCGTCTTATAACCATCTGCGTACTATTTGATTACATCGTTACTCAGATCAGATGGTGCGTAGTGGATTTAATGCTCCACTCCGCTTTTTTGCACAACTGTGATGCATATTTCCTATCGAAGTTGAACTGCTTTATCATTCCATCTATAGGAAACTCAAACAAGGAATTCTCCATGGAAAGACTTTCTCGATATTTAGACTCGATGATTTTTCCCTTTCCCATACCCTGCATGCTGAATCTGAGCATAGTTTCCCTTGCTACGATCTTAACCTGCAAGTGGAGTGGAACAAGTCCTAACAGCATCTCCATTTATGAGGTAGGACATGTTCTCAATGCTCCCGCGATGCAGATACAAGCCAGCCTCTCAACCTTTTCCAACTTCATCTTCCCAGCGTTAAGTTGGGCTCTTTTGTTCCACGCGACTGCTCCGTAAGTGATGGCTGGTCTCACTATCATGTTATACACCCACCTTAGGATACCTGGGCTGCAACCCTATGTTTTACCCGCAAGATTTTTGCATACCATCAGAGCTTACGGCTTTGCTTACCACCGTTTCCATGTGGTTTTTCCACAGGAGTTTACTATTGAGAATTGCTGTCAGATATTAAGTCTCCTGTGCAGATTCAATTAAGTAGCCCTTCAATATGATTGGCTTTATACTGAGTTTTCTTTTCTTGATGAATGGGACTACCGTAGTTTTACTCAGTTATCAAAAGCTCCTCCAATGTCCAAAAAGGCACAGACAGCAACTTCTTTGTTGTCCACTGCCTCCTCTAATTCTTTCGTCAACCTAAACAGCACGGTTTCCGTTGATCGGTCCGTTCTGTACGCATGTTGACAATCTTGCAAAGACGATCTCACCAAGATATTGGTCCGTAACCGTATGTGGTTGTCGATCACCTTTTCCATCATTTTTAACATAAAAGATGTTAAACTGATGAGTCTATGAGACTTCGGTTGGGTGACATCTTTCTTACCTACCTTTGGAATGAATAGCACTTTTGCCGTTTTCCATGGTTCTGGAATATGCCCAAGTGCCAGACTGCTCCTGAAGATGCTCAGAAGATGCGGTAATAGCCACTTCTGCCCCCTCTGCAGGACAGCTGGAACTATTCTGTCCACTCCTGGTGATTTGTATGGTTCTGGGAAGTGCCTATGGCCAACTTGATACGGTCCTCCGTAAACAGTGAGGCAGCCTCCAGTCCTCTGGGCTTGGTCTTTTACTTTTCTTCTTACTCGCGCCTTCTGCACACTCGCGTATACCTCCCGGAAAGTGTGTTTTTTCAATAAGAGCAGCTATCTGTTGCTCACACTCCGTATGCGTTCCATCCGGCCTTCTCAACGAAGTTTTAATCTCGACACCGTCCTTGATCAAAGCCTTATGCATTCCAGCCGCTACAGGCGTTGCCGAGATATCACAGAAGGTTTTGAAGCTTGTAGGTGGTAAGCACCCTGGTATGCTCTTTCCAGTTTTCGGATTGTTTTGCTCTATATTAAGCCTCCTCCGTACTTCTGTTCTTAATTTTGACAACTCCTTGCTCCACCAAAACGCGTCTTTCTGCTATTTTACCTTAGTAATTAGGTAGCTGACTTCGAACTCCTTGGTGATTGCCAGGTTTACCTCCGCTACAGCTTGTTCCAGCGCGGCATAGTGTTTAACTGTCGCTCCAACCGTTACTAGCTTCAGAACTTCTTTTAGATTCTCCTCAAATAGATCACACCTTGTGTTCCTGGGGATCCGATCCAGGGGTGATTCCTCTTTCTCACTTTCCAGATCAAACAGAATCATTCTATGATGCGACAAGTAGGGTTCATTTGACACTCTCCAGTTCGTTATTTATTTATTTATTTATTTATTTCAATGTAAGTAAGCTGAAAGCTTTTATTTACAATACATATAACGACAGTATCACAGACACATATTTAAAAATAAGAGATATAATAAACAAAAAATAACAATATCATACAAATATTTAAATACAACTTACAAAATTAAAGTGCGCTTTATACATATTTAAAAATGTTGCCATAGATGAGCAAATTCTTAAACTAAATGGAAGTTCATCGTTATGAACTGTCCTACATTGGTACTTCCTACCGTTAAATCTAACACTTCCTGTCTTGCCATTGTGACAAAAGTGGGTGTGTTCCCGACGTTAAACAAGAGTGGTTGTGTTCCTTGTGGTGATATCTGAGGTACTTCCCCGAGATGCCACCAGCCCCTTTTTCCCCCTTCCTTCTGCTGTTGCCCTTCTAGGTCCATGGACAATAGTTTTTCCAAACTAGTAGTTGAGAGTATTCCCCATGGAATTCACCATTTTCGTCACAAGTTTATGTTTACCGACTTCCACTTTCGGTAAAACAGACCCGAGCCATTTTGCCGTCTGCTCGTCGTCGTCTGTAACATTCAATGAATTCGATAACATCATACCGTAAAAGAAGCAGAGTGATTTCTTAATTCATGACTAATGAAGACAGGATTATACACTCGGTAGTCGGTATTCACCAGGGTGTAGTGTTACGTAGGCTGGTACAGATCGTATTAGTTCGTTGTATAGTGTATACGTTTACAGTTACACAACCGCTATAGAAGCTTGATCTTATGCAACAGCAACATAGGATTTCTGAACATAGGATCTACTTGTTTAAATCGAATCTATCGTATCACGATTTTATAACCGCCCGATTTATTCTACAAAAGGAAATCATCCGTGCTTATATTTTGAGAATAAGCCAAGAACCGTACCATTTTTGCATCCTTATAAGAATGTTACTGCTGCTCATGCGGATCATGCCACATCAATCTGAGCTTTTTTGTCAATGCTCCAGTCAAACTTATCAATTGGAATCGATAGCGTTTCGAACGTGAATATTTTGTTGTAAAATGCTTCAAATTCTTCGTTGTCATAATTTTTCAGTTTTCTTTACGTTTAATCTCCAAAATTTTTTTCAAGAGTCTAACCCAATATCTAATATCTGTAAGTTGTATCTGAAATCTGTAAGTTGTATCCGACAGAGCATTGTCGACGTAAAATGCCACAATAACTCTATTTGCATTTTGCTTTAAATGTTCCTTAAATTTGTATATGATATCGTGTGTTGCGTGGTAAGCACGCAGGACCAAACATACTTCGTTTGACTCCCACCTAGGGTAAAGTATTTTTAAGAAAAACATCAACCAACAACACAACGTTTTCGAATTAACCGATAATCAACCAATATGGTGGGTAAATTTGAAAATTTGAAAAACACTATTTGAGGAACATTTGTTTACAGTCTACACTCTGCGTTCCTATATGGAACGTATTTCCTTGCATTTCCTTGCATTTCCTTGAATTGACCACGAATTGAATATAAAATTGATTTAGTTGTTGTTTGTTGAAAAAAATTCACCACAAAGTTAAGATTTAAATTTGCGAACAGTGAACTATGAATGGTGTTATTAACCAATCAGTAAAACATATTTTAAATTCACCACAAACTCTTATTTTCTGATTGATTAATAACATCTAGTCCCTGGGCCCACGCCGATTTCATCGATGGTTACCACATATTTTATGTGGTAACCATCTCCTATTGTCGAGTCCGACAGTTGACATTTTGGTATGTTTGGGTTGTCGGACTCGACAATAGCAGACAAACTTTAGTCAGTTAAGGTTACCCTTGTGATCTCAAACAAATTTCCAACCCCCATAGTTAAAAAAAAAAATTTACAAGTTCCCGGGGAATCGGCATTTTTCGGAGCTAGCCGAACGAATAAGCGGTCGAATCGAGGAAAATGGCAGAACAAAAATTTTCGAACTCATCAGGGACAAGCGCCTCACGAAGCATAAAATATGTGGTAATCATCACATGAAATCGGCGTGAGCCCAGGGACTAATCAGTTACAATCCACATTTCGCATGTTAAAACCCAGCTTTAAACATACTCAAAAAAAATCAAGAAGAATAACAAAATTATGTTCTTCCATTTTTTGATGTTTTTCTTACTTGTTGTTTAGTTGGCTAGTTTTCGTAGGTTTGATTGTCAAATTTTGACTGTCCAAAATCCAGATTGATTGCGACATTGTTTTAAATTATTTGGCGCCCTGCCCTGTACTCTTAGATAATGGGTTACTAGGTTTAGTTTTTATTTTTTATATAAAACGTGTGTGTTTTTGAAAACATAAATGCCGACCTTAAAATCAAACTAAAGTCAGGTATAAGATATCAAACTCATTCATGAATTTGCCTATTGAATTTTAAAAAATTTATTACTGAGCTTCTACTGTAGTTCAACGAAGCAACCTTTAAAACCGGTTTTTGTGCTAGTTTTTTCTCTTATTATTATGTGCGATTCTCTTATAAATTTATACAAACTAGCAATTGTATAATATAGTAGGAGACTCAAAAACAAAAATGGATAACATGTTTTTTAGTGTTTTTTTTTCTTTAATTTGTTCTTATTCATTTATTTTTTAGAAAGAATAAAAAATTAAGAAAACGTATTTCTTATTGGTCAGTAGAGCGTTGTTTTATGTTTACTTACATGGGTACATCAATAGATAAAGTATACTTAAGAATTTGCAACAAAAATGTCAGTGTTCCCTAAGACATCCATATGAAATATTGTTTGCCTGACATTGTTGAAAGATTTAATCTATAGATACCCACATATAAATACATAATAACAAATACCATGTATGTCATTTTTCATTTACTTAACAACTAGACCTCGTGCTTTTTTACCATTGTTTATTTCTTGTTTTCATATTTATTGCTTTAAAAGGAACTAATTTTTATTCTTCTTACAATAAAATCGATTTTAAAATTACTTGTAACATTTATCGTTACTTTTTTATTTTTATGCGAAATTTTTTGTTTGTCGAGGAAGGTTTATCGTGGTTTATAAATTGTTACGGTATAAAAGTGTGCGTTATTAAGACTTGATTTAGAAAAAAGTGAATGCATGATAAACTTAATGATGATATGAGTTTTGCAGGTATGGAACCTAATCAAAAATAACTAGAACGTAGAGTTGTTGACGCTTATTTGACTCTGTTAAAACAATTCCATGGTTTGAAATGCTATTTTCTGGTTGCTACTTTAACCTGTAGAAAGTAAATTTAACTCCACATAACTGATAAAATAAAAATTTCTTCCAACTAAAACAATATTCATCAGACAGAAGAACACAAAATTTCATTTCTCACGTTAAAAACAAAAGAAAGAAGAAATAAAATTCAAGTAACATCATGAACATGTTTTCATGTCAAACAAAAACATGTCATTCAACCTTTGAGATATGCTCAATTAAGAAATTATAACAATAATTTGTATTTCATATCTAGTTTTTGTTATTAACTTAAATGTCTGTACGCCTGTTTCTATATTATTAGTTTTGTTGTTGCTTCGTTAATTTATTTGAATTCTGATGATTTATGTATGTATTTCAATTCTATAAATTATTAGTTGAAAGCAATGTTCATTTTTATGTTTTCTTTCGATCAAAAATAATGACTATTGAGATTATTTCTGGTCCAAAAATAAAAAAAAAATACGAGAAGAATCATGAATTAGATATCAATTTCGATTGATTTGTGCGGACAGGATTTAATTTATTGAAATTTTGTTCTTGTTCTTGCGTTTAAACAAATTGCTTGGGTTAATGGGTTTTATTTTAATCTATTATTTATTCAATAGATTGATGGAATCTAAACCATAAGATGTTTTCGTAAATTTTATTGATTTTACGTAAAATAAAAGCAGATTTAAAATTTTTCGATTACATGAATAAATTTGTACAATTTGAATAAAAACTATTCAACAAAATTTCAACTATCAAATTGAAGATTGTTAAGTGTTTTGAGGTGTTCCAATGTTTCATATATCTTAGGATGAACGTAGCTCCAAATTGGGGTGTAGCAAACTTTTTGATCAATCACTTCCCCACTATATTGATTTTTCTTGTCAGATTAAATTGCCATCATGAAAGTTGAGAGTATTTAAAAATCAAGGTTGGCATGATATATGTATATCAATGATATATATCCGATATATATCACGATATTTATTCCCTGATATATATCATGATATTTATAAAAAAAGAAATAATTAACTATTCCTACCTTAAAGTTGGGAAAACTGTTAACAGTCGCAGCACTGCTGGCAAATCGAGGTAACCTGGTTCAGCTATGCCAGGACCATAAAGCTGACATAGATTCTGACATAACTAAACTTATGACATAAATAGTGTAATGAATGCTAAACATATGTTTTGTTATCTAAAGACAATAGCAGTCGCTTTAGACAGAGCTCAAAGAGATAAAACGATTATTGCAGTTGTAGTTGAAATTTGACTTAAACTGGAAGTCGATCTTAAACTAGAGCAACCCTTAGAAATTAAGAAACTTTATTATCGAAGAAGAGGCATGGCTCTAAATGCACCTCATCACCTAGATAATTTATGCTTGACCATCTATTTTTAGGTAAACGTTTGACAACCACCAAAGAGAAGAAGCATATAATAAATACTTCCTTATGTAATATAAATATTTTTCAGTCTTCATTCCATTTGTAATGGCGCTTTTAACTGAATCCAAACCATTTCCAAAATATGTATTTCAATTTCTGTTTAGCAATACACCACCAATGGTGTGGTGGAATGGAATAACAACCCAAGCAGAGTTTTCCAAAATTTGAAATACGGCCAAGCACTGGTCAATTAATGGTTAACAGTACTTGACATTTGTTATTTTGCCAGCAATATAAACAGTCATCGGCCGATCGGGGTAACAAATAGCCAGTATTTAGTTACCTGTGAATGGCCAAGCGCTGGCGCATAAATGGTAAACAATACTTGGCTATTGTAATTGGGCCATTACTGGAACCATGAATTGGTCAATCTATGGTTTATAGAAATTAATCAGTAAAGTTTACTTTAAATGGCCAATGTATGGCACGTTAATGGTTAACATTAATTGGCTGTTGTTATTGGGGCAGTACTAAAACCACTCATCGGCCGATAGCCAGCAATTAGTTACCTTTGAATGGCCCAATTATAGTAAACAGTACTTTTATATTGTTATTGGGCCCTTACTTGAACTATGAATCACCCGATCTACGGTTTATAGAAAATAACCAGTCCAGTTTACTTTAAATGGCTAAGTAATGGTATGTTAATGGTTAACATTAATTGGCTGTTGTTATTGGGCCAGTTTGGGACAATACTAAGACATTAGGTACACCAGCGTTAATTAGTTTAGACTCAGACAAAAATCCGTCCTAAGGAGACCGAAATGTATCGGTTGTATAGAAAATTTTGGATCAGCTTCACAACATTGGGATGAAAACCAAACGCAACGAGCTTGTTGATAAAGTTGGCATGCCAGACTCGATCGAATGCCTTGGAGATGTCTACCCGATTAGCATTATGTAAGGGCTGCTCAGATCTGGACCGAAGACGGTTTTCTCTACTACTGATAGGGACCGTATCAGACACACTGAACAGATCCTGATCAGTACTGTAAAGCCTCAAACTAGCCAAACCGAATCAGGCAGCCCTACAAGAACCAGACCAGGACCGGATCATTTAAAATGGGGAAATTACTCCAACATACATCAGAAAAATTACAAAATTTACTACTACATACATTAGAAAAAAAATGTTTGGAAAAATAATCTAACTTTATACTTATAACGCAGAGAAGCGATAACTAAAGTATATGTCAAATTTCGTAAACTATGTATATCTAAAATGGATACTACTCTAGTGAATTTTAACCAAATGAAATTTATTAGAATGAAATAGGGTTCAGATCAGGACAAATAGGGCATACCTACATTGGAAAATCAGATATGTTTCTGATCCGGTCCTGGTCCGGCATTTACTACTAGGTATGAGATAGGTCTTTGAATTCCGGACCGGATCAGGACAAATACAGCACGCCCTAGTAGTAAAATCAGGTATGATTTTTGATAGGGGCTGGATGTAAATGCCCTATTACGATTTACCTTATTAAACCCTGATCCGGCCAGCATCATAATAGGACATACCTGAAGAAATTGCTAGTCGGGTAAAGCGATAACCTATGTTTCACCATCTTTATCAAGTATGCTGTTCCAACAATGCAATACATTGTTTAATAGATCGGTAGTTGATCTTTTGTTTCGAAAACCGTATTGGCTGTCGGCTATTAAATGATTTACTTCCAGAAATTTTGAAATGTGTGCATCAATAAAATGCTCGTAGACTTTGGATAGGACCGATAGTAAAGCTATTGGCCTAAATTTTGAGATATCGGATTTTGGTCCCTTTTTTGGGACGGGCTGGACATTTCCAACTTCCAGCATGAGGAAAACATACCAGATTTGTAGGATTGGTAGAATATCTTAGTCAAAGTTCGTGCAAGTTCTAAAGAACAGGTTTTTAAAATAATAAGTGGAATGTTGTCCATTCCTGAAGCTTTGTTGATGTTTAACCCCTTTATAAGTTTAGCGACTATTTTGGGTTTGAAGTGGCGTTCATTCATTTTAACTCCTGAAGACTGGATTTGGGGTATTTCTTCAGGAGTTTCCAAAACAGTGGAGTTCAGATCAAAGCGTTCAGCGAACAAGTTAGCTTTTCTTGAGGGATCATTGACGATTGAATCACCATCAATAATAGGGAAAATAGAAAATGTTGTACCAGAATTTAAAGAATTAATGGCTCCACAGTGCCAAATCTTGTCAGAAATAGACATAGACGTAAGTTTTGAAGCTTTAGCTCTGTCAATTTCAGACTTTTCGTTTGAGATAATCTGGTTAGATATTTTGTTGGCCTTTAGATATTGGGATCGATTAGCGGAAGTTTTGTTATGAATCCATATATTAAATGATCTATGTTTGTTTCTATATAAGTGCCGCTTTGGCAGCTTTCGAATACAAGTATTTTTGTTTGGGTTTTACTATGGAAAAAGTAACGAACTTATTGATAGCAAATTGGATAGTTTCTGGTAAGTTTTGAGCTGAAACATTTACATTCAGTGTAAAAACAATGGCGGTCGAAAGGGGTACCATGAAAAAAATTTTGAAGACCACAGTTATCCATTTTTGAGTAGTGAAATATTTTGCGGGGTTTGGAAGCTGTAGTTTAAGTAAATCAGTTTTGATGACTGATGAAATTAAATAATGATCATTATTTCCAAAACTACCTTTCGCGACATCAACACTCGTAATATCTGACATTGTGGTAAGATGGAGATCTAAAAGAAAACTATTATCACCGCCATTACGGGAAGTGAAAGTTGAGCTTTTAACAATTTGGTGCAGGCCCTGAGATGTAGCAAAAATTTCTGCCAGTTTTCCACTATTGTCAACATCGTCGGTCGATTTGGGGAATTCCAACCATGATTTATTGTGGACGTTGAAATCACCGGTAACGATAACCTCACAATTAGGGGACTTTGCTCTAATCTCGTCTACAATTTTTGTCAGTGAATTAAAAAAGTTTAGATTGCGTTTGTTGGTAGACCGGTATAAAGCTATTGTAAAAAAAGTTATTTGTGGAAGACAAATCTTTAAAACCATTGTACTGAAACCATCACCGTGTAGTTCAAGATTTGAAAAGCGTGTATACGCAACACTCTCATGAATGAATGCGCATACGCCTTGATGGAGTTTGAAAGCTGATTCAAGCCTATATTTGGAATTAAGCGATTCTATAGATACAAATTTTTCAGAACTTGTGTTTCTGTAAGGAATAGAATGTCGGTTTGTCGTGCTCATGATGATGTTGCACGTGGTCATGGTTAGTTCAATCGTTCAATCCGCAGATGTTTTGAACATTTATTTTCAAATTTGTTTTTGATTCATATATGTGTTGTCCCTACAAATACCGTGGACATGCCGGTTTATGGGCTTATATTCTTTCTGTTTTACTTCCATATATGTATCAAAAGGTTTATTTTTTTATGTTTTATTAAAGAATGGATAAATAACTAAGCAAAAAATCTTATCATACAATAAAATATGACATGCCAATATTTCATTATAAGATGAAGAAACAATAACAAAATAATAAGTGAAAAACAAATTGTTAGAAATTTGCAGAAAACAAAACAAAACTAATTGCCAATAATCCAACTGATACAGCGCACTCCAGACGCTCCGCTCAGCACCCCAATCGAGACACAAAGCCAACACATAATTAAATGTTGGTCTGATTCCTCGGTTATGTGATATCTCCACGTGGTGGTCTGTGCTATGTGATATCTCACGCTAACTCATATGTCAATGGCCGGTCTGATTCCTTGGAAGAGCTAATGAGCGGCACTACTACGGAAAGCTGCCCAGCTAAGACTGGGAGTGCTGCCGTTGACTAATTAAAGTTCGTCCGACTAATTAAAGTTCGAATTAAGATATCATCTTGGTTAATGATATCTCCTGCCATTGCCAGTGGTATGTGATATCTCACGCTAACTCATATGTCAATGGCAGGGACTGGAGTACGCAGGGTAGTCAGACCCGTAGATCAACATTGATCATATCGATCAAAATCGACCCCTCCTGCGATAAATTTAAATAAAAACCATTATCTTCATGATCCAGAAGTAAAATCGCATTCGTACAGAATACAGATCTTAATTTTGAATTGCGATTAATTTGTTACAAATGTTACTGTAGCTACTAAATTAAATCTTTTTGCCAAATCCATTCAATATCTGTTTACTTTATTTCACACCTATCGTCACTTATTTTTATTATTTTTTCATCATGTAACATTATATACCTTCTACAAATACGATTGTTAGTTTTAAATAAAAAAATATTAATTACAATTTATCTGTAAAACAAACACTGAATTAATTTTTAATCCTTATATTTAAACACTAACATTTGAATTTAATCGTAACCACCACCAACAACAACATTAATGGTTTGAATAAAAAACTATTAATTTTTCATTTTCACTTTAAATTACTTGTTTTAAATTCTCGAGAAATAAAAGGAAATTACTAACAATTTGTTTACACTTTTAAATACAGAACCAATGTTAGATAGGAGCTTTGTGATTTAATGGTGATTTTTGTTTTTAACCCAACATAACTCTAATGGGGTAATGGTATCATAGAAATATTTCTGTTGTGGTATTACAAAATCATTTGGTAAGAATTTTAATTTAGATTAATAAGTCAGAAGGGTGAAAAAATAAAAATAGGAAATTAAAAATATAATATAAAATAAAAACAAGTTATACAAACCGGAAGAAAAAGAGAAAAGTAGTATTTAATCATATTTTTGACCATTAGAAAAATGTTAGGAGGTGACACTTTACTTATTTTTTTTTTCTCAAGCCATCGATAAGTTTTTGTGTTCCGTTTCGTTTTTAAGGAAAAAATATTACACCATTGGTGATATGTACTGTGGTGTTTTCGTCATGACAATACAGTGTGTTTCAAAAGAAATACAATTGTTGCATTCGTTTTTCTATGAATCAAAATAGCATGTTGAACGATACCATGTTGTCTGTTTTCTTTTATTATACATGCAGAACGAATAAAATAATATATAGGCAAAGAGGTCTCCGTCGGGTATCAAACCTGTCACCTATCTACCCCCTCTGCAAAAGTGACGTTTTTCTTTCTAGAGCAGGTTTAACCCCTGTGAAAGCCGCCTTTTTTCTCTCTCGTGGAAAAATCATTTCGCTTAATAACATATTGTTGTTGGTATAATACTTCATGTAATTTTACAAAATCTTTAATTCAAAGTAACCATGATAAAATAGAATATGAAAACTCGGATTGGTGAAATGGTCCCACTCAACGCTAGCGCGTCTTGTGAACAAATTTTCTCTTCTGAAAAAACGATGTTTACACTGTTGTTAAAGTAAAAACAAATTTAACCGGAAGTTGGGATGCAGAAACCGCACTAAATGCTTATGTACCAAGTTTGACAGGTGCTAGGGGACCCCACACGGCACACCACTTTGTTCCCTATCGCTCAAAAACTAATCAGCTCCTTGCCATACATATTTGCATCTTTTTCCAAAGTGTCATCAAAATTCATTTACGAACGAATTTGGTATGCTCCCAACAAACATAAAAAACATGGTGGAATAAACCACCTGTTGTATGGTGGACTCCCCAACCCTTTATCCAATTTACTCAAAAAGCTGATAAAATCTTTCTCATGTTACTTGAAAGCTTTTTCCAACGTTTCATGAAAATCGATCGGTAATTGTAGGCTACAGTATAAACACCTGAAAAAAAAATCTTTTAACCGGAAGTGACAAACCGGAAATTGGTATGCAGAAATATTGGAAACAGCACTAAAACCTTATATACCAAGTTTCCATAAGATCATAATCTGGGATTAGAAGTTATTTTAGATTTAAACTTATAGGTGTTATATGTTCAGGCAAATTCATCCATCATAAAAGTTAGACGTTTAATCATTTGCGGTTAGGCAACAGATAATGCCAATAATTTTTGAGGTTCTTATAAAAATTTGAAGATTGACTTACTACTAACCTCATGCAAGACCACAATCACAGGCGATTAATATGCGGGATTTTTCAATAAATCGTAAAATGCTATCTGTATAGAAGAGTATTTTCATGAACAGAAAATTACAATATGTTTGAATAAAATGTATCGTTATTTCATATAGATTTACCGAGTGTATTGAACTTCCTTCGTATACTTCTACTTTTGTGAATATGTGCTGTGTCACGCCTGTGTAACTTCATCAAGCGTTCTCAATACTGGTTGGGTGTTGAACTAAATGTTAATGTCTCTTGATATTATGCATATTATATTATAGTTCAAGTTCAACCAATCTAACGATTCAATAATCACAACCATTTCTGTTTGATGTATGTTGGAGTGAAGAGAATTTAATGTTCAACGATTCTAAAATTCACTTCTCCAGTCCTACTTTTGAGTTTTGTGTCGCCTGTGAATATATAAACGTCATTTTGATCCGGAGAGCTGTGTTAGATGTTGTTTGTTTAAATAGTATATCAAGCAGTAGAAAGTGCAGAGTGACCACCAAAGTCATTGGTGAATTATTTGTACTTTTACACTGTTTTGTTTTATTAGGAGCAATTCTAAGTTTAATTTTCAATCCAAAAATATTCTGACTAATAAGTGAATAAGTGTTGTGATTGTATTTTTGACATATATAACTGTCTTGTTAAAATAAAACATTTGTTTGTTTTACATAATCCATCTGCATAAAACCTAAAATTATTTCGTTCCGTTAATTATAATTCTAAGTGTTATGTTTCTCATTGATACCAATATAGAAACTTTTAATTCTGGTTATAGTGCTCAAGTTACTAGTAATTAACCACTTGAACATGGTACACTACAAATCTAACATGTAAGTTACCATCATATCATTATCACCAATGTAAAATGAGAAGAGGTTGATAACTTAAGAAAATAATCCTAATAATGTTGTTTGTTACTCAAACACTGATATGCATGAATTTGTTATTTTTAAATGGAAACTTTTAAATTGATTATTATAAACACAGGGTGGGTAGACAGAAAGTCTGAGAAAGTAACAAAACTGTATAAAAACAACAATTTTTTGTTGTATTCAATTTAAACTTGAAATAGGTTTATTATTCTTTAGATGTATCCCAACTGATAGTTGTTTTTGTGCTTTAGTTAAAATGAAATCAACTTAAAGGGAACATTTTGTTTAGTTTGTTTTCAGATAAAAATAATAAGGTTGCCAATTGAATGAAATAAATATGTTTTTGAAGCAATAGAAGAATGAAATTCAATAACATGAAAAATTTATAATGAATTAAGTTTACAAAGTTTATAAAGTTCAAGGTATTCGTGTTTTCACCAAGATTAAAAAAGGAGATTTGAATAACATGTTCAAAAACAAAATATGTAGCATGAGAAATTTTGCCCAACAGTTCCAGCTATTATATTTTTCGACGGCAACAGACTAAAGAATTAACGATTAACAAAGTTAAAAAAAACGTTTTAGATTCGAAAAGTAGAAACTATTTCTCATAATCTAAATCAATAATTGACCAAATCCACATCATCAAAACACCAAATAAATTAAAACACACCCAATTAGATTAAATTTAATTAAGTTTCATTCTCATAATAAACCCATCCATCATCATCACATTTGAACTCCATCAATTCCATTGTATGCATATAATATACATATATGTTCATAACATTTTTAAAATTTACTATATTTTTCGTTTTTTAAATATTCTCTATTTTAGAAGTTAAATACTTCTCGTATTCGAACACATCCATTACGAATAAGTATCTGAAAAAATAAAAATATTCATTGAATTGAACACAAACAACTTCATTCAATGAGTTTCCTTTGTTCCAATGTGTTTTTATTCGGCTGCATCCGGACCAGAGCGAATCATTAATTTATAACAAAAAATTGTATTAGGAGTTAATTTTAAAAGAAATCAAAATACCGTTCTTTGAATTCAAAGAGCAATCAACGCCCATAGGTGAAATAACAGCATTTCACAATCCCCACATCATATATTATAATTAATATTT
>OY856187.1:426256666-426581544 GCA_963693315.1 Diogma glabrata
TCAGGCTGATAAAGAAATTATGACTAAAATTTTAGAAACCGAACCTGTAAAGAAAAATGAAATGAAACGATTAGATGGTAAAAACCTAGTTTTAGAAGGAAAAGACCTGAGCCATTTCGTTACTAATAAAACAAAGTCGTTTTTTGAATTGTTTGGGATCCACGACGTGACAGGATACTGCAGTGATTCTCTAAGAAGCCATGTGAATGCTCTCAAGGTGGTCAATGAAACCGCAGAAAAAGGAATTGCTCTGATAAAAAAGTTTAACAAATCAGTCAGGGACGAACAAAAAACAATTGTTGTTGAGGGTAGTCGAGCATCACAGAAAAGTCGTCCCCAAGCGAACAAAAGTAGGGATTGCGTTGTTCAAAGTTGATTAATATAACACATGTTTTGCCCATCATACTACCTATTAATCTTATTAACCGTGTCTAGTTTTAATATTATTTTAACTTTGTGCGTTCTAGTTTTCCCAATAAAAATAATTAACATTGAAAAATTGTATTTTTTGCCTACTTTTATAAAACTGATCAAAGTGTGCAACCTCTAAATATTATCCAATCTTCTTAAAATTTGGCATATATGTCTTTTATATCACTGAGACTCAGGGCGTCAGCAAAGTCTGCAAAAATTTTACATTTTATTTTTTGCCTTGTAAAATGAAACACCCTAATATATATATATATATATATATATATATATATATATATATATATATATATATATATATATATATATATATATATATATATATATATATATATATATATATATATATATATATATATATATATATATATATATATATATATATATATATATATATATATATATACATATATATATATATGCATATATATGCATATATATTATATATATATATATATATATATATATATATATATATATATATATATATATATATATATATACATTTTTTTTGTTTTTCCGTCTCCGCTTATCATACATAGTCGCTTGGCACCAAAATTTTTCCGAAACTTCGAGATGAAGCACGATAGGTAGATTTTTCTATGATATCTACCTAAAAAAGTTGAAAATCGGTTGATTATAATTAATCTGATTTTTTTAAATAAAAACAGATTTTTATGCAACCCTGTTTCAAAGCTTCTTAATTTCTAGTCTACACATACTGAAAAAAAATTGAACCATACGCTAAATAAAATCTCGAAGTTGGAGTTTATTATTCAAACAAAGAAAAAATATTTGCAAACAATTTCATCGTGATTGGAACAACTGCACGTTAACATTTTCTTGCCAACAGAATATTTAAAATATAAAGTGTTATATCCAACCAATATAACAGTAGTTGAATATAGTTAATAATTATTTCCATGACAAAAAAAATTTCTTTGACCTTATATCATGACTTTTTCGTTATAAAATTGAAGTATTTGGGATCAATTGAACTACTTATATTTTATTTTCACATAAATATTACGTGTGATTGTCTCAAC
Organism: Diogma glabrata; assembly: GCA_963693315.1. Classification (NCBI taxonomy): domain Eukaryota; kingdom Metazoa; phylum Arthropoda; class Insecta; order Diptera; family Cylindrotomidae; genus Diogma; species Diogma glabrata. The sequence continues at coordinate 426,258,142 of OY856187.1, forward strand.
TACATCGTTCTGATGAAACAATTTCGTAGAGCGGTTCGCCATATCTGCCCGCACGGTGAGGTTGAAACAACTGCAGTTCGATTAGAAATTTCAGTGCTTTTTTTTCAGTGCAAGTAATGAAATATCAATACTGTTTAAATTTTTAAAAGATAAATCTTTTAGATAAGAAAAATAATGAATGTTACCCATAGGCAGGTTTTTTATGCTTTGATTTAGATCTGTTAAAATATAAAGACAAACGTCAGATTTGTTGATTTCAATGTTGGAAGTTGTTAAAATAATTAAATACAATATAACTGTTCAGTAATCCATAACGGTTTATATTATAAAGTTTTATAAAATAAAATAAAATACATAATAAAATAAAAATCAGTGAAAGTTTCACAACAACTCCTAACAAAGATATATGTTAATTTGTTCTATTTGACCCAAAAACCAATTTATTCCAAGTAGATAGAAACAAATCGACATAATATCTTTCGTTATTTTAGGATACATATCTGCATATCCTTTTTCAATTACTTAAAATAGAGTTAACATCGTTTTCCTCTTAAATTCTTTTTATATTTAAATTTAACGTCATACCAAGTTTTTTGAACATCTGTTTTGAATTGACAACATCATTTCTGCTATTTTCTTAAATCTTACTTGCCTTCATGTTTTTTTATTCTTTTTTTGAAAATTATGAAACCAAGAAACAAGAAAAGAAAAATCAAGAATAAATTTTATTTTAAATTTTCTTTTAAAAAGTTTTCTTTATTTTAATTTTATTGGTATTTAGTGTTTGACGCTATTCAGTATTTTAATTTTCACCATTTTTTTTTATTTTGGTTGTTAGAAATAAAAGGACGATTTGTATTCTAAAAGATTTTTTATCTGAATGAAACATAAAAAGTTGGTGTATCTGTTGTTTTTAATATTTTCGTTCAATATATGTGTGGTTTGCTTGTGTGCTTTAATTTATGTTCTTTTTGAAAACGAGCCGCGTTTTTAAATATGACCAATGTTTTCGAAATTGTTTTATCGAAAAGTTGTTGCCTTTGTTATAATAGAGAACCAGATGTCTATCTGTTGTTTCTGCAATTTTTCAACTTTTCAACATTATTTGTGACCTGAATTGATAGATGAATAGAATAATATAATTACTTAATATGAATATAACATTTCTCATCATATTTCTAAATTCGTGATTGATTTTTATAAAGTGTACTAAGTATAATTGTTATGTAAATCGTTATTTAAAACATTGTCTAACTCGCTTCACCCCTTTTTTCCTTTAGTTTTTCATAATTCCTTCCTTTTCTAGTTGAAGTGGTTCGTATTCATTGAGACCTAATAATAATTATATCACATTTAGTGTCCTAAATATGTCCATGTAACTCGAAAGAAATGATTTTATTCATCACTAACATTAAATAAATACTTAACATTTATTTTCGATCTCTTAAAATCTTTATTTATGTAAGCAAGCAAACGTGCTGCTTCACCAAGGAATACTATAACTAAGATTGGAGAGTGCTACCGTTAAGTTAATTGAATAGAACATTTCTAAAATATCACCTTGGCTAGTGATATCGCACTGCTATTGGCAGTGGTATGTTTTAACTCACGTTAACTCGTATGTCAATAATAGGAACTGGAGTACGCGTGCTTGTCACATCCGTAGATCAACCATTACGTGTTTTGCCACTCTTCAGATACTTGAATAGTTGGTTTTTACCTCCAAATCAAATAGTTGAACAATCTAGTTTCAGTCAATTCTTGTTTTGAGCTTTCTCCTAAGTTTCGGTTTTGGTTATCGATTTTGATAATGTTTTCGGCATAAAACTTTTATGAGGAAATTGTTTTTAGTTATCGGCAGCGATGTATATCAAATATAAAACTCTTTGTAAAAGTACAAGTATTTTATCTCTGTATATAGAAATATATTACAAAACTAACACGAAACATCAATTCGTCGCCGGAAAATTATAACAGATCATATATTAACATAATTTAGTGAAAATATGATACACTCGGCAAACTACTCAAAATCCTCTCCATTTAGCGTTTCGAGAAAATATTACAAAATCACAAATTCATATTTCTTTCAAAATTCCAAAAATATTGTAAAAATCAAATAAAATCAAACTTTTTTCAAAATTCTAAATATATTACAAAAATCATAACAGAATCAAAAATTGAAACTTTCCCGATTCCAAAAATATTCCAAAAATTAGAATAAAATTAAATATTTAAACTTTTTCTAAATTCTAATAATATTCCAAAAATTCTTAAAAATTCAAACTTTTTCCAAAATTGCAAAAATATTGCAAAAATTATAACAATATCAAAAATTGAAACATTTTTCAATATTCCAAAAATTAAAATAAGATCAAAAATTTAAAATTTTACAAAATTCTAAAAATATTGCAAAAATTATAACAAAATCAAAAATTGACACACTTGACAATAATTTTTTGACAAACTCATCATGCAATAATAATAATTTCATGTTCATTACATTTCATTTCATACAAATATCTAATTTTATTTTTTTTTAAAAAAATGAATGAAAATCATTCTTTTGACGCACTTAACAAAATTTTTTTGACAAGCTTATAATGCCAAAATTCTCTATAATAATAATAAAATTTCATGTCATACAAATAACTAATTTTATTTTTTTCCAAAAAAATGGGTAAAAAAAATGAATAAAAATCTTTTTCTTGACACACTTGGACTTGACAATAGTTTTTTGACAAACTTCTAATGCAATACTCTAACATCAAGATTCCTCCACATTCCATGTTACTACTTATTTTCTCTTAAAATTAACTTTTTTTAAACAAAACCAATGTAAAGTAGCTTGTTTTGACACACTTAACGATTTTTTGTCACACTTTATGTGTCATATTTAATGTTCAATTACAGTTCATGTCATCCAAATAATTACTTTTATGTTTTATATATTTCTAGTCGAAAACCGAAGAAATGTTTCCCATAATATGTTTCTCAAAAAATTAGGAAACAAAGTAAATGAAAATCAATCTTTTGACACACTTAACGATTTTTTTTTACATACTTCTAAAACATTAATCAAGGTCCTGGTCTTACATACGGATGTCAATCATTCAGATTTCTCCAGATTCAAATTCAACTACTAATTATCACTGCAATAAACGTTTTTTAAGCCAAAAATATGAAAATTTGCTATTTTCGACACACTTAATGATTTTTTGACACACTTCCGGTCCAGTTATCAAACACATCGTCCTTTAGGATCTGCCCATTGAGTATACCTATTTTTAGAAAAAAAAAATTTGAAATTCCTCAAGCGGTTTTCTAGATTTCGTGGGTAATGACGGACGGACGGCCGGCCGACCGGCAGACAGACATATATTTTTTTGTTGCTTTTTTAGAATTAGTAAGAAATGCCAAACAAAGTAGGGGTAAGAATTTCACTTTTGTGTCATGAATTCAATACTTTGGTTTTTTCAAAACCGAAGTAATAAATCAAAGCGATGCGGTAGATCGCTGTTCGTGAAAAAAGCCATTACCCCTTTTCATTTAATGGTTTTGTCTAATCACTTTTAGTTTAAAAAAATGTTAAAAGACATTTATCTAAACTTCGACATCTCGTTGGCTAGAAATGTTGTTTTATGCAATATACAAAATATGTTTATAAGAATTCTACAAAGCGGCCAAAGCTCAGCAAAATTTATCTGTGAGGATATGTTCACCCTTTAGATCATTTCAAACAAATGAACAAATAAGAAAATAAAAAAATTTTTGAGCACAAACAAATTAAATTAAAATGACTTGATAAAAATCTACACCAGAAAATAAAAAAAAATTAATAAAAGTTAAAAAATTGCGAAAACAAATTAAAACAGTAAAAATCAATATTATTCGAATTCTTTGCCTCGTTTTAATGAGTTACAACTTTAGAGCTTGTTACTGTATCCCAAGTAAAATTTTCTTGAGAATTTTTTGGCCCAAACTGAACTTTCTTGTGGGTTATGAATTATGATTAAAAAAAAAAACTAATAATAAACCAATCTAAACTTGTTTTTTTGTTCTTCCATGTTTTTTTGTTTTTTATATATTTTGTAACGTTTTAAAGGAAATGAATAAACAAAACAAAAAAAAATTTACGATAAAGTCGGATATTGAATATTTTATTCTCTTGAAAATAATCAAAGATGAAGCTTTGAGATTTTTGTTTGTTTGTTTATTATTATTGCTAAGATTGAATATCAAATTCTGAGAAAATAAATCAATTTTTTCGGCAATAAGCTTTCATCAAAAACATTTTCTATCATAAATCTATCACGTTGGTTGTTATTCTTATGTAACATTGAAAAAGTTCTGTCATTGGTGGAAGTGAACAAAATACGAATAAGTTCATAACAATACAACAAATTCTATCTTCTTTAATTTTAATCCAGTTCAAAATAATGTTGATGTTGTTGTTGGTGGTGTTGTGTAGGATTTTTTATTTTTTTATTTCAGAACATAAGACAGATTTATTTGAATTTTTTGTTATTGTTTGTTGTACTCATCTTTTATATATATATATTTTAGTAGATTTAAAGAAGACCAACAATATAAGAAAATAAGCTTGATTAAAAAAACAACATATTTTTACTGTCGGATGTTTAGAGTGTTACTTGTTTTAGAGTTTTAAGCATGAATAGCACTTTTTACAATAAAAATAGAAATAATTAAAAAAAATGGGTATTTTAATCGCTAAAACCAATAGTACGTTCTATTATAAGTATAACTTGTTTTTACAAAAATGTGTTCTCTTAAATCAATAATCAAATCAATTTGATCCACAAAAAAGCATATCCGATTCGAAGTGCTACAGTGTATCACACTTATTCAACCCACATTACTTTTAAGAACAATATATATTAAATTAGCTTTGCCCATTCGAATCATAAAATAAATCTCTAGTATAAGTCACGACATCCGTACATTTTATTTTCGCATGTCGTGAAACAAACAGTAATCTTACATAAAATCACCAATTATTTTCTTATATTTCCCACTTATATCCGCCAATAAATCTTCATGATTCTCTTTAACATAATGTTTTAGTAAAACCAACAAAAAAAATTTACGATTCAAAGGATAACATAAAAAAATTCCAAATCCCATCCCACCCAATTCCATTGAAATCAATGAATCAGAATGTTTGAAAAAGTCACAGCTGCATTAACGTTTATATCTATTCGTCAATTTTATATTTAGGCTATTGACCCATTATTTAACTTAAAGTAATGACAATACTACGATTTTATAAATCAAATAAAAAAAAAACATAGATTATTGATTAGAATTTTTGCTAAAGGCTAATCGATTCGGTTATGAAATAATTTGTTTGTGTTACTTTTATTCTGTTTTTAACAAAACAAAATATCATTTTTGGTTAGGTTGATGTAACGGAAATTTTGAACCAGGGTTGGGCATAATGTAGGACAAAAGTGGTTATTTATAAAAAAACATAAGTTGCTGCTCGTTCCTATTTATACTTCATCGTTTTATAATTATAGATGGTTGATGATTCGGACACCAGCAAACATTTAAACATAACAACTATCATATTTTGAGTCTCTTTAAACTTTCAAGTTTCAACGACAGAGTTAAGTAGAAAATAAAAACACTTCTTATTGCATATAATAAATAATTTTCTTATTTTTCTAAAATTAATCGGTAATCCTATTAAATAAAATTCTATGCAGTGTACAATAATTTTCAAAAATGTTTCCAAGAAAGCATCTTATATTGTTGGTGTAGCAAATCTAAAACAATAACGATAATATTTTAGAATTAAAATTTGGAAAAATTAAGTTTATTTATATTAAATTTTTATAATAACCAAATTCAAAATATACATTTTCTGGAAAATCAATTATGGAAAATTTAACAGGTGCACATGCTTGTTTTTTCCTATGTACTATGTATATTACTATGGTAATATAAAATATTTTCTTCAACATACTTTGCGTCTATATAAATCCTGTTTTACAAATAAAGTAATAATAAAAATAAAATTGCTAATTTTAACTAAAACAGTAAAAACAAAAAAGGAGAAAACAATCAAAGGAAAAATAAAAATATTGGATGAGGTAAAAGAAAATTAAAATAAAGCATGCTGCAGACCTACAATTAATATGTCAATCAATTGAAAACGAAAATAAACGAAATAAAATTTAGGGGATTTATACCCTATTTCGTTTATTCTCTTTTTCGATTGATTGATCAATTTGATTGTAGGTCTGTAGCATGCTTTAGAAACTGAATTCATAAATAGTAGGAAGGCGTTTAAGAAAAATATTGAAAGATAGAAGATATATGGATTGTGGCAGTCGTTCTCATTTTTCATGAAAAATGGAAGAAAACTGATTAACAAAATATGTTTTGTTTTCCATTTTAGTCCACTTAAATTGAAGTGTGAAATGTGAATTAAAAAACAATTATACTTTTTTATTCGCCTACATATTAAAGTGTCGCTTTATTTCTGTGATTTGCGGCTTTAAAGTATCACTTTTCAACTATTTATTTTGTTGTCATAGCTACGTCCAAAAAAGTAAAAAGCATTTGTTTTTGTTTAAATTCTATGAAAAATAAAATAAAATTTATCAAAGCAACCCTTAAATTCAAAATTTCATTATCCAATTAAAATATTGTTATCATTTGTTGTCATAGCTACACAATAATTTGGAAAAAATAATAAATATTTTGTCAAAGGTTGCTTGTTCCACATATTTTTATTTTAAAATTTATGAAAATTTATAATTTTAATTTAGAATAAACAAATTTTCTTAAAATATTTTGCTTGCGGCGAATCAAAAATAGTATATGATGCACGGACGTAAGCTATTTTGGACTTAATGTGGGTGCAAATCTCGGCTAGCGCCTCGATTTTCAAACTCCACATCCGTCCAAAATCTTTAGCTTTACGTCCTAGCATCATAATGTACTATTGTGTACTGTTGATTGTTGATACGACTGTCATCCCGAATAAGTGTGTGTTATTGGGCAATGGGAAAGAATATCTCGTTTTGGGAAGCGGTAATTCCTTTTTATAGTCCTTGACTCAATTTTTATTTTCGTCCCTATGTGTTTTTTTGTTGTAAATTTTTAAAAAATAATGTATTCTTTTATGACTGTTTCTTAAACTTATTAAATATTGGCATGAGTAAAATTTGATTGATTTGAAAATTGGAAAAAATGCAGGGTTGCATAAAAATCTGATTTTTTTAAAAAAATCAAAAAAATCGGATTTATTTGATTTAAATCAGTTTTTTTTTATTTAAATCGGATTTTTTTGATTTTTAAAAAAATTTATTTTAATTTGTATATTTTTTGTATATCTATAGACTATATTCCTATGTTACGTTACCTATACTTTACATAAATCATTAGCTTCGCTTGTATAAAAGTAAAGTTACAGTTTTTCTTTTTAGTTACTAGATTTTTACACTGAAATACTGATTGTTGTTCTAGCGACATGAAAATGGTGTCTTGTCAAACGCCGGTTCGAAACCAAGATACCTTGTTACTGCTTGCTTGAGAGTGGTGTCATCTGTCATGAATGGTGAGCGCATCTCGCATTTCGATAATCCTTGTCTGAGTACTGTTAAATCAAAGAACATTTGATAGTACCTGGGGTAGATGTACAACCAAGACTTAAATATATCCGGAATTCTGATATTTGGGACAATGCCAAAAAGTAGCTTATCGCATTCAATGCTTTCGGCAAAAAAGCAACTATGTTTGTTGTTATACTTGTCAGTTTTTAGCTCAATTAATCACATGGTTGCATTCTTTACTATTCACAAGTTATGTTGGATCAAATCTCAGTTAACAATCTCGAGAGCCATGGTAGCAGATTTGAAGATATTTTTATATTAAATTAAATTTTTAATTTATTTTGAATTTGCCCAAATTTTCTAAAGGATTTCTAAAGCTGCATCAGTTTTTGTTGATTTGTAAATTTTTTTATTTTTGATCTACGGATGTGACAACCTAGCGTTCTCCAGTCCCTGCTATTAAGAGTTTATATGCCAATAGAAGTGAGATATTACTAGCCAAGGTGATATCTAAGGAAGGTTGGGCGGATGAGCTGTATTCTGTCAATGCTAGTGTTCTCAATGTCAGTTATGGAATATTCCTTCAAGATGGGACGGTATTGCTTGCTCGAAAAAATGAGCTTATATAGATCGCTATATCTAGTCTTTTATTATTAAGTAAGACATGGCATCACATGATCATGGACTATACCAATGCCACTTATCGTGTTATTGGCAATTCAATTTTAGTTTTGTTCGTACAAATTTTTCTAAACAATTTGATTTTTGCGCTTTTTATTTGGTTTATCCTATCTTGAAATATTGGCATAAGTCATATCTTATTATGTGCTAGGATTTATTGTTTAGTTGTCAATTCTTTAAGAAAAACATAAAAAACAACAAAAAAATTGCGTCCATCATCACCTTAGCGCATGTTATTATGGGACTTTGCTCTTAAAAGTTTTCCATGTATTGTTGTGAAACATATTGAAATTTCTACCACACAATACATTTGATTAAAAAACATTTATTTTAAAATTGCTTAAAAACTTTAGAAATTTCTTCAATTGATTTAAATCAATGATTTTTTTAAACAATTTTTTTTAAATCACTGATTTAAATCAACTGATTTAAATCAAATGAATGCAACCCTGAAAAAATGCTTAACATACTTCACGATGGTGATCTCTGGGCAACTGATATTTCTGGCAACTATTTAGATAAAACTAAATACTTAGTGCGATTCTACATATACCATTTTTTACTTTCAAACTGAGAATATTAACTTCCAATATGAGAATAATTTCTTTGAAAAAATAAGAATAATTGTAGATTTTTTTATTTTTGGTCTTACGGGTGTAACAACCTTGCGTATAACAGTCTCTGCTATTGACATATGAGTTAACGTTAGATATCTCGTACCACCGTGGAACAACAGCAATGTGTGGAACAACAGCAATGGTGATTGCTTAGAGGAACTTTTCGTCTTTCGATGATGACACGCTATTACTTACTAGAATAAACGACTCTCCAAATACCTCTATATCTGGCTTTAACCATTAAGCAAAACTATTCTTCACATGACCAAGCAGTGGTATCCCAACAAACATAAATTCTGTTGTACGATAAAAAGCAAAAAAAAAATTAACCGGTAGTGACAAACCGGAAGTTGGGATGCAGAACTGTTGTGAACCGTACTAAATGTTTATGTACCAAGTTTTATCCAATTCGATTATCAGGTACAGATGTTATTGAGCTTTAAAAAAAACAGGTGCTCGGGGGACCACCTCACCACTGTGTTCAATAAATCTCAAAAACTAATAAGTTCCTTGCCATACATATTTGCATCTATTTCCAAAGTGTCACCGAAATTCATTCACGAACGAATGGTGTATGCTCCCAACAAACATTGAAAAAATGATGACACAATAAACAGGTGTTAGGGAGGCCCTCCACAAGTTATCACAATATTGACCAAAAACTAATCAATTCTTTGTCATTCAAGTCTCCATCTGTTTTCAAAGTGTTATTAAAATTGATTAGTGAATGAAGTCTGTATGCTCCCAACAAACTTTAAAAACAAAGTGTGAAAAGTCAGTAGTTGTATCCCCCGCCACTTTGATCAATGTGTCCCAAAAGATGAAAATTATCTTCTCACACTAATCGAAACCTTTTTCATAAGTTTTATCATAATCACTTCATTATTGTAGGCTGTAGTGTGCATAAAGACACTGAAAAAACTTCAAAAATTTACAAAAAAAAAATGTTTACCGGAAGGTGGGATGTTGAGCTGTGGTGAACCGTATTAAATGTTTATGTACCAAGTTTCATCCAATTCGATATTTGCATCTTTTTCCTAAGTGCAATCAATATTCAATCACGAACAAATTCTGTAATGGGCAAGATATTACATATGAGGTGTTCTTCCATTTTCCATCATCTTCACATGTAGAGTAATATACTATAGACGTCTCGGAATTGAATAAACTTTTCAACTCACTGATGTAAGATTATTACACAATTATTTTAATACATTCCAAAGAACATCTGAGACTACCAGAACCTCATGTCAACTTCTTTTTTATTTCATTTATTTTTTTTTACCTAAATATGAAAAATTAGAGAATTAATAAATGAAAAATTTTACCAAATATATAATAAAATTAGAGAATTGGGGAAGAATTTTCCATAAATGGGAAATACTACATTTAATAAAAATTTTTTGAAATTTAAAATTATATTTGAACTTATAAGATAAAATAATGTATGTAATGTAATATTAAAATGTATGCTCCCAACAAACATAAAAAACATGGTGGAAAAAACCACCTGTTGTATGGTGGACCCCCCAATCCTTTATCCAATGTACTGCAAAAGCTGATAAAATCTTGCTCATGTTACTTGAAAGGTTTTACCAACGTTTCATGGAAATCAATCGGTAATTGTAGGCTACAATAACGACAAAACTCTGAAGAAAAAAAAACTTTTTAACCGGAAGTTGGTATGCAGAAATATTGGAAACAGTACTAAAACTTTATATACCCAGTTTCCATAAGATCATAAGCCGGGATTAGAAGTTATTGAAGATTTAAACTTAGAGGTGTTCGGAAGAACCCTCGCCATTTTGTCCAAATTTGAAATTAATCCAGATGTTCTATTTTAAAGTGAACCTGGATCATTTGCCAAAGTTTCATCAAGATGCTATGATGTCACGACTTAAACCACCTACCCACACACAGACGTACACCAAAATTTTTATTGGCTATTGAGATAGAGGATGGTCCAAAACAAAAGAAAAAAAAGTAAAAAATAAAAGAAATTGCGGCATTCTGAAGAGTTGATGGACAATTATAACTCTTCAGAACGCCGCTTATCTTAAAATTAAAATTTAATCGATATAAAATTGTTTTTAAGATACAGTTCAATTTAAGCGAGTAACAAAACGTGCAAAAGTATTTTTGTTTCTTAAACGTTTGTAGTTGGTAGCCACCGCTGAGTATTTATTTTGACAAACATAGAATGGCTTATTTTATGTATTAAAAATCAATAATACATATATTTAATGTTTTAATTGAAAAATGTGTTATATGTGTAAAATTTTTTTCTTTTCTTACAGTATACGTACGTTGTCAAACGAAAATGGTGAACAGACACATCCATTTAAATATGAAGTGCTTTTCTCCAAATTGTAAATATTTTATTTACAAACACTAATAATATTGTACTGAAAAATAAAGGTAAGGAATGTTTTAAGGAATGACAAATATTTCCAATATTATATAAATATTACAAATATTAGTTTTAGAATGTTTGGCTCTCTCAGGGCTCCGAAGCGGCGTGTTATGATCAAACTATCTAACGACAGAAGATTTCTGCAAAGCAAACAATTCAAAACTATTGGCTCTTCTTGTACTTACTTATCCCTAGGGTGGGATAATGGACTTAACAGTCTACAAGTCGCCCAAAAAATTATATTAGTTTTGTTCAACTTAGCTTTGTTTTAAATTGCAGTCCCAAAATAATAGAAATTAATTAGTTAAAAAAATTCTTTACGCTAGAACTATGTAGTTCTATTTGCAATCGTAATCTGCTATGTGGCGAATATGTCGAATCAAACACTGAAATTAATACAACAGTCCAACTTTTTTTTCCTTAATCTCCAATTTACGAGCATAGGGCGACTGAACCACTAGACTGAACCATCTAACTCTGTTGGGTGTAATCGCCTTTAGTTCTTTCCATGTTTTGCTAATTTGTTTTACTTAAGTTAGCACCGTTTTCTTCCACGTTTACCTTGTGGATTTCCAACTTTCCTTTTACCTTGTGGATTCCACTGTAGGGACATCCTTGTTACATCTTCAGCTCATTTTCTCAGTGTACTATATGTCCTATCTATCTCCATTGTCTATATTTTATTTCGGTCTCAATGTCTAACTAACTACTCTGTTTGCCGCTGAAGTTCCTGATTATTGATGGTGTTTGTCCAGAAGCATCGGTCGTCTCAGACATTTCATTTGTTCACAAACACCTGTATAGTTTAGTTGGTTTATCTTTCTTATATGTTTCCATGTTTCACCTTCATACAGCAGTACTGACTTGACGCATGCTTTGAACATTCGTAGCTTTGTCTTTTTTGACAGGAGGGACGCCATCCACATCTTGTAAATCATATTAAATGTAGTCCTGGTTTTGTTAATGGACTGACTGATATCTTCTTCGGTCCCGCCTGTTTTTGATACAGTACAACCAAGGTGCACAATTTATCAACTTCATCCACTTGTGTGTTATTGATGATAATTGGTGTACTGAGTTTGGTTTGGTTGTCTTTGTGTTTCTAATGTTAATGTTTAGACCAACTTCGTGTGGAAGGGTTAATTGCTTTTGTATTTTAAGCTGCATATCATTATGTATGTGTGTTTAAGGAGGCAGATGTCGTCTGCGTAGTCTAGATCAATGAGCCGTCTTGTTGGCTCCCATTGGCTTCCATTTGGACTTGCATCATAAAGCTTTCGCATTATACTATCTAGTTCTATTAGTTCTATTATTATTAATAGTAGCAGGGATAGTACACAGCCTTCCAACATAACATGTTGATTTGTTACATTAGACAAAAATATTGAACTATAAATAGTTCATTGATTTGCGTTTTAGAAATTATTATTGATTTCATTATTTCAATTTTGTAAAACTTATTGATATTTATTATTTATGTATAAATCAATATTGTTTCGCGATATGTGATGTAAATGAAATTATTATAAAAAAATATTTTTCTTATGTTATAAGTACAAAATGTTATGAATCATACAATCTGGGTATATTTTCAATACGTATTACACAAACATGGTGTATTTTATATTTAATATATTTGTATTAATACATTAATATATTTGTTTGGGCAAAACATGTTCCTTCGTGTGTAAGCGCTTTATCTCAACAACTACTTGACATCGAAAATAATGAATTAAAGTGACATTAGAAAAGTATAAAAACCGTCAACCAAAAAGAAGCATGGACTGCTGACTAGTATCACTCGTCTGTTGTAATCTTGCAATTTAACCTATTTTATATAAGGTTTTATATAAGGAATCAGTTGATAGAGTTTTTTCAATGTATTAACGTCATTGACTTGCTGCCAATGGTTAATTAAAAAAACGGTGTTTCGATAATTGTTACAGTTTAACCTTTGAAATGACTGACAGTCGAACCGGAGTCTAGATGACCAAGTTCATATTTTACTTTAAATTCTGATCAGTATTATAGAAAAAAGGCGTTTGCCGGTTCTTACTCATTTGCTAGAAAATTGAACAATTAAAACCATTAGTTTCACCATCACTAAAGGTTTCAATTTGATTTGAATAGAATTTTATTTATATCGTCTAAGAAAAACCTTATAATTTAATAACGTTTAATTATCAGAACGTATCAGTATTCCAAACAACACATTAAAACTTAATACTCGTAACGGCATAACATAACCTATTTTGCATAGAAAACAAAATCTAGTCTCATCTTAGCTAATATTCCATTAGTCTAAACACTAAAGTCTAAAGTACATATATATGGTTTCATTTTGTTTTTTTGTTTTTCCATTTTCCCTTTGCATTACAACTAATAGTGTATTCTTTTCGACTGTACTGAACAAGTTCCAACACCGAATTATCGAAATTTGTGTTCTTTTGAGTTGCACCAGCACAGAATTATGATTTCGATCGTATTCTTTTGGAAACAGAATTGTTATTTTGCCCACACCCAGTACAAAAAAATAGCATCGTAGAAATTGGTGGTGTAGAAGTTGTACTGAATTTTTTTTTGTGATTTTTGTTTGTTTATCGTATTTGGGATGTTTTTTTTTTTATAACAGGTATTAATATTATGAAAATATTATTTTGTGAATAAAAATCAACCAATCACAATCAATCTGGGTTAATATTTGTAATGAAAAAATAGAAAAGAATACAAGTGTTCTTTTTAACTTGTAATTGTACTGATTTTTTTTTGTTCTGTGTGGAGACGATTTTAAAATTCTGGATTTTTTGTCCATACTCGGTACAGTCAAAAAGAATACACTATAACATTATTCGTTGAATAAGAGTAAATATAAGAATAAGAGCAAACGTAGTCTAGAAAAGGTTTTTGAACTTTTTTATAATCGTTCGATTTCTTTATTTTTTATTATATATTTATAATGTTTAATGCCCATGAGTCGATAGACCAGTTTTTTCTGTTGCTTGCATATAATTCACTTTTCTTCGTTTTATAAAACACATAATAAAAATACTATAATTACATCTAGATCAAAAAAGGTCTAGACGTTAGTTTTGACATCGCTTTCTTATACAATCTTATTTCCTTATAATATTGACAATAGATAAACAATGTTTAGTAATTGAATTTGGAAAACCGAATACAATGATAAGATAAAAACTTTTGAATTTTTTTCCACTACTAGCATTTATTCTATTTATCTATGATCGAATGGAATTTGAGGTGAACGTTTTTGGATTATGGATGCATTTGTTGTTGGATTTTGTAGTAGAAAACAGAAAGATAACCTAACTTGAGGCGATGAAAATTGTTTGTTATACATTTCGTTTTCTTGTATAAATAAACACGGCATTTATTTTTGTATTATATTTAGATTACATTTTGATTTATTGTTCTGGAAATTCAATTTTTTTTTCAAACATCGGAAATTTTGATTATGTTATCAATTATCATCAATCGATTATAATAAATTCTCTATTTAGATGGAAAAAAGCATTTAATTCTGGTCTCCATTGGTAAAAATAATAGAACATAACTTTGTTTAATTTTGATAGATATTAAAGTTTTATCTGGGAATATGTCGGAATAATCGAATTTATTGAAGACAATGACAAAAACCATTTATACCAGTGCCTGTCGAGTTTTTATAGTAATTTGTTTTTTGTTGCTGGTTATATTTTTTTTTCCAGTCCAATGGGCTAAATTTAATTGATTTTTCTAATAGGTTTGTATTGACAAATTAATGAAATTATGTGACGTTTATAGTGTTAGTTATATGCAGTTATTAGAAAACTATAATAAGATTTGCAATAAAGTTAATTAAATTATTTGGAAAACTTTATTTTGTTTGATTACAGTACCAACTTGAAATTGATTTTGAAAACGATTTCACTAATACATTCCCGAAATTTAAGTAAACTTGAGAAGTTCAACAACCTTGTGTTAAATCTTCTACTTTTCTATATATGCAGAGTCTAACTAAAGTCATTGGATCAATTGTGTAGTTTAAGCATGTCCTTGATAGTTTATAATCGACGTGCTAAACACAACTTTTTTGTTAGCGTAGTTAACTAATTTTTTTCTGGGTGTAGAAACTATATTCCCAATGATCAGTACATATTTCATTATTAAATACACACATAAATGCTATTATCATTATTAATGATCGTTGACTATCTAATTATTTATTATATTCAATTCAAACAACATAATTACTTTTATTTACCATAAACATTATTTATATAACCATAATTTATATTTTTGTCCTTTTTTCTATATTTTCAAACAAAACAATCGCCTGTCCATATGGTGTACATTTCATAACACGAAATCTTACCACAACCGTTAAACATAATACCAATTTAATATCAAATATAAAAATATACAAAAAATATAATAAAAAAATTTATATAGAAATATTAGACGATAAAAAAATCAAAGTGTTCAAATAACAACAAATGTCATTTTAGAAGAAACGAAAAAAACGATCAACAATTTCTGTTTGCGTTTGATTGGAAAGAAAGAAAAAAAATTAAAGATTTATTTCTTAGTTTAAAGAAATAGGATTTTCTCTCTTCTTATTTGGTATCTGTGTTTTGATTATAAAGTTGAAGGAAATTTGATATTTGTTCAATAATAACATAAAAATAATTTATTGTAATATATCACATTGTTTGTTGGAGCATCATATATCGTTCAAAAGGAAATATATAAAGCTCATCCTAAATTTTGGATAGTAGATTTAGCAACACCATTTTACCTTATCAAGCCGGATTTTTCGGATATCGTGTTTTAGTGTCATCGTCATATTATCAAGGAAATTATTTTTAACACAAAAAGGTAAAAATTATTAAATTTTGAATTTTGTTGTTGAAGTATTGAAGTATTTTTACCTTTTTTTTTATATTTTGGTTTTCTTATCATTATTTAGGGTTCATTTTTTTTAATTTTAGGGGGTTGATTATTATGCTATGTAATGTTATGAAAAAGGTTTTTTATGTTTCAGTTGTTTTCGTTTTATATAATTTACAGAAAAGGTTTGAATTTTTGTTCGATTATCGTTAGGATTCTTGTTTTATGATAACTGAAAACGATTGATTATTGAGAAAAATGTTGATATTTTGGGTTTGTTAAATGATGCTTTATATATACTGGTCATTTATACTAAAAACAACATTTGAGAGGATGAACATAAAAAAATGATATGTTGATTATCAACACATATAGAGATAGTTCTAGTACTCTTAAAAGATATAAACTATATATGCATATACCTAGACAATTTGGTAAAAGGTATTTTACTATATGCTGTCTGCTTCTGAGTTTATTAACAAAAAACATTCACCAAGTGTTTGTTGGTAATTTTTTACTCAGCTATACGTTTTTATTTTTGACTGATTCTTAAAGGTTGACTCAGGTATCAAAAGATAAATGTGCGTTGATATTTTAATAAGATATGTATCTTTAATTGACAATTCGCAAGAATCGTAAATCAAAATGAATCGTAAATCCATATCAAAAAACACGTGCCGATATTCTATCAAATGATTGTAACTCGAAAATATGAAGGGGCTGAAATCTCAAGGCTCTGAGATATCAAGACTTCGGTCTGGCTTAAGGATTTTGATATAGTTTTCGGCAAAAAACTTTTATGAGGACATGGTTTTTAGTTTTGGGCAGCGATGTATATCAAACGTAACCCTTTGTTAAAGTACATGTATTTTTTACCTCTGTTTAGAAACTTATTACAAAACTAACACGAAACATCAATACGTTGCCGGAAAATTATAACATCATAAATTAACATAATTTAGTGAAAAGATGATACAATCAGCAAACTACTCAAAAACCTCTCCATTTAACGTTTCGAGGAAAATATTACAAAACCATAAATTCATATTTCTTTCAAAATTCCAAAAACATTGTAAAAATTAAATAAAATCAAACTTTTTTCAAAATTCTAAAAATATTCTAAAAATTTTTACAAAATCAAAGATTAAAACTCTTTCAAAATTATTAAAATATTGCATAATATAAAACAAAATAAAAAATTGAACCTTTTTTTAAGATTCCAAAAATATTCCGAAAATTAGAATAAATTCAAATATTCAAACTTTTCCTAAATTCTAATAATACCCCAAAAATTCTTAAAAATTCAAAACTTCAAACTTTTTCCAAAATTCTAAAAATTCTAAAAATATTGTAAAAATTATAACAATATCAAAAATTGAAACTTTTTTCAAAATTCCAAAATTATAGTAAAATTAAAAATTTAAAATTTTTCAAAATTTTAAAAATATTCCAAAAATTCTTAAAAAATCAAAGATTGAAACTTTTTTCAAAATTCTAAAAATAAATATATAAAATTCACAAATTCAAAAATTCTATTTTTTTTTTCAAATTCTAAAAATATTGCAAAAATTATAACAAAATCAAAAATACAAACTTTTTTCAAAATTCTAAAAATATTTCAAAAACTATAACAAATTCCATAAATTTCCATGTCCAATTACATTTACGTAATAACACCAACTAAATGATTTTTTCCAAAAAATTGACTAAAAAAATAAATGAAATCATTTTTATGAAACACTTGACAATATTTTTTTGGCAAACTTATAATGCAATAAAATTCTCAATAATAATAATTTCATGTTCATTACATTTCATTTCATCCAAATAACTAATTTTATTTTTTTCTAAAAAATAAATGAAAATCATTCTTTTGACACACTTGATATTATTTTTTTGATAAACTTATAATGTTATAATTCTCTATAATAATAATAAAATTTCATGTCATGCAAATAATTAATTTTATTTTTTCCAAAAAATTGGGTAAAAAAATAAATTAAAGTTTTTTTTTTGACAAACTTACAATCCCATAATTCTCAATAATAATAATAAAATTTCATGTCAAACAAATAATTAATTTTATTTTTTTCTAAAAAATTGGGTAAAATAATAAACAAAAATCTTTCTTTTGACACACTTGACAACATTTTTTTGACAAACTTATAATGCAATAATGTAGTTTTTGATCTCACCAATCCCTACCATCATGATTTCTCCACATTCTTTGTTCCTACTCATTATCACTTAAAATGAACGTTTTTTAAGCCAAAAATATGAAAATTTGCTATTTTTGACACACTTAAAGATTTTATTGACACACTTCCGGTACAGTTATCTAGTACAGCGTTCTTTCGGACCTGTCCCTTGAGTATACCTATTTTTAGAAAAAAAAAATTTTTTGAGATCCCTTCAACGGCTTTCTAGATTTTGTAGGTAATGAAAGCCGGCCGGCAGACAGACATACATTTTTTTTGTTGCTTTTTTAGAGTCAGTAGGTCCTAAAACGCCGAGAAACGCCAAAAGAAGTGAGGGCAAGAATTTCAATTTTGAATCATGAATGTAATACTTAGGTCTTGCAGACCGAAGTAATTCTTATATCAATTTTTTGGTTCATAAAATTATAGAATTAATCTTAATCTAATTCCATTCAAACTTATGGTTTGTATCCCAAAAATTCAATTAATTCATATAAACACAAATAATTAACTTTTCTTCATTATTTTAAAAAAACAGAACAGTTTTTCTTCGTTTTTCTCTTCATTTTTCGATTACTTTCTATGAACTTACAAGCATATTTTTTATAAATTTGTTTTAGGAAAAAATAGAAAAGTCTGTTATTTTATTTTTCATTTTCTTTGTTTCTGAAAATTGGTAATATTCATTTTTTAAAAAGGTCGGTCGAAATTACAAATAAATATTTGATTTTCATTTATAACACAGTGAAAATTGGAAGTTATAGAAATGTTTGTGATCATAATATCTGTTTAGTTTTATTATTATTCGAAGGATACTGTGTGGTTCATATAAATATATTTTTGAGAAAGAAATTTTTATCCCACTTTTGTTTAAAAAATCCGATAAGTATGGAAATCCTACAAGTTTGTTGTTTAATATATAATAATATAATATAATATTTGCACAATTGCACTTTATCATCGAGAGCGATTTTGGCGTCGAGGCGTCAGCCGAGACGCTAATAACCATCGAGAAGATAATGAAATTTTATCGTCGTACAAATACAACATTTTTTTGCAACGGTAATCGGTAGATAATCGGTAATCGGCCATATTGGCCATTTTGCCGATTAATCGGTATCGGTTTTTTCGTCCGATTAGTCGGCCGATTATCAACACATGAGGTTTTAAATGTATATTGCATTTTAAACACAACCAATTCAAAATTCTAAAACACCATAGTCAGCCATAGTCAGCCATAGTTGAAAAACTTTTAAAAAAAGTATAAGATTAAGGGCTAGGCTTAAAAATGTGACAAATTTCTATTTATGTATTTCTGAATTTTTTGATAACTTGACAGTTCTAACTTTTGAAAAAGTTAATTTTAAATAATACTGTTTTTAAATAAGGGACTCTAGTCACTACTATCGACATATGATTTTTTTAAAAATTTTATCAAACTTCTTAACTCTGTAAAATTGCTCAAATTGTTTCATACATCAAGTTCTCGAAACAAATAGAGGGTCATGCATATATACAATATATATATACATAAAATTGCAATTTTTGACATTAATTTACGAACTTTGTAGAGCGAAATTATACAAAAAATTGCGATGTTAGTTAAAGTAAATTTATTTATTCGGAACCAAGCGAAAAACACCATGGAAAGACCGCTATTAATCAAAATTATAAAAAGAGCTGCGCGGTGTAAATTTCGAAAATAAATGCAAAACTACTGATTTACCGCATTTATTTGATACGCTATAGTTGGCTCGGTAAAAAATGTATATTCTTTATAGACTTACATCGCATCCCTGCAAAACAAACGAAAACAACTTTGTTTTGTTGCTAGACCTCCCAACAAGGTCTATTACCAATTTCCATAAACAATGGTCGAATTTTGGTCACTGGGCGCTTCCTAGTATTTATAAAAAGTGAAATGTGACTTTTATTTGTTTCAATTGTATTGTTACGTTTTTTCAACCTTACTTCGAATTGGCCTTACTCTCAATTCGATAAACGCAATTCCCAAATCTTCTTCTGAGTTCGATCACTGATTAGTAAGCAAAAACACCAGGTTTTATTAAGTCTTCAACTCCTTGATTGTTCCACAACAACAAGAAACAATACAGCAAACAATATTCTTAACTAGAATATCCTTTCAACAGCTTACATCATACCGAATATTTTCTTTTGTATAAATTTGAATTATTTTCCATTTTTTTTTAAAATAACTGTTTTTAAATATATTGACATTTCAATGAATTGACAACTAAATTGAAAAGCAAGTTGACGAGGAGACTTTTCGTCCGCCGCCTGGTGGTCAATAGCGCAACTTGGGTTTGAAATGAAAAGCCACTGATTTAGCTCAAAAAGTTGGTGTGAGGCACTCATCATAAAACTCATATAGTATTTTCACTTGATTGCTGTGATTTAAAGGATGTAATATTACATGGAAAGATCATAGCTAGAGAGAAAAAATGCCAGTTTCAAAGGTTAACCCTCCTGCCTGAAAATTGCTTTTCCATATATACTTACTATCGTAAAATAATATAATTGTATCGTATCGGTACGGTAATTGTATCGGTATCGTAAAAAAATAAATTTGAAATACTTATGAAACCCAAAGCAAAACAAAATAGTTGCATAAAAACAATAGCCATTAGTCAGTCTGTGGTATTTCATTTTTCTTTTGATTCCTGAATAATATATAAGTTAATAAGTAAGTATATTTGACCCAACCAAATCCCAAAAGGCTTGCCAACATTTCAAAAAAAAGCCCAAACCAGAATCAAATTGTAAATTTGCCAAATCATAATTTATAAATAAAAAGGGGCATTCTTATTATTTTTAAATTATAGTTTCTAAAAATTTGACAAAGTCAGCCATTACGAAAAAGCCATTCTCGGTATTTAAAATCAGTAAACATTTTTGTGTTGGTTATCTATCATTGAATGATAAAAAATTATTTTTATTTTATTTGGATAAGAAAATACGTTTTCTTCTCCCCCAATAGGCTGCAAAGAAAACACGAATCACGGCACACTCATTCAAAACCAAGAAACAAAATTCAAACATTAAATGCAAATTTTTCTTATTTCGGTTTTGTAAATTTATCAATATCAATATTTTTTTTCTTTTATATCGTTTTTCATCCATTTCAAGAAAGAGGATTTATTTGAGTATTACTTATATATATTTAAAAGAAATTTTCATATGTTACACTTACAACTTACATCAAAATGTAATTGATATTGATTTTGTCAAAAAACTTAGCTAAACACATTTCAATTTGATTTCCCATTAGGGAAATCAATATAATTTATAATATAATATTATACTTTGTGTTTTGATACAAAACGACTGAATGATTGAAAAAAATTACAAAATGAATGATTGGAAAAAATTACACCAAATTCTTGTTGCGTATTCAAATTATTAGATTGAAGTTTTGGTTAACCATATACAGATAAAAATATATATATGTGATATAAACAACAAACAAGCTTTTAAGTTTAAAAAAATGACATGAAAAATGTCAGATGAAATGAAAAAGAATATTAGTAATATGTTTTTCAATTTTTCATTTAAGTGTATTTATATTCTGCGGTTAGCTGAATATTAATTTTGTAATATGGTATCTCGTAATGTTTAATTCATGTATCCATTTTTAACTATTGTTGAAGAGGTTTCAATCAACGAAATCGAGCTGTTCAATTGTATCTAATATTAATATTTAATACGAACCTTTAACGCGTAATGTAGAACGTGTCAATCTTATTCAACAAAACATAACAGTCAAATACAAAACGACAACATCTAATCAGGAATTGCGTTAAAAGTTTAAATAAAAGAACAAACATCGATTATGTTTCTATCAACAAAGTATATAATTTTGTGATAATTCAGCAGTTGGAGGCTACGAAATTATATAAAAATAAAAAATATAAGCAAACAATAGCTATATATATATATATATATATATATATATATATATATATATATATATATATATATATATATATATATATATATATATATATATATATATATATATATATATATATATATATATATATATATATATATATATATATATCATATTTTACCTGATCCTTCCTTAATTTTAATATTTTACAGTTGAAAAAAATTACGGTTTTGTATATGAAAAGTAGAATTACGGTTTCTTAATCAAATCCCAAAGCCAAATGAAAACGAATATAAAAACTTTTTAAACATCATTTCCAACGTTTCATATCCTCATTCAGGATGCCCTCTTTTCACATAACTTTAAAATTTATAGTCCGTTTTAAACTTTTTGACCGATTTTCCCTTCTTTTAGTTTTAAATGTATAACAGTGAGATAGATTAGGGTATGAAATGGGGGATAAAAATGAATACGTATGGAAATAAATAAATATTTGTGGTTACCGATGTTACTTACGAAATAACAGAACACAAACATAAATATTTTATAAGCTTTAAGCATTATCAAATTACCAACAATATCAGTCAATGTTCAAAATTTTTGTAAATATTTAGTTTTTGTGATTAACAAAAAACGAAAAAAAAAATTGATTGAGATGTTTGTTTGGATTTTAGATTAAAAGAGAAAAATGAAAATTATTTGAAAAATATACATAATCAAAAGAGGATTACTGTTCAAGTTTATTCATTTTGTTTATTCGTAGAATTTTTGTGGTGTGTGAACAGCTGTTGTATGATTGTATGAAGCCATTGGTTTAAAAGGTGAGCCAATGGGGTTTAAAAGGTGAGAAAAGTAACATGGAATTAACAAAAACAATATGATTAAATCGATGTTATGTCTACCTTTAAAAGTGATGCCATTTCCAAAATTAGTGAACATTAATTTGATTTTTTAAACATTTTTTCAATCAGAATGCAGAATATTAAGAAAATATTTTCTGCTATCGTTTTGGTAATTGAGGATACAACTCTAACATAGCTCATTACTTCGTACAGACTTTGTCAAAAAGAGCATTTCTGTGAAAGAATCATTCATGAGTATTATTAATTCTCTACATGTCTATTTTCCTCTAGTTGTTTGACTTCGGACGAAAATTCAGATATTTTAATATTTTTAACTGTTCTCTTTGGCGGCTTTCGATCGTTAAGGGACATATAGATATTTAAACATTTGTTGAAGCGTAAATTTGCTTTGATTAGCTTTGTAAAAAAACAAACAAAAATATGACAACTACAATTTGTTATTGATTAAAATATTAATACATTTAATATTTGTTTTCACGAGTTGTATATAAAGTTTAATTTTACTCCCTCATATTCGAGAGCGGATTGCATCCATCTTTTACTCCATAGGAAATACAAATTAACAAACAAAGACAACAATGACAGTTTTCATGAAAACAGAAAATATTTACGATAAATTCAAACAAATTTCTGAACAAACCTCATATTATGCTGAAAATTAAAAATTATAATTTTCGTTTTCTTTAAAGCATCGATAACTATAAGATAGTTTACAATATACAGCCAGAGAGTTTACTAGGAGCTATAAATTCGTGTAGTGTAATCAAGTTCACTATCCAACTAACAGATCTACCCAAAAAGTTGATTGGTTGACTACTTTACAATCTACTAGCCAGTCCTTAAACTCGCCAACTAGCAATTTGTAAACTCTCTTAGTGTCTTAGTGTCATGCTTAAATGATTAGATTTAATTTTCAATATATAATATCCATTCATCAATAATTTATCTATAAATTAAGTCATCTCTCTTTCAAAACTTTATTGTATGTATAAAATTTCTAGTACTATGGATAAAATTTATGAAACCAAACAAATACTACTCCTACCCTCCTAAACCTAAAATGTATCACTTAATCGTATATCTAATGTTCATTTCCCAAAATACTCATAAACATAATGAACAAATTATTGAAATCAGTTTTCATGGTTTGTCTTGAGGAAATTAAATTTTTGTTGCATTTTCATTTCTTGAGGGTATTCTTGAAATAATTTTTGTTTTTTATCGGTGTTATAGACTATTACTTATTTCAAGGGTCGACAATTTTTGAAGATTTATTTTGTTAAGATATGATGAAATATTAAAGATTTAAGTTCAATTCCTTTTAAATTATGTTTTATTTTATTTTTATTTTTAAAATAAAAAAAATATTGAAATAACGAACAATCAGAAGAAATTGAATTTTTGATCGGGGTGAATAGAAATCAAGAGGGTAAATCAAATAAGTTTTAATTCGAAGATACTAAATGGGTTTGGTGACCAGAAAAGATTGATTACTTTTTATCAACTTAAATAATCGAAGTTATTTGTTGATTTTTTAGTCGGATGTTAGTTAGATTTTATCTTTATCCGGTATTCTTAGGAGTAACAAAGTTTTAAATAATCCGAAATTTGACAGGGTTCAACTTCAAGAAGGGAGTGACTATCTCTACGTGGTTAAAAAAAATTTTAAGTTTTTATTTTAAAATAAGTTGCATTAATTTCTTTCTATGCGAAAAATAGTTCCCAAGTGGATCCTATATAATCTAATAACCCATTCTAATGCCGTAGATTAATTTAACCCGTAACATATTGGTAAGTAGTGCTTAACTTCCCGACTAGCAATTTCTTCAGGTATGCCCTATTATGATCCTGGCCGGATCAGGGTGTAATAAGGTAAATCCTAATAGGACATTTACATCCGGACCCTATCAGAAATCATACCTGATTTTACTACTCGGGCGTGCCTTATTTGTCCTGATCCGGTCCAGATTTCAAAGACCTATCTCATCCCTAGTAGGAAATGCCGGACCAGGACCGGATCAGAATCATATCTGATTTTCCAACTAAGGTATGCGCTATTTGTCCTGATCTGAGCCCTATTTCATTTTAATAAATTTCATTTGGATAAAATTCAATAGTATTATCCATTTTAGATATATATAGTTTACGAATTTTCACATATACTTTAGTTATCGTTTCTCTGCGTTATGAATACATGTAGGTAAGTATAAAGTTAGATTATTTTTATAAACATTTTTTTTCTAATGTATGTAGTAGTAAATTTTTTAATTTTTCTAATGCATGTTGGAGTAATTACCCCATTTCAAATCATCCTGTACCGGTCCGGTTCTATTAGGGCTGCCTGATCCGGTTTGGATAGTTTGAGGCGTTACTGATGAGGATATGTTCAGTGTGCCTGATACGGTCCCTATCGGTGGAATGAAAAACCGTATCCGGTCAAGATCTGAGCCCTTACATAATGCTAGTCGGGTTATTTCCCATCAAAGGACATAGACTTATGCTAGTTAGGATGAATACATTCGATAAATTATGCACTGAAAAAAAATTGAAGTTCATGACAACCTCATCTCGAATTTGGTAGTTGATTATTCATGCAAAGAAAAATTATTTGCAAACCATTTCGCTGTGATTGGGACAACTACACGATAACATTTTCCTAACAACAGAATGAGGTTTATTTAAAATATAAAGTGTTATATTATATCCAATATAACAGTAGTTGAATAAAGATACTAACTATTTCCCTGAAAAAATTTTCTTTGGCCTTATATCATGAATTTTTCATTTTAAAGTTTAAGTATTAGAGATTAATTGGACTATATTGTATTTTCACATAAATATTTCGTGTGATTGTCTCAACTTCATCGATTTATAATTGTAGAGTTGGTGAAGCAATTTCGCAGTTTGATTCGCCATGTGTGACCGCACGGTGAGGTTGAGACAATTGCATTTCGATTGGAAATAGGACATGTTTTTTTCAGTGTGTGTATATGCAATGCAAAAATTGTTTTAGATATTTTTTCTCTATTTCGTGCATTTTGCTGTTATAACTTTTCAGTTTTATATTAGTACTAATTAAAGTAGCTATTTTCATATATATATTTGTAGGTATAGTACAATTATTTTAATTTCTTTGTTTATCTTAAGTGACCAACTAAACCTACATGCAACGAGAAGTTGTTTTTAAACGTTTTGTATCGCTTGGAATTCGTTTCATTTTTGTACAGGGTGCAAATATTATTTTAGCAAATATTATACTGAAATGTTTTTTTTGTGTTTGATAATAGTTTAATTGCACGTTTGGTTGTGTTAATGTGTTGTGTCAAGTCGTTGTTGTTCATGGTAGATTCCCATTTTAAAGCCCATTCGAAAAGTTTTTTTGGGGTATCAATAATATCTCTGCTCCCCATACTATAACGGTGTGCAGCACGCTTCAGCGTACCAACAATCCAATCGCAAGGTTCCTTTCCATGGCAGGTAGCATGAAAATGCCATTCTGCATCAACCTTAAAGTCTTTTTTATGGTGGCATAAGTTAATTAGGTTATGTTTATTTTTGTATTGAGAAGGTGCACCGTCGGTGTTATAAATCATTTTCGTAATATTAGAATTTATATGCGTTCTGATGAATTCAAAAAGTTTTGTAATGAAAAGATGGACTAGAGTACTGTTGTGATCGTTTATATCCGAAATGAGTATAAAACTTCGGTGCTGTATATATTCACTTGCAGTACTTTTAAAATAAATGACAAATGGATGAATAGTAGCTTGTGAATTATTATAATGATAACCTTGAACCGAATCCTGAATTATGAAGGCGTAGTTTTCAGAAAAATCCCCTTGAACGAAGCACTCTCCTGGTTCTAATTTTTTTTTCTTTCCTCAATGAATGTAGATTGCTGTTTTGCTATAATGTTGTGTGGTATCAAAATTTGTAAACGGTAAACAAATTTTTTCATAAATTCTTCTACAGTTTCTATTAAAGTATCCAAATTGCATCGATCAGTGGTATTCCATTGTTGATATTTGACTTGAAGGATTCCTTTAACGTCAAAATCATTTAGTAATTTTTCTAATTCGGTGTTAATAATTTAAATTTATTATTTGGTTGTAGTCGATACAGTAATTAATAGCATTATTAAAAAATTTAATTTGATAATAATATAGATCAAACACAAGCTGCAGCTTGTCTCGCACTATTACTTATTCAAAAACGTAAAAAAAGACAAAATAAAGTTACGTTTTTATAGACACCAAATACAGAAGAACAATGGAATATTATTGCAAAGGATTTGAACAAAAAATGGAATTTTCCAAACTGTATCGGAGCACTTGATGGAAAGCATATTAATATTAAAGCTCATAAAAACAGTGACAGTTTACATTTTAATTACAAATCGGCCCATAGTATTGTATTAATATGGTTTTAGTTGATTCGAACTATAAATTTACTTATGGAAATATTGGAGCACCAGGTCAGGGTTCTGATGGTGGCATTTTTTAATGGATGCAATTTGTTTAATGCAATAAACAATAACAAAATGCATTTGCCAAAACCTAAACCGCTACCAACTAGAATCGTATCCGTCCATTTGTTATAGTTGCAGGTGATGCATTTGCATTTTCTGAAAATTTACTAAAGCATTACCCGTTTAAGAATCTCACCATTCCTGGAAGAGTGTTTAATTATAGGCTGTCTCGATCTAGGTGAATTGCGCAGAATGCATTTGGAATTGCATCAGCTAGATTCCGTCTGCTGAGAAAAAACATTGAACTAGAACCGGAATAAGTTAAAATTATAGTGAGCGCCATTTGCGTTCTCCATAACTTTCTTCTTCGTAAACCAAAAAACGTCTATGTGCCTTCGGGAACGTTTGATTGTGAAAGCGAAAATGGAAAATTTATTCCTGGAAACTGGAGAAATAAAAATCAAATTTTTTTAAACCTGCAGTCTTCTCAAACAAAAAATTCTACGGATGCTGCAAAGAAAATAAGGAACGAGGTTAAGAACTTTTTTTCTGAGGAAGGTCAGGTCCCGTGGCACAGTGGTACAGATCAATTTCCAATTATCCAGGTCAGCCATTTCCGCGAAAAACCGAAAAAACCGAATTTTCGGAGTTAAGGTGCAAAGTGTTTTTTTTATGATTCCTTTGGTTTTATATAGTCATTTTATGCAGAAAAATGAGTTTTTAAATTTACCCGGGTTTTTTTTTTCGATCCGAATTTTCGGTTTTTCGGGTTTCCATGACAGATAGGTAAAAAATAACGACAGATTCGGATTCAGCGACCAAAAGTATGGTAGAAACGATATAAAACTTTACTTGTTTGTTAACTTTAAATTTGACCTCACGTGACCTTTTTAGAGGTCACATCTTAATTTCCGCAAAAGTCCTCACTAATTTATGAGTGTCCAATTGAAGCCTGGTACTTTCTCTACAAGTTTCAAAAGAAAAAATAAGTGGGCACTTTTGGGAGCAAAAATTATAGCCAGTTGAATTTCGAATAAAAAACCCGGGCATTATGGGGGGATAATAATGTCAAAATCTTAAAATATATAATTAAAAGATATATTGGGATTTTGATGTCTAGTATAGCTTAATATTTGATTTTGATAATATATCTTTTAATTATATACTTTAAGATTTTGACATTATTATCCCCCCATAATGCCCGGGTTTTTTATTCGAGATTCAACTGGCTATAACTTTTGCTCCCAAAAGTGTCCACTCATTTTTTCTTTTGGAACTTGTAGAGAAAATACCAGGCTTCAATTGGACACTCATAAATTAGTGAGGACTTTTGCGGATAGTAATATGTGACCTCTCAAAGGTCACGTGAGGTCAAATTTAAAGTTAACAAACTAGTAAAGTTTTATATCGTTTCTACCATACTTTTGGTCGCTGAATCCGAATTTGAAGTTATTTTTTACCTATCTGTCATGGAAACCCGAAAAAACGAAAATTCGGTTCGAAAAAAAACCGGGTAAATTTAAAAACTCATTTTTCTGCATAAAATGACTATATAAACACCAAGCAATCATAAAAAAACACTTTGCACCTTAACTCCGAAAATTTGGTTTTTTTCGGGGAAATGGCTGACCTGGGGAAAAAACCGATGGCAGATTCGGATTCAGCGTTAAAAAATACATAAGAATCACTCATAAAATGAATTTTTGCCGAACTGAAATTGATCTGTACCACTGTGCGTGGCAAGGTGAATTTATATAAATAAGTTATATAAGTCAGATATTTAATAAAAATCAATGAATTTAATGTAATATCGACAGATAATCAATGAAATAAATTTTGTATTAAAAAAATGTTTAAACTTACATAAGGCAACGTATCGATTGTTTCCATCATCTCACTACTATGCGAATCCAAAAATCGTAAACTGTTAAAGAATTCCCATTTAGTTATATAATTTTCGTTTGTTCCGTTGCCCGATTTTATTTTTTAATTTTATTTTTGGCGTTCCAGAACTGAGAACGTACCCGATTTATTTTTGCCTTTACTTCTGGCATGCTTAGTTTTAATTCTGCCGCAATTTCTTCTATCGCTGAGTTTCCTCTAATTTTGTTGCTGTAGTCCTAGATTCCAATTTGCCATAAGCAGTTGTGTTTTGCATATAATTGGATAAGTAGGATTGTCTCATCGCTCGCCCACAAATGTTTGGTATTATCCATTTTTTGAGTGAAAAATATTTATATAAAATTAACTGCAATCAATAGCTTTAAACAGCGTATAGGATACTGATTCAAAACAATGAATATACATACACAACCACTCAAAAAGATAAATACACTTCAATTTTTACCGTTATTTTGATATACTGATAATTTCCAACTTAGTAAATGTCAGTAACGTTAATGTATGTATGAGTTACTTCTGTGGCATTTTTTCCTTAATATAATTTCCCTAAGATGGCCATGATATGCAACTTTTTCGTATATTTTATGTTTCGATGCATTTTCTTTCTATTTTTTCTTAAAGTGCAATTCCATTTTTAAGTGTCTAGCAGCCAAATTCTGTAACTGTGAAGCGGTGAAGTGATAAAAATTTCTTCGTTTCTTTTCATTAAAAAACTTATCACTTCACCGCTTCACAATTACAGAATTTGGCTGCTGTTCTTCAAAAATAACTTTAAAAATTTTTTTTGTATTAATAAGTGTATAAGCTTGTCAATGTAAGTATAGATTTAAAATATAAGTAATTATGTACTTATTAACTGTATTCTTCAAATCTTGTGTTTATGCAGGGTTTTGATAAAAACGGCAACATCAATGGGGCGAAAAAAAAAATATAATGACTGAAAAACGTAGTATAATCATTTTTCTACATAAATCCGGACATTCTATATGCGATATTCATAAAATATTAGACATTTCCATAGGTGCTATTCAAAACACAATAAGAATATATGGTGCAACGGGGAACTACCAGAGTCGTAAGTCGACTGGTAGACCCAGAGTAACCACAAAACGGGAAGGTAATGAACTTATTCGCTCCAGCATAAGAAATCAACGAAGCACAACGCCCAAGCTGACCGCTGAAATGAATAACGATCGCTCATATCCCGTCTCCGTTTCTACTGTAAAGAGACAATTGAAAGCTGTAGGTTTATGTGGTCGAATAGCGATGAGGAAACCCCTATTACGGCCTCGAAATAAAGTAAAACGATTAATATGGGCTAAGAAACATGTTTAATTGGTCTGTCAATCAGTGGAGAAAAGTCTTATGGAGCGACGAATTAAAATTTCAAATTTTCGGGTCACATAGACGAGTTTTTGTTCATAGACATGAGGGTCGAAGACTCCTGAATTATATGGTATGGCTTCCACAGGCTCCGGATTTAAATCATATAGAGTTGTTATGGGAGGAACTTGATCATAAGGTTCAAGAGAAAGGTCCAACATCGCAGAAAAATCTCTGGGAGCTGCTACAAAAATGCTGGAATCAAATAACTCCAGAAACTTTGGATAAACTTCCACCAAGAAGCAAAAGGTGGATTTTTTGAGGAATCTCGAATTTATGAAAATTGATGCAATATTTGTTTTTTTTTATATGAAATTGGATATATAGTAATAAAATGAAATAATTTGTTATTTGAAGTGCTTGTTCATTGTGCCTTATTCAAAAATTCTTGGAAAATTCAAAATTCACTTGTGTATTTATCTTTTTGAGCGGTAGTGTTATTAAATTACACAATGCAACTGTAGTAACTGCACCGGTAATATACATAACAATCAAACAAGACACCATAAAATGAGATGAAAGTTAAACAAATTTAAAAAGTAAAGTGAGATGCAATTTACCTTTTGATTCTGTTTACACGTTATCACTTGGTAAGTGATAGAAATTATAAGATGACGTAAAAGTTATGTCTCATTTTATGAATGAGATGTTAGTTTAGACGTTATCATCGAGTGAGACTCATAATTTTTGGAGTGAGATTTCACTTAAATGATATCGTCTAATTGTACCTTTAGTCTCTTAATTCTCTGGTTTATATGTATTCACAAACAAGAACACTTATGCACAAAATAAAGCCTAATACAACTAACTATAAATCCCACATAAAACATTCCATCTATTTAAACTATTTGATAGCATCAATATATACCATAAAGGTTGCGTAACGGCAACACAATAAATCTAATCTAATTATTGTAACTAGGAGGGCCCGGCGTGCTTCGCTACGCTTATAAATAAAGTTTTTGCGTAGACATTTTGTTGACGTAGAAGCAATGATTTCAAAAAGTGGTAATGAGAAATGCTACCATATAATTTTTAATTTTTCTTTTTAAATATATGAATGAAAAATAATCAGAACTCTAGCTGATCAGTTCGGATATATGAAAAATTAGCGATCAAATAAGTTTTCAAGTAAGCTTCGTATGAAAAATTAGCATATGAAAAATTAGCGATCAAATAAGTTTTCAAGTAAGCTTCGCTAATTTTTCATATATCCGAACTGATCAGCTAGAGTTCTGATTATTTTTCATTCATATATTTAAAAAGAAAAATAAAAATTATATGGTAGCATTTCTCATTACCACTTTTTGAAATCATTGCTTCTACGTCAACAAAATGTCTACGCAAAAACTTTATTTATAAGCGTAGCGAAGCACGCCGGGCCCTCCTAGTATATATAAAAAAAGAAAAAAAGTTTTAAGTTTTAAACCATTACCAAAACTACGTGAAAAAGCCTCAAAAATTCAACCGCGCATAACGCCGATTCAGAGTACCAAAGAAAAATATTACGCAAATATCTTTATATCAATAAACAAAATAATCGAAATAATATCGAAAACCGTCCTTGTTCAAAGACAAAAGACGACTGAAATGAATGATTTAAAAATGAAAATAAATTTTTTCGATAGCTAATATATAAAAAAGAAAATATCATTCATAAAATATCATCATAAATATCATTCATAAAATATCATTCATAAAATCAACATTATTACGCATAAATCTGTTTTATTCCGACGACTCGAAAACCAAACTTTGTTCAAAGACAAAAGACGACTGATCACTGAAATGAATGAGAAAAAAAAGTTTCGTTTTTGTTGTTCGTTGTTCGCTAATATATAAAAAAGAAAATATAAAAAAATAAAATAAATTTTAAATTTCGTTTTTATATGTATGTAAACTTATAATGCATATGTATATAAAAAGTTTTCCGTATATAATAACTTTTTTATTTATGATCCGATTTGTTTGAATCCGGATCCGACTATAGGTTACACTAATATCAGTTAGCTGTGAAAATTTCAAATGAATCCATCTGCGAATAAAAAAGCCTAATGCTCCACAAAGTTTTAATCTAGCGTATTAATATATAAGAAGATTTAAAAAAAAAGCACTCTTATAAACTTCTAATAGTATATTAATGGGTAAGTGTTTAATAAATTACTTTATTCTCGAACAAAAGTTTACGGTTAAAATTTGCAACAGATTAAAATTCGTTAAACACAAAACATTATTATGCTTTATACAGGTTTTACAGTCTAAATTCAACATTTTGCAAATCAAATTCAACTTTTTGCAAATCAAATTTAATATTTTGCAAATCAAATTCAACTTTTTGCAAATCAAATTCAATTTTTTGCTCTTCAATTCGATTTACAAAAAATTGAATTTGATTTGCAAAATGTTGAATTTGATTTGCAAAATGTTGAATTTGATTTGCAAAAAGTGAATTAATTTGAACAAAGTTGAATTTGATTTGCAAAAGTTGAATTTGATTTGCAAAATGTTGAATTTGGGCTGCAAAATCTGTGCAATCAAATTAATTGTATTATGGACGATTATTAATTCGAAAATGCTTTGAAATTGGGTTAAACGATGTAAATATTAAAGGATGTTTTATTTATTATATACTTCAATCTAATAACACACAACAATTTGATTGTAAAAAAAGCTATCTTTATAATATACAATAGGATAAACATATGTGCTGTGTTTATTTTAAAACACCATTACACCAATAAATTACTATTTATTTAAATTACCTTGTATTAATTAGCCACAGCAGACTTTATGTAATTTTATACTATGTTTTACATATACGTATAGAAAAACAAACAACGTAACTCTACATTAACCTTTCCAATGTCATTGAAATTTTTCGTTTGAAATTTATTTTATAAAGACTTACAGATACAGTAATTAATTTAAAGGAAAATGGTTTTTTATTTTTGAAGTTTTAGGGAAAATTATTTTATAATCTTATTTGTTTGTTTAAAAAAACGTTAAAAGAAGTCAATACTGCATAAATATAGATACTTTGTTTGTTGTTCTACAGTGAATTTAAACTTGACATGTGATTTATAGTGGTGTGATATAAAAGAAGATGTGATATAAAATTCGAGTTTTCAATTGCCAATATGTTGTTATCGTTTTAGACACACAATTTAACTTTTCAAATGTCAATGTTCATATTACTATAAACTTAACTTTTTTTTTGAAAAATCACAATACAAAAATTAAAACAACTCAATAAAATAATAATTTAAAGGTTTATTTTTCATTTTATTTGTGGAATATTTTAGTCACTTAAACGGTGCAATATAACTGTTGATCTTTAGCTTGCTTTAGTCAAATTAAAACTTGGCTGCAATGTTGCTGGTAGAACAGTGTAATTTTTAGAAAATCGGAGCATCATTAGCTCTGTTTTTTTTTCGATTATAAAGAATCCTAATTACCAAGGGCTCAATGGATTTATATTAATATATTTATTTCTCGCCGCTAGCTCCGGGCTCTTTAACAATATTTCCATCAGTCGTTCGGCGATCACAATAGTAAATGTGAAACCATTCGTGTATTTGGTCGCAATATTTCTAATGGCTTACTGTGAAATAACGATATAACAGCAATGGTTTAAATCGCGTCTAGAAGTCTTCAATAGATGCATAAAATGTTTCACTCCATATAAATTACTACATATTTTATTTTTCTCTCTGTAAAGTATTATTGACAAATTTGAAACACTATATGTGTTTTTATCTTAGCCCTCTTTTACTTTATTCAAGAGCGTGCTACACGAGCTGTGGGTGATCGAAATTTGACTTTAAATATTGATTACCTACAGCATCGTCACGTAACTATCGCTCTATTGCTATAAATATTGTCATCAGTAGTGCTGAGATGTCCTCGAGTTGCTCATAAATCAGTTTGTAATTCTGTATAAATGTTATGATTTACTAGTTTCAATGAGTAAAGGTTTAAAAAGAGTTTGCTTAAACACCTCAGAACCCATGTAGTTGTAGGATCTATATTTTAAAAAGTGTTTATGTATTGTTGTCACACATATTGCAATTCCTATTACACAACGCTTTTCGTTTACAAAAAATAGCTAAATCAATTTTTTGCACATACAAATTTGTTTTAAATAAACGAACATTCGCACAATTTTGTCTCATTAGAGACCTCTTTAAAAATCTGATTAAACTCAAGAATGGTAAAAAAGAAATATTTTTTTTCTTATGTTATTTAATATTTTCCATTCTTTTTCAAGTATCAAGAGTATAAGATATTTTCATAAGATTATGCTTTTTCTTTTATTTTCTTACCCATTTGATTTTATTTTATATATGTATGTTTATTTACCAAAATTAAATGGGGTGTGTTTTAGTATATCTAGATTTTATTTCTAAGTAAATGAGAGGGTTCCAAATACTTATATTCGAATACCTGCTTTGAATAAATTTTTCTTAATATATACAAATTTGTTTGTAAGACACGCTTGATATTCACTGATAATCTTTGACACTGTTAACGCTTGATTGCTGGACATTTATTATGGATACAAATGTAGATATCATTAATATAAGTCACAACTCGTTATTACAAATTTAAGACAATAAAAAGATGAAATAATTTTGCCAACTTTATTAAAACAAAACATAAACACAATATATATTTTTCTTATTTTCTATGTTGCCTTCTGCAAGCAACCATGACACTTTTCTAGTATTTTCTTGCACAAACAAACAAGCAAAATACATAATTATGAAATTTTTCATATAATAACTTTTCGTACTGAAGTGAAGTAATTAAAAATAAAATATATAAATCCTGGTATACAAACAACAAAGTCTGACAAAAGAGTTGGTATTCATTACATCAAATACGTTTAAGAGAAAAAGAAAACTAATTCTTGAAACTTTCTTTTGATAGCAACAATAAGTCGAAATCTATTGTTTTTTTTATATAGGAGACAGACATTGTGTTTTTTTATATTTTTGCAATTGAATGATGGTAATTTAATTAAAAGTTTGCTTGGAGGGATGTCGTTAGAAAAAATAAAGTCGGTATATTGTTTGATTTTTAATGAGATCTTTATATAACATATTTAGAACAAAAGTAGTCGTGGTCTACCTAGCGGTCGCCCACTTCCTGGGGTACTAACGTACATTTTTTAATCATTCCAGACTGTGAATCGGCTCGTAAAACATGCCCAAACCAAGCAATCCTGTTGAAACGGTTTCATCCTATTATATCTTAAGTTGACCAAAAATGTAGCGTAGGATCTTACGCTCAAATACAGATAAATGTGATTCGTCATTTTGTGTAAGGGTCCACGTTTGTGCCCCATACATCACAACCGGTCTAATACACGTCTTGTATAACTTGAGATTGGGATTAGTTGATACATACGGAGAGGTTTAATTGAGTAGAAAGTTTGATTACCTGCAGCAATTCGAGCTTTCTTTTATATCTGTAAGTATGCTGTTGTTTAAGTCAAGTATGGATCCCAAATATTTAAAAGAATCAACTCCCTCAATTCGTTCATCGCCGCCCATCAAATCTTTCTTCTCAGACTCTCTTGAAACATTCATATATTTGGTTTTATCGTAGTTAAATTGAAGACCAATTTTTCTTGCACCACTCTCAAGCGACTTGAAAGTCCCACTTATGAAAGCTTCACTTCGACCGAGGATGACGAGGATGTACTGAGTTTATTCGCAAGATATTGTTAGTCGGTAGTTTGGTTTGACGGCACACATATTCCAAGGCTAGATTAAAGAGTATAGGAGAGATAGCATCACATTGTCTTAACCCGGAGTCGACTTTAAAAAACTTTGATATATTGTTCTCTACTCGTACACAGCATTGAGAGTTCTATACTGTCATTTTGCATAGTGATACCAGTTTCCCAGGGATTCCCATTGACACCAGAGCAGACCATGAAGTCTCTCGTTGGATAGAGTTGTAGGCCTGCCTGAAATCAATGAAGAGTTGATACACAGGTATGAACTCTTGACACTTTTCTAAAATCATCCTTCTCAAGAAAAGTGCATCGGTAGTACCTCTGCCTTGCCGAAAGCCACACTGATATTCTCCAAATAGTTGTTTAGCAAAAGGTTTGATTTTGGCTAGCAAAATGTATTAAAAGATCTTATATGCTGTGCAGAGGAGAGCGATTCCCCTGTAATTTGCACTTTGTAGGCGATTACCTTTTTTATGGATTGGTATTAGCATAGCTGAGTGCCAGTCCTGTGGCATGGTTTCAGTCCGCCAGATCATTTGAACATGTTCAAACAATCTTAAAGATAGAGTTTCACTACCATGTACAATCATTTCGGATGTTATATCATCGATACCAGGTGCTTTATTGCGTTTTAATTTTGACAGTGCCGCTTCGAATTCCTCTTTGGTGGGTTCGTCTACACGGACATTTGACGTACGAATAAGTTTTACTCGTTGCCCGACTTGTTGCTGGTCACTTAAGTTGAGAATTTTCTCAAAATAAGCGGCCCAAGTATCTAAAATATGTTTAAGGTCTACTTGTAGCTCCTCATCTTCGTTTTGAATAGTATTCGATCTAGTTTGAGGTTCCTTCTTTAAGGCCTTAACCTGTTGAAAGAAGTTACGCGATTGACGTTCCTTATTGAAGCTTTCAATCTCCTCACACTTTCTCTTCCACCATTCTCTCTTCGTTCGTCTACATAGCTTTGTAACCGTTTGTCTTGCCAGTTTATAGTTCTCCTTCGTAGACCTGGTATTCCGTCCTTGTAGACATTTCAGATAGCAAACTCTTTTGTATTGAATAGCGTCAAGACATGCTTGATCCATCCATGGCTTCTGGGAGTGGTTTTGTGGTCAAGTATTCCCTCAACAGCGCTTAAATCTGCATCTTTGAGCAGATACCATGACTTATCAACGTCTCCATTTACGGTTTCTGATTTCTCCAATGTTTCGGCAATATGTTTTTGATGATCTTTAGTGATGAGATGTTAAAACGTTTTCGTTGATTGAATTTTTGAATTTGGAAAGTGGAACCTAATTTTAGCATATGCAAGGAAGTGATAACTTCCAATGTATGCATCTCTAAAAGATAGCGCATCCAGAACACTAGAAAAGAAACGTGCTGTTACTAGCACGTGATCAATTTGATTTCGAGTGTGAGACTCATGTCTGCTTATGAATCGATCGATGCGGAAAGAAAGCACTGGCATTTCTTGTATGCGTGCACCAAATTCTCTCGAGAAGGATGACCACTATAGTGAGGGGCTATCTATAAGATCTTGTTTTCCGATTATTGGCTGTTTAATTTCTTGCATAGTCATGATATCCATCCTATACCTCTCAGTCTTTGTTTCTAGATGTATAAGAGCATCAGGAGTTGTGCACGTTCCACGTTCCGATTCGGTAGTCTGGTTGTTTTTCACGTCCAGGTAAAACTCTGCTTTGTGTCCGGGTCTGTTATTCTCTTTCTGATTACAAAATTTAACAAATTAGTTTTTTCCGGGGTTAGTGTGTTAACCTTAGGCCCAACCCAAATTATCGTGAATTGGTCCGTTCTGCATCTTAAGGTCACCAGAAACAACCTTTCTACACGTTTATATAGCAAGCGGCTTGATCCAAGACAGCTACCCGCTTTCAGCCGCCCCTAACATGGAGAACAGACGCGCGGGTCGCATTTTGTTTTTAAGGCACCAAGTTGCCGTGATGCAGCGTCATTGACTAAGCAGTTTTTACACAGCTTGTCTCCGATACATCAACCTAATTCTGTCAGCATTGCCCAGGCAGCACGGCGTAGACGTCGAATTTCGCTAACCTGTTATCAATCTTTATTGAATAAATCAGCGAAGATTCCGATATTGATAGGTACGTGTGGTAAAAGAGGTACAATTTATATAACTAGTATGGTTCAAATACATTAACTTTTATCTCATATCGTTAAAAGATAGTCACAATTTGACTAGAAAAATATTTACTGTAGGGCGACTATCACTGTTGTGTGTACATAATGAACATCGATTTGATTTCTTATATGATTTCTTTATATGATTTCTTTATAATAAAAAAAAGCAATAAGAAAATAGGGTTCCTTCAATAATAGAAACTAAATTAACTTTATATTAAATATTTTTCTTTAAAATTAGCATAAAACGACATATTAATCCTCTCGGATCGAACAAGTGTAAGTAAGTAATACTATTATAATGACTTTGTTTCGTCAGAAATTAGATATTAATATTTTTTTATTATTGGTGATAAAACAAAGGATTTATGAGATAGGGGATTAAATAAAAAAACAATATGCGAAAGATTTTAAAGTTTATTATCAAAGTATCTGAAATGTTTTTTCTTCTAAAATATAATTTTTTATTTTTTTTTGTTTAAGTAATTAATATCACGGGTTTCCAGGTGGCACCCAGTAAACATTCTGTAATTTATACTTTACTAAAACAGAATCCCTTTATGATGAGCATTCTGTTTCAGCACTACAATCCATTTTACTCTTAAATTATAAATCCTACGGTTTTGAAATTGCATAGTTTAATTTGCTTGCCTGTAAGTTTTAAGAAAACTAATAATGTGCTATATTCTTTTCTCATGAGTAAATGTAAAAATTGCTTCATACAAACGAACAAAAAATTTCTCAGATTTTTTTTTGCATTTACACCATAATTTTGTGAATTGAAATTCCAAAACTCCTCTTTAGAATTGTTGATAACCATCAAAACAATTTTCTGAATCATGATACCAACACCACCATAATAAATATAATCATGACATCACAAATAAAATTCAAACATTTTTGCAGATTAAATTTTCATTTTTCATATCGTTCTGTTTTTATATTTGTTGTTGTTCAATATATAATGAAAAACTTATAGAATTTTGTGCCAAAATTTCATTATTATTATTATTATTTTTAATTTATAAATTTTTTTGGAAAGTCTGAAAAGTTCAAAAATTATACAATTCATTCAACCCATTATGCTTATAATGAAAACAATTTATTCATACACATGAGTGTAATACAATTTTCATTATATGGATGATGATGATGATGATGATTACAATCATCATCATTATAATTTTTATTATTATTATTATTTTTATGTATTTCTAAAAATATTAACTGTATAAATATTTTTAATAACAGAGTAATATAACTAATTAAATTAACATATGGAATGTTTCAATATAATATAATCGAGATAATGTTAGTAAAAAGTTCTGGTATATATGTACAAGGGTTGGTTTAAAATTTTTCCAACTTTTGTGGTCTTCTTTACGCCTAAAAGTTTCCTTGGTTCTAGTAAAAGAACTGCATACGTTTAAACTGTTTCTTGTGTGATCTATTCAATTCTATGTTATAATGTTGGTGCTACTATTGTATTTATTGTTAAATTATTATTTTAGAGCTTTTATACATACATATTTATAAAATGTTTTGTGTTTAAATTTTCAATGAAATATTAACAAATATTTTTCATTTGAAATTTTGCTTTAAATTTTTTGCTTTTTGTAGCAATTTCATACTTATTTAATATATTTTTAATTGAGCAAAATTATTTGTTTTTTCAGAAATATATGAAATTTATATGAAAAGCATATTTAGATTAGTCTTTCTTTTATAACCATATCGTGCTTTCCCGACAAGCATTATGTAAGGGCTCAGATCTGGACCGAATACGACTTTCCCTACTACTAATAGAAACCGTTTCAGGCACACTGAACAGGTCCTGATCAGTAATGTAATGCCTCAAACTATCCAAACCAGATCAGGCAGCCCTACTAAAAACGGACCAGGACAGGATAATTTAAAAGAGGAAATTTCCTTCAACATACATTAGAAAAATTAAAAAAATTACTACTACATACATTAGAAAAACATATTCATAAAAACATTCCAACTTTATACTTACTTATATGTATTCATAACGCAGAGAAGCGATAACTAAAGTATTTGTGAAATTTCGTAAACTATGTATAGCAAAAATGTATAATCCTCTAGTGAGTTTTAACCAAATGAAATTTATTAAAATGAAATAGGGCTAAGATCAGGACCAATAGGGCATACCTTAATTGGAAAATCAGATATAATTCTGATCCGGCCCTGGTCCGTTATTTACTACTAGGGATGGGAAAGGTTTTTGAAATCCCGGCCGGATCAGGACAAATACGGCACGCACTAGTAGTGAAATCAAGTATGATTTCTGAAAGGGGCCGGATGCAAAGGCCCTATTAGGATATACCTTATTACACCCTGATCCGGCCCGGATCATAATAGGGCATACTTGAACAAATTGCTTGTCGGGTTGCACTGGAGTGTAGTTTTGAGCATGGCACATTATTAATAATTTGCCGAAACTGTTGAATTAATTAAGATTTTTATAAACCATACCCTTTTATCGCAGCGTCTCAACAACCACTCTCAGTCACACTATACGATACCTATATAATCTCCAAAATT
Source organism: Diogma glabrata (assembly GCA_963693315.1). Classification (NCBI taxonomy): domain Eukaryota; kingdom Metazoa; phylum Arthropoda; class Insecta; order Diptera; family Cylindrotomidae; genus Diogma; species Diogma glabrata. The sequence goes on from OY856187.1 coordinate 426,299,512, forward strand.
TTCTATCAGCAAAATTTTCTTCAATTTATCATCAACATTTTCTTCGATCGATATAAAAATTTTAATTCATAAACTAGAACAGTATGGTGTGAAAGGAACTGAGAAAAAAATGGTTTGAAAGTTATTTAAGTAATCGTTATCAAATTACAAGACTGAATGAAATTGTTCAGATAAAATAAGAACGTACAATGGTATGCCTAAAGGCTCAGTGTTGGGAGTATTGCTGTTTATATTTTAAATTAATGCCATAATGACATAGACCATGTGTATCGAATGTGGAAATAAGGATGTTTGCTGATGACACACTGGTGTAAATGCATGTAAAAGATATAAATGAAGGAATTAGAAGAATAAATGCAGATTAATCTAAAATTTCTGAATGGTTAGCGGTTAATAAAATGAAATTAAATCATAGTAAAACGAAAAGAATAATTGTGTCAAAAAATAATAATTTTGATGGGTTGGTTGGAATGAGCAAATAATTATCGCGAAGGAAACGTGATCGAATTTGTGGACACTGTGACGTATTTAGGAATAGGAATAATATTGCGAATAAACTTGAGTATGAGCAAAAATGTGGATTATGTATGTAAAAAATAGGGGAAAAAATTGGATTTATATCAAGAATATCCAAAAAGTTAACGATAGACGCAAAGATTAACCTGTATTATTCAATAATAGCGCCACATTTTGAATATTGATCTACTTTGTTAATTATGTGTAATGAAGCAAAAATACAAAGACTGCAAAAATTACAAAATAAAACAATTAGCGTAATCTTAAGGGTGTTAGATGTTAGGTGGATGTTGGAAACCTTAGAGTGGATGAGTGTGGCTCAACGTATTGTTTTGAATATATTTAAGTGGATATGAAAGATGGAAAATAAAAAACTATCATTTTAGGCTACCGAAACATCGAACTGCATTTGGCCAAAATAGAACTAATAAGAAGGACCAATAGTTATTTAGGTATCAAGGGAATTATAAGGATGTTAATTACCGAGGGAAACGTTTACTAGTAAGGTTAGTAAGTTTCACAAGGTAATTGACATCTAATAATTCACGTGATACATAAATAATTTTATGTTTTACTACCTAAAACATTTATTAAACTAAACCATTTATTTTTATTAAGTTTTTGATAGCATGATTTTTCATTTTAATTGATCAAGTTAGTTGTTTTAGGTAGATTTCATATAAAAATCTACCTATTGCAATGGGCTTCATCTCGGAATTTCGGAAAAATTTTGATGCCAAACGACTATTTGTGATAAGCGGAGATGGAAAAACAAAAAAAAAAAAAATTATATATATATATATATATATATATATATAACGATATGAGGTATAACGGAATTTAGCGGCACTCTCACGGTCGCATTTTTCGACCTACACCAAAATTATTTTCTGTGTATGTTACGGCAAATAATGTCTTGGACAAGTTCGTGAACTGGCCATATCCGGGTACCGGTTAAGCGGCTAGAGCCTAAAAAGTCGAATAATCTAGGGCGCTATAACTTCCGTTTGAATAATAATATTTTAATAAAATTTTAAAATATTGAATATTTGAACCTTTTTTTATCATTTTTATCCAGATGACTACTTTGGCGTTTCAGGTTCCTCAAAAATCAGCTGTTTTAAAAATTTACTAAACTTTGCTGCCCTTGATCTAGCTGAAATGGCCAAGCTCATAGTTGAAAACTTTTTTTCACGTATTTAAAATATAAATCTTTCCAAAATTTTCAAAAATAATAGTTTAAGTCTAACGGTTGAGACCCTACGGTTGTTGAAATAAAAACAAACGCAAAAGACAATGCTTTCATCATGTTTCAATTTATGTTATTCAAATTCATCTTAACTTTTAAACATACTTTTCAACTATAGCCTCAAAAATTTTCAGCTTTCTAACCCAAAAGGTTCCATTTTTATAAGCATTATAATGCAACCCTTACAAGAAAAATATCAACCCATTTAATACCATAGAAAAATTATCAAAATCTCTTTTGTTTTTATTTTTTTTACTAAGTAACCGTTTGAAAAAAGATTAAATAAGAACAAAAAAACACAACAACAAAAGATGATTTTGAAATAAAATTGTTTGATAATGTTTGATTATAAATTATGTGTGATGGTATAATTGTAGTTGTGACGTAGTTCATTTGATCTTTGGTGGATTTAATATGTTATTAAAAGTAGTTTAAACCAACTTAAATAAAACTGTTCCGAAATTGTATTGATGGAGTTAGTTCGGATAATGTATTTAATTTGGTTCGATAATTTTTTTGAATTATTCTGTTTCTACTTATATTTTTTATTTAAACTAATCTGACTTATCTAATTTTATTTGGACACAAAACCGTCTGACCCCGAAATCTACCTATTTCTAGCGGATATACCTGCCGCTGGGATTTTTTCATTTCAAATTGTATTGCTGGGGTATTGTTATTCGTTTCTATGGCTTTATGTAAATAATGTTGTTTATAAATAAACAAAACAAAAATTTATAATGAAAACTAGGTCTATTATGAATCCATAACTCCCTCTTATAATTCCCTTGGGAATTAAGAATGTCATTATTATTTCGGTAACTAAGGTCTAAACGACTTGTAATAAATCAGTAAAACATAAAATTATTTAAACAATTACCTCACGATGTGAAAAACGAAATAATTGAAGCTAGATTTAAAAGACAAACCATAAAGTTTATCAAAGAAAATGTCCAACTAAAACTATCCGATATTTTAAAGACGTTATAGTATATAGTTTCCTTCAACTAATGTAAATTATAAAATGTACTTTAAATTTAAATATAAATGTAAAAAATGTAAATTTAATAGCGTATTGCTAAATATATATAAATCAATCAAAAAAAACTATTTATACGCTTGGTTAAAAACCGGTTTTAACAATCTTACCCCATAGCCACTCAAAAACACAATACTAAGTGTTACACATTACACATATAACTAACATTTTTAACCAAAACTAATCCATATAAATATGGAGGGGCTGAAATCTCACAGCTCTGAGATATCAAGACTTCGGTCAGGGTAAAGGATTTTGATATAGTTTTCGGCAAAAAACTTTCACGAGGACATGGTTTTAGTTTTGGGCAGCGATGGTATATCAAACATAACTCTTTGTTAAAGTACAAGTATTTTTTATATATGTTTAAAAATTTATTACAAAACTAACACGAAACATCAATACGTTGCCGGATAATTATAATCAAAATTCCAAAAATATTGTTAAATTAAATAAAATCAAATTTTTCCAAAATTCCAAAAATATTCCAAAAATTAGAATGAAATCAAATATTTAAACTTTTTCTAAATTCCGATAATATTCCAAAAATTCTTAAAAATTCAAACTTTTACAAAATTCTAAAAATATTGCAAAAATTATAACAAAATCAAAAATTGAAACCTTTTTCAAAATTCCAAAAATATTCCAAAAATTAGAATGAAATCAAATATTTAAACTTTTTCTAAATCCCAATAATTCTTAAAAATTCAAACTTTTTCCAAAATTCTAAAAATATTGCAAAAATTATTACAAAATCAAAAATTGATAATTTTTTCAAAATTCCAAAAATTATAATAAAATCAAAAATTAAAAATTTTTCAAAATTCTAAAAATATTCCAAAAATTCTTACAAAATCAAAAATTGAAACTTTTACCGAAATTCTAAAAATATTGCAAAAATTATTACAAAATCAAAAATACAAACTTTTTCAAAATTCCAAAAATATTTCAAAAACCATAACAAATTCAAAAATTTTCATGCTCTATTTCATTTTCAATTACATTTACGTCATAAAAACAGCTACATTTTTTTTTCCAAAAAATTGGCTAGAAAATAAATGAAATCATTTTTTGACACACTTGACAACATTTATTTGACAAACTTATAAGTAATGCCATAATTCTCAATCGAAAAATCGGGTAAAAAATAAATAAAAATCTCTTTTGACACACTTGACAACATTTTTTTGACAAACTTATAATGCAATAATCTAGTTTTTGATCTCACATACCAATCCCGACCATCAAGATTTCTCCAAATTTAATGTTCCTACTCGTAATCACTTAAAATGAACGTTTTTTAAGCCAAAAATATGAAAATTTGTTATTTTTGACACACATAATGATTTTTTTGACACACTTCCAGTACAGTTATCGAACACAGCGTCCTTTCGGACCTGTCCCTTGTGAATACCTATTTTTGGAAAAAAAAATTTTTAAATCCCTTCAGCCGTTTTCCCTGCAGTGTAGGTAATGACGGACGGCCGGCCGGCATACAGACACACATACATTTTTTTTTGCTTTTTTAGAATCATAGGTCCTAAAACGTCGAGAAATGCCAAAAAAAGTGGGGGTAAGAATTTCACTTTGAGCTCATGAATGTAATACTTAGGTCTTTCAGACCGAAGCAATAAATAGTTCTTGTGTCTAGTTATAGCCTAAATGTTTGAGCAACCTTACCCAATTATAATTTTTATAATTGGGTAAGGTTGCGTTAATACTAAAATTGCAACAAACATTATATATTTTAAATTGTTTAGTATTTCTATCAACCCTGAACCAACCTGCATTGACATTGTATTTATTCAGATTTTAGACACAGACTTAACGGTAGTCCTTACTCCTTATGAAAATACTAAATTCCTTGAAAGAATTGACCTAAACATTTCAATAAGCACCTCCTTGTAAAACAAAATGCTTTTTAATGTTATAACAGTTTTGAACTCATTAAATCCTGTAATACAAAAGCAAATGTATTTAATATAATCCTCTATAATCTTTTACATTTTCTTGTTATGTTATTTTTGTGTGCTTTCAAAAAGAAAATTACAGAAACAACATTAAACCTTTCTGAATAATTTGATGCATGAAATTGAAACAAGAGATTATCTCTAAATGTATTAAGTTGTTTAAGACAAAGAAGGACAGAACTTTGTACTGTACCATCATGCATATACATCAAGATGCTCAAATTTAAATATAAATTGGTAAACTTTAAACTAAAGAAAATAGTCATAGGAATGTAGTGGCATCTTTGAACCAGAAAAGTCTCTAAATTTGCCACAGGAAGAAATTTCGAATAGTTAATATTCTAGACTGAGAGCCAGTGACCGGCAGACTTACGGTATTTTAGCAAACTCCATATTGATGTTAGGTATAGTTTTTCACCTGCCGTAGTTGAAATGGGTATTCACTATCCCCGCCGATGGTTCCTTTGGGCGTGTCCGCAAGTCAAAAAACGTAAAAATTGACTTCAAAAACGTGATTTCAGCATGTCTGCCCTTTTAATATCTTAAAGTATACAATCTTTTTCTATTAAAAAATCCAATGGCAGACACTTACTCCGGTTCCTAGTATTTTTTTTTTTAAATTTCAAAGTTCGAAAATTTTATGAAAATTTACGTTATTTCAGCAAAGCTGAAATTTGTATATGTTATTTACATTATTATTATACATATATATTTTAAGAAGCAGACACATAGGTCGGTTCCAACATGACGGCAGACGCTATAAGGCTTTCTTCGTCTGAATGGGAATGAAAGCGAATATCATACATACAGTCATACATTGTGAATAATTTTTGTGAATGTTATAATTTATTAGTCAGTTAAGCATTAAAAATATAATTTCTTCTAAAGAAATAAACAAAAATTTTTAACTTTCACAATCATACAAATGAAAATAGGAATACAGACTAAATGAGGGAAAGATTGGGTAAATAAGTAAAAATGGATTACAGTTCTTCGTCGGAACTGCAGGTTTCCGTGGATTCAATACAAAAATCCAAATCATCTAAGTTTTGGAGATTTTCATCACTTTCATCATCAGAGAAACTACATTCTGTAAAAAAAATTAGTTTTCAATATACATAATGTCAAGTATGACTTCATTAATAGAAACAGAATATTTTATTGTGTTTAATAAAATTACCTGATGGACATTTAACCGAATCGGTTACAAAACCTGACAGCTGATCTCTATCAAACCATTTAAAAATGTATGTGTTTTTATCATTGATCCAGCCATACTCTTCTGGCTGTAATGTTGGTGGGCATTTTTTATAAGCATTATTCCGAATATTTCATATATATATATATATATATATATATATATATATATATATATATATATATATATATATATATATATATATATATATATATATATATATATATATATATATATATATATATATATATATATATATATATATATATATATATATATATATATATATATATATATATATATATATATATATATATATATATATATATATATATATATATATATATATATATATATATATATATATATATATATATATATATATATATATATATATAGCTCTTAAGAACTGCTGCCACAGCTCGCTCTTGCACGGTGGTAAACTACTGCCATCAAAATTGCGGACTTTTATACTGAATTGATCGTTGATGTCAGCAGCCTTATAAGTATCAACAAACAGCTGAAATCTGGCTTTGTTCACAAACACACATTTTCAGTTAAATTATCATCGCCAAGAGCTGCAAATGCTTCTTGATAAGCTGTGTTTTTTTTTCAATAATGAAAAATGCTTTTTTCCCTTTATTATAGAATGCAGGATTATAGTCGCAGCCAGTGAAAGCATGAAAGCCAAGTAAGCGTCTACAAGTCAGTTCACCTAGATGCTCGTACATTTTTGTAATATCTATAACTCGCTCGTTTCAGGAAACTTCATCCTTGTGAAGAAGTGCCTTCATTCTAAGATCATACAAGACTCTACTATTCTTCGAATATTTTTTCAAAATAAATTAGTTTTGAATATTGTAATAACAATATTTTAAAAAGAATATTATTTAAAGTTGAAACTAGTAAAATTGACATACATGATTATCTAAAAAATAAAATATCGCTTTTATTCCCACCTACAGATGTAAATTTACCGGTAAAATATTTTTATGGTAATTTTACCGTAAAATTACCGGTAAGATTGGTAAAATTGGTAAAATAGGTAAAATATAAAACTGGATCAAAAAATTAAATTATGGTTGCATTTTTAATTAATTCAAAATGTACGACTCTATCACAATCATTTCTATAGTTTATAAAAACATTAGATGCAAATCAAATATATTTTTATGGAGTTAAATATGCTTACTCGCAGAGTATTTATAGACAGGAATATACATAATCAGCATTGGAAAATTTTTTTATATCTAAAAAATGAACGAAAATCGGTTGTTGTTTATACTTAGCAATACATCTTGAAAACGGACAATACTTTCTTTGCACATCTGCAAAAATGGAACAAATCCTTGACCAACTGGCTACAACGATGACTGCTTTTTTCACTGTTATGTCGAAATCATGCGTTTGTAAGGACAATACTATATTCGAAAATGTTTACGTAGATGTTAATATTACACATGGAATGGAAATATAAAAACATTTGAATGGCACAAATTCAAAAAGTGAGTCTACAGAAAACCAAGCATATTCCTTGAAACTTAATATATGTTCAAACTATATGCGATGCATCCCAATCTAGAAAAATGCTACTTTCATCGCATGTGGTTGGAAAATAAGCCCGGTTCAACGTTTTTTCAGCATTGATAATTGTCAACGGCATTAAGCGTGTGACGTGTCACTCCACATGTGCCACAACCAACGATGGGATAGATACATTAATTACGCGGGCAACAATCAAAATCTAATTCGTGCATTGTTTAATTCATGGAAAAAATATAAAAGGCAAATGGCTAAAAAAAATTTTTTTTTCAAACACGAAACAAAAATTTACAATGAAAGGGCTGATAATGTTTCGTTGCGTTGTGTGTTCTTAGCCGTTTGAGAATTTCATCGATCTGCTGCTGTTGCTGCTTCGTTTAAAGTAAAATTGCAACGCGAACCAAATTGTTTTCAAATTATTTCCAAATATTCTAACTTACTATATAAGAATCACGATTTGTGAGAAAACGAACTACGCTTGCGGCCAACAATAAAGACATCTACGAACTTTACAAAATTATTCAATCTAACATTCAAAGCGAAGAAATAATACAGAAATCCGTCAATACCGCAACTGCTATAGAGCCAAATAAAGCATTTTGTTGTTCCAACAGAATTTTTTAATTCACTCGATCTGTCACACCACGTACTGCAATTGAAAAACAGTTCACCGATGAAATGCAAATGATTTACTTTTTTATTCGTATCAACTTCTCACCAGTGGGTACTGCACAAAGACATACTGCTGAACCGAACTGCATATCATCTGAAATCAAATGATTTGCTGGAATCAATAACCTTGGATGGCCTCAATCTAGAGCTGTTTGAAAAAGTATTCAATACCTCAGATACATTTTGGACTAAGATCTAGGCATCTTGTTGTGATAAATATTCTTGTTGTTGTAATAAATATTCTATAATTCCACAAAAAAAGCACAAACTTTGAGTTTTATTAAACAAAGGTTAATATAAATTTTATTGCAATTTTACCAATCTTACCAAGCCTAAGTAATATTACGTAATATTACCAATTTTACCGGTAATTTTACCATGGGTAATATTACCTTTACATCTGTATTCCCACCCTTAGGTCTTCCTTACCGGTGAGTAATTACTTACCGCCTGCATGATCGGTAAGTAATTACTTACCGACCTGTGATTTGTAAACGAAACTTACTATGTTTATTTACGGATCAGTAAACATGGAAAATCGCCTGATCGTAAAAAAATTAAAATGTTTTCTTTATTTCTTTAGAAGAAATTATATTTGAAATACTTAACTGACTAATAAATTATAACATCCACAAAAATTATTCACAATGTATGACTGTATGTATGATATTCGCTTTCATTCCCATTCAGACGAAGAAAGCCTTATAGCGTCTGCCGGCATGTTGGAACCGACCTATGTGTCTGCTTCTTAAAATATATATGTATAATAATAATGTAAATAACATATACAAATTTCAGCTTTGCTGAAATAACGTAAATTTTCATAAAATTTTCGAACTTTGAAATTTAAAAAAAAAATACTAGGAACCGGAGTAAGTGTCTGCCATTGGATTTTTTAATAGAAAAAGATTGTATACTTTAAGATATTAAAAGGGCAGACATGCTGAAATCACGTTTTTGAAGTCAATTTTTACGTTTTTTGACTTGCGGACACGCCCAAAGGAACCATCGGCGGGGATAGTGAATACCCATTTCAACTACGGCAGGTGAAAAACTATACCTAACATCAATATGGAGTTTGCTAAAATACCGTAAGTCTGCCGGTCACTGGCTCTTAGACTATTCAATTCAATTCAATTTTTAATTTCCAAAATAACTTGATTTTTGTTTTAAACTTGCTTCTAATTTTAAAATCTACAACCTGCTTAACTTCTTAGTTTTTTACACATACCGTATTTTTAGTTTTTTTCTTATGAATGAAAAATTCTCAAAAAACCAAATCTTAAAAAAAAATCAAATATTCCATCGAACGAAAGACTTTCGAGTCTCATGAGAAAATAAACAGAATATATACTAGAAAACACCAACAAAAACGAAGACATCGTGAAAATTTTATTTCTGTTACAAACAAGATTTTCGAGGAATTTTCTGGTTCGAAAAGATGTTTGATTCAGGGTTTCGTTTGATTTAGGAGAACAGGGAAAAGTGTCAAAACCCACCCATAAGTGCACTGATAGAAAAGTTTAAATATTTTTGTGGTGTAGTTTGTTACTACTTTTTTATATTTAAGCTATAATAGGTAAAGTGATAAATGGCGAAACTAATATTTGGGTAATTTTGAACTTTTTGCTAGCGTAAATTAAAGAGTGAATAAAGATTGAATTGAAAGAGCAAATTGATTACACACCAAATAATAAATCGTCGAAATTCTAGTTTTAAAAGTCGCAAGTTACACAAGATCTAACGCTGTCATCTTATGTTTTGTTTCGTTTTTGTGTGTAGCTTTTATTTTTCTATTAGGTTATTACCTAATAATTAGGTAATAACCAAATCCTAACTACGTTGTTACTTCGGTCTGAAAGACCAAAGTATTGAATTCTCGAGCCAAAAGTGAAATTCTTACCCCCACTTTTTTGGCATTTTTCGACGTTTTAGGACCTACTGATTCTAAAAAAGCAAAAAAAATGTATGTCTGTCTGCCGGCCGGCCGTCCGTCCGTCATTACCTACGAAATCTAGAAACCCGCTGGAAGGATTTCAAAAAATTTTTGTAAATTTGTTCTAAAAATAGGTATACTCGATGGGCAGGTCCGAAAGGACGATGTGTTTGATAACTGTACCGGAAGTGTGTCAAAAAAATCATTAAGTGTGACAAAAATAGCAAGTTTTTTATATTTTTTGCTTAAAAAACATTCATTTTAAGTGATAATGAGTAGGACAAAGAATGTGGAGAAATCTTGAAGAGCGGGATTGGTATATGAGATCAAAAGCTATATTATTGCATTCGAAGTTTGTCAAAAAAATGTTGTCAAGTGTGTCCAAAGGAAGATTTTTATTTATTATTTTACCCAATTTTTTGGAAAAAAATAAAATTAATTATTTGTATGCCATTTTATTATTATTAAAGAGAAATATAGGATTATAAGCTTGTCAAAAAAATAATGTCAAGTGTGTCAAAAAAATGATTTCAATTAACTTTTTTAGAAAAAAATAAAATTAGTTATTTGTATGAAATGAAATGTAATGAACATGATATTATTATTATTGAGAATTTTACTGCGCATAATAAGTTTGTCAAAAAAATAAGGTCAAGTGTGTCAAAAAAATGATTTTCATTTTTGTTTATCCAATTTTTTGAAAAAAAATTTGCTGTAGTATGACGTAAATGTGAACATGAAACTGGACATGAAAATTTTTGAATTTGTTATAGTTTTTGAAATATTTTTGGAATTTTGAAAAAAAGTTTGTATTTTTGTAATTATTTTTACAATAATTTTAGAATTTAGGAAAAAGTTTTAATGATTTTGAGTTTTTTAAATTTTTTGATTTTGTTATAATTTTTGCAATATCTTTAGAATTTTGAAAAAAAAACTAGAATTTTTGAATTTGTGAATTTTATATATATATTTTTAGAATTTTGAAAAAAGTTTCAATTTTTGATTTTGTAAGAATTTTGAGAAATTTTAAAATTTTTGATTTTATTATAATTTTTCGAATTTTGAAAAAAGTTTCAATTTTTAGAATATTTTTAGAATTTTGGAAAAAGTTTGAATTTTTAGAATAGTTTTAGAATTTTAGAAAAAAGTATAAATCTTTGATTTTGTAATAATTTTTGGAATATTTTTAGAATTCTGAAAAAAGTTTGATTTTATTTAGATTTTACAATATTTTTGTAGTTTTGAAAGAAATATGAATTTGTGATTTTGTAATATTTTCTCGAAACGCTAAATGGAGAGGTTCTTAAGTAGTTTGCTGATTGTATCATCTTTTCACTAAATTAGGTTAATTTATAACATGTTATAATTTCCCGGCAACGTATTGATGTTTCGTGTTAGTTCTGTAATCAATTTCTAAACAGAGATAAAAAAATACATGTACTTTAACAAAGAGTTATATTTGATATATACATCGCGGCCCAAAAACCATGTCCTTATAAAATTGTTTTGCCAAAAACTGTATCAAAATCCTTAACCCAGACCGAATTCTTGATATCTCAGAGCCTTGAGATATCAGCCCCTCCATACTTTTTTTCTTGGAATTTAAAAACAGTTTTGGATAAGTGATTTAATTAAGGAATGGAATTCATTTGTTCAAAGCAGTATGATCGCAACCGTCTATAATAGATATTTATAGCATATGAATCATTAAACATAATATAAATCTTAACATTAATATAATTCTTTAACACAAAACACTGAATTAAAATTATTATCTAACTTTTTTAAAATTCTTTCTTTTCATCGATTCTTTGAATGATTTCACCTAATCATCCGAGTTAAATTTAATAAATCTGCTTTGTAACACAATACATTTTCTACAACTTATTCTATCACAAGTAATTAGAATTTAAATTAACATCGTCAAGTGGAGTACAATGACATTCTTTGGTTCAATAAAATTTATTTCACAAAAATTTTGTATTAAATTGAAATTGACATTTAATTTGATCTTCAACATGAACATAATATCTATAGAACTTTTAATTTTTATTCTCTTCTCAATTGAGTAAAACATACACACAGATTGGTTGATAAGTATAAAGCAATGTAAGAAATTTAATTCGTTTCTCAACCAGGGGCCCTATTCCCTAACACATATATGTCATCACAATATTGTAAATTCACACAATATTGTGAATTTCGTATTATGTAACTCCAATTTGGTGAAAATTCAACACAATATTGTGAATCGGACAAGAACAATATAGTTACTGTCAAAATCACAATTTTGCTTTATATTTTGTGTGTTGACTTTTTTTATACAAATTTCATCGATTGGCGTAAAAATTAAATAACGCAAAATTAAATCTTTAATAATATTGAAAAATCATATTTTTATATAAATATCATTAAAACATATTTATTTATTAAATATATTGTTATTTTATTTTGTATCTTTTAAGATTAAAAAAGTTAGTTGTCAAAAGTATGAATCTAGTACTAAAAATCTGTTATAATTTTGTAAAAATTTGTTATAATTTGTTTGACACAAATATGAGTTACAGAATACCATTTTTAAACAAAGTTGTTAAGCATTTTGGTAAAATTGACAATATTGTCGATTGACAAATATGTGTTCGGGAATAGGGCCCCTGTTTTCCAATCAAATAATATCGGTTTTAAAACTGAGGTTGCTAGAGTTTACTTATATTTGTATTAAATTTTATTGAACACGGTAACGCACTTTTGTTAAACACAAAATTATGACTCAATATAACCAATATTATTTATCACGAATATCATATATATGGATGGTAAATGAAGCATAAAGTAATTCTGTATAAAAAACAATATAAATAAAAATATATTTTCATTTTCTATATCACTTTCAATAAATCATTCATTATTCGTATACACGTTCGATATTAAACTATTAATGCCTAATATTCAATTATTTTGAAAAAGTTATTTTTGTGATACAAAGGGTGATCAAAAAGTTTTAGTCACAAAATCAAATTTGATGTCATATACATATATAAAATAAACAATCATCTTTACAGAATTTACTAATAAGCCCTTGTATACAAACAAGTGCACGTGAACAAATTTAATTATATTCCAAACATATTACAAGATTCCTAAAAAAATTTAAATTTAAAATTCATGTTTTTATTTCGTCGCTTTAATAATGAAATAACGTATGCTATATATACGTTGTTATTATATAATGGGTGCGCTGCATTCCCCATAAGGTTGTCTATAAAGTGGCATTTTAATATTTTCCAATTTTTTTATAACTGGGGGTGAAAATTAATATATTGTTAATTAACGTACATGCAAATTTGAATTTGGTTAAATATTGAAACAGCGTAAATGCATGTACAATATTTCAATTCTTACAGAATAATAACTTGGGTAAAATCAGCGTCGTATACTTTACATACATTACGATCGCCACACGAAATGGTAAATCTAAAATATTGTATAAGCATCATTCATTACTACATGATATGCCGGTTCATATAAATAAAAAATTGTAAGAATATTATGCGTTAGTTCAATAATGATTAGTTTTAGGTTAATCGTACTTCCATGCAAAATGAAATAACGTATATGAAATATGAAATAACGTATAAGGTACCTGATTGACTTTTCACCTCTTTTTAGGTAGAAAAGCCAGCAGGTACCAATGTGAAATTTTAATATGCTATGGGGAAATTAGTCAAGATTAATTGGCAGAAATTTTTTTTCCAATATCTTTATTCATTCAATAGTGCTGCCGAGTTTACGAAAATCAGAAAATCGAAAAATCTTTAAACCCAATTATCTCGAAACTACACTTTTGCGAATACGTTGTTTCATTATTAAAGCGACGATTCATGGTTTTTTTTTATTCTAAGTTAGGCATGTTTAGTGTTAATTATAATAAATTATTAATCAATGTCTCTGAATATCCGAAGATACCATGCCAACTAGAGATTAGGATTAAGTTTGAATAAATAAAGTTTCTCTAAAAAATTTACGGACGTTAACTTTAAAATTTTGAGGATTAAAGCTATCAGGAAAAACCCATGAAGGTAAGGCGTTCCAGAGATGAGAGACTCTGTTGAAAAAATCACGTTGAAAAGCAACAGTTCGCACCTTTTAATTTGAACCGTAAAAGGATAGACTAAAACATTTGCTCTGGTATTACGCGATAGTTTGCTAGTTCAGGTAAAATTGATTCAATCTCTGCAGAAGTTCGTTCATCCATAATGTATTTGTAAAAAGTTGTCAGATCAGCAACATTTCGTCTGTGCTGTAAAGAATCAAGGTCATTAGTAAAGAGTTGAGTTGCCAATCAGCTAAGTAGCTCTGCGCTGAACAGACTCAAGGCACTTCAAATTACTATAATAAGCTCTACCCCATATGTGAGAACAGTGCTCCATGCAGGGACGTATAAATGATTTGTAAATTAATAGAAGCTGTTCTTTACTAAAAGACTTACGACATCGTCCCAAAAAGCCCAATTTTTGCAAAGCGTTCTTAGCTAGGTTAAAAATGTGAGAATTCCATTTCAAATTATTTTCAACTTCTACTCCCAGAAGTCTAACAGTCTAACAAGATCTTTAGAGTCGAACTTTAATAGAAACTGATTTGGGGTGGATAATCTAGAAAAATGACAAGCCTGTGTTTTGCTCGTATTGAGTTCAACACTATTAGCGAGCCCCCAATCTAAAATAGTTTTAAGGTCATGGCTTAATGAATCTATCAAATTTGATCTACAGTTATTAAGCGCTAAAGGTGAATATAATTTAAGGTTTTCATGAGACGCATGAAACGTGCTATCATCAGCAAAACTATGGATAGTTGAATCCAACAAATCGTTAATATAAATAAGAAACAGAGTTGGTGATAAAGCAGAACCCTGAGGAACTCCTGCATTATTTGAAAAGACATCCGATGAAACACCATCAACATTGATCCGAAATTTCCGCTCAGAAATAGGAACAAGTCGCTTGAAAATCAAGGTTCTGATACTTTAAATTGTCCCAGGTAAGGGCCATTTGTTAAAAGCAAATCAAGTAAATTACTACTTTGTCCAGAAATGTCAGGCACTCTGGTAGGCTGTTCTATAATCTGTGTGTAATTATGGTAAAGAGCAAATAGCTCAGTCTGTTTGCCTATCTCATCAGTAGTGGAACTGTGTATGAGCCAATCTTTATTGTGGACATTAAAGAAGAACTATAAGCTTAGCATTAGGATCCTCAAATAACCTATCTATTTTTTCAGATAGGTCCTGAAATAAGTTGATGTTCACAGGCGTGTTAGGCGAACGATAAAGCCCAAAGACAAACAACGTTTGATTAGAACAACAAATCTTAAGTTTATAGGCCATATTGTAGTATTTTTAATTTAATTCAAAATTTTTGATTCTTATATAAGGAGTGGTGTTTCTAATATATACGCATGGTGTCCACCAGGTATGGAATTCTGGAAAGTCATGGAAAGTCAGGGGATTTTATTTTGGTCAGGGAAAGTCATGGAAAGTCATGGAATTTTTGTTATTTTCTGGAAAAAAATTTATTTTAATAAAAACCTTTTTTATAAAAAAAAAATTATACTGCATGCATTCTTAATATTTTACTTATGTCTCCTTTGTATGTATTTAAAATATTTTTGCGAGCGACATAGTTTATAATACAATCTATCTAATGTTATATTTTGAATTTCAGTTCTTAAAAATTTTTGGATACTCTAAAATTTTACGTAAAGGTTGAAATTAATATTTTTCGTCGATGTACAAAAAACCCCTTTGCATTCTGTCGCTATGACAGCGTGTGATCACAAGTCTCAACAATTACTAATCAGCGAGCACTAACTAACTGACAAGACGCAGGGACGCATATATTACTTATAAATATTAAGTCATTAATGTGGAGTGCAGTATTTTTTAACTTTTATGGAGGAGGCCGAGTTTTGTACACATAGTCTATGTTATTGCTATTAAATGATCGTTTCATAGTAAGTCATATGCAATGGTGACTCCCAATAAACGAATGCTTTCGCATTAACGTATTTAATCTCCACACATATTGATTGAAATATCGTTAGGAAACTCAGTTTTCAAACTAGCTCTGTTTTTGAAAATATAGTTGATCAAATTTTAATTACCCCAATCGGAATTTTAAGCTACTAGTTTACTTTTAGTGCTGCACCTTTCGGGGACGATGTATTTTATCATTTCAAGATTGGCTGACCAATGATTTGTGCCGTTTTACCATCTGCAAAACTACTTATCGGGTTACTGTGAATTTACAACAGTTCGTTCATATGAATCAAAAATAGAGTGGCGACAAAATTAGGGCTAGAGTGCACCAGCTTTAATTAAATTATACTAAAAAAAGCCATCTTAGTAAATGTTGCAGATTTCGCAATATTCTACAAATACTTTATTAATGATCATTTTTCTAAGGAGATCAAATCAATCTTAATCGAGCTTGCTACATTGTTTCGCTGCTTTCTTGCTGCATTGTCCACAACAAATTCCACTGGCCACCCATTCACTGTTCACATAGCTAAATGTAGAACAGTGACATTTTAGCGTGATTCTTCAACATAATTTCACTTTTTTTCTTTTTAACAGAGTTTTACTTTTACGTGATTTAAATGCCAAGCTTCTTAACCTCAAATAAATCCCTCAAAAAATTCTTCAAATTCTTAATCTACTAACCTCGTGTAAAGAAAAAAAAAATCAACGCACTAACGTAGGGGTAGGGTACAGCATCTTTTTTAAGTATGCAGTTCCAACAACGGCTTACTAAGTTCAGTAGTACGGCTGTTGATGTTTGTTTTGAAAACCGCATTAGCTATCAGATATCAAATGATTGTCTTCCAATTTGATATATGTGAATGAATATAGTGGTCATATATTTTGGATAGGACTGGGCTGGGAGTAAAGCTATTGGTCTACCACATCTTGTTTCTTTTTTGTAGATCGACTGATATTGGGCTTTTTCTAGCACGAAGAAAAAAATACTATAGATTCATAAAATCTGTAGACAATTTTAGTTAAAGTGAGTGCAAGTTCTTTTAAATTTGTTCGGAATAATAGGTTGGATGTTTTCCAGCTTTGTTGATGTTAAACCCGCCTTTAAAAAATTTTGGACAATTTTGGGTTCGAATTTTGAAATGAAATTTTTTCATATAAACTCCTGAAGACTGAATTTGGGGTATTTCTTCAGTAATTTTCAGAATGGTGTTGTTTGAAGCAAAGTGTTTCAAAGCGTCAGGGTCAATTGATTTAGTACAAGTAGTAGTAAAAAGTAGTACAAATAGAATAAGAATTTATGGCATTGTCAACACTTTTCAAATTGATATATTCGTAACCCAGGTAAGAATGAGCTAAAGTACCAAACTTGGGCCAAGCCCACTATACAGTTTTTATGGTTCAGGCCAGATTTAACATTTTTAAACGTCCCAAGTTTGAACCTAGTTTGGACTGGTTGCATGGGGCCAAGTCTGGCAAATTAGACTTGAACCAGGTCTACCAAACCAATGTTTTCCCCAGATCTCCTTTAAATGTGTGGAAAGAGGTTGTGGCATCCAACCGCTTTCCACACTTTTAAGATTATCTTTATTTTTATGAATGCTACTTTTT
This sequence comes from Diogma glabrata, assembly GCA_963693315.1. Classification (NCBI taxonomy): domain Eukaryota; kingdom Metazoa; phylum Arthropoda; class Insecta; order Diptera; family Cylindrotomidae; genus Diogma; species Diogma glabrata. The sequence goes on from OY856187.1 coordinate 426,317,276, forward strand.
AGTAACATTCATAAAAATAAAGATAAACATAATATGACTTTCACATGCTTACAATGCATTAGAAAGGTGAATAACGCAGAATATAATTAACTAAATCTTGGTTTAGTTTATGCATTTACAACTGGCCCAGACTGAAACCGAAGTTAAATAACCAATGCTTGACTCGCTAAAACGGGCCCGAATTTGGTTCGTTGTAGGGTTGCACCGATTAATCGGTAATCGGCCATATCGACCATTTTACCGATAAGTCGGTATCGGTTTTTTGTCCGATTAATAGGCCGATTATCAACACATGCGTTTTTGATTGTTTATTGCGTTTTAAAGACAACAAATTCCAAATTCTAAAACACCATAGTCAGCCATAGTTGAAAACCTTTTTAAAAATGTATAAGATTGAGGGCTGTTTAAAACAAATCAAATCTGTTTATGTATTTCTGCATTTTTGTGATAACTTGACAGTTCTAACTTTTGAAAAACTTAATTTAAAATAATGCTGTTTTTAAATAAAGTACTTCAGTCACTGCCATCGACATATGGTTTTTTTTTTAAATTTTACCAAACTTCTTGACTAGCTGTAAATTTGTTCAAATTGTTTTACACATCAAGTTCGAAACAAATAGCCCATGTATATGACATGAAATAACCCTTTTTTGACTTTAATTTACGAACTGTGTAGTGCAAAATTTTACAAAAAATTCCGTTGTTACTTAAATTAAAAGCTCTTTCAAATGGCACTTCTTTAAACTGTGTTATGAATGTTGGATTCATCCTTTCTAAAATTCTTACTTGAGACAACATTGTATTTTTCATATTAAACTTAGTAATTTTTCTAAGTTAAGTTTTTAAAACTCGAACTCTTAAGTTTTTAAAATATTGACAACGAAGTCGTTCCCAAATACATGAATCTACCAAATGTGCCTCAGTCAACCTAGATATTGGGTAAAAAAATAAGCTAAGGACTGCAGATCGTTTTTCCTGCTAATGGAAAATAGTTGCCAGAAAACAAAACGCTTTCAACAGTTACAGAAATTTTACTATTTGCCGAACTATAAATTAAAAAAATAAAAGCGACATTTGCATAATATTTTAAACTAAAGTTGCAAAGCGCAGATTTGTTTAACTCATTTCCATCAAATAATCGGCAGCCGATTAATCGGCATCGGCCGATAAAGAAATCCGATTAGTCACTTTTCGGCAAGTTTGCTTATCGGTGCAACCCTAGTTCGTTGTTTAATATTGGCAGCTCCTACCCGTGAAGTTATACTGCTTTCGTTCTGTCAATTTTGGCTTATGGATACTGTTAGCTTTTAGATATAACGAGTATTTTCTTATATATTCAAATGCAAAATAATCTACGGTAGTTTCTAAGAGTCAATTTGGCCGCCTTTGAACACATTTTTAGTTGGAGTTTCTATTGAAAAGGGAACCAATTTATTAATCCCGAATTGAATGGTTTCAGTAAATTTTGGAGCAAAAACGTTTACATCGTCAGTTTAAAACAATGACGATTGAAAGGGAAACCTTGGAAAAACTTCAAAAACCTTTGATTTCTATTTTTGAAAAGTGAAACATTTTATCGAACTTCGATGCTGTTGTGTTTAAAAATCGGTGTATTATTATTAATTAGTTAAACATGTTTAGCACACCATTCATTATTTAGACTCTTAAATAGCCGAAGATACCATGTCAACTAGAGAAACAGATGGGGAAAATTCATCTGGAAAAACAAAGATTGAGCATCGAGCAAACATTCAGTTCTACAATTTGACCACGCTATTAAAATAATCGGTCAGGAAAGCTATATGTAGTTCTACAACTCGGTCTTTTATGTAATTAGATATTTATCAGAATTTCAAATATTTTGTGTCTTTGTTGGAATTAAAATATGTCATGTAACATCGATTCATGTCAAAACATTTATACATTTTAGGTTTTTTGTATGTATACAAAATTATTAGTTTTATTTTAAAAACGTCATGGAATTTTCATATTTTTGGTCTGGAAAGTCATGGAAAGTCAGGGAATTTTGTTTCGAAAAAAAAGTGGACACCATGTATACGCAAATACCATGCTTGAAATAAAATGAGGACTCAAGTAAAGTAGAAGTTCAAAAAAGTTGGAAATAGTGTATTGTATAACTAGTACGAACGCTTTTTCCAAACAGAAATGTAGTTCTTGCCACTCTCACGCTACAATTATTGATTTTTCGCGTTTGGCAAAGCAGTTTGCTCTTGTTATACGCAATAGTTTTTGTAACAAATGCTAAAATTCAATGAATTGTATTAATTGAATATATAAAAAAATTAAAGAAATATAAATCTAAAGCATTTTAATACAAATCTCGAAATGAAGATGACGTTAGTTTGGTTTATAGGCAGCGTAATTTAATGACACGCTCCACGACATAAATACGGTTTACAGTGTGCAATACACAGTATAAAATCATCATTATACCGTATGAATGGCGCATTTAAAAGACTTTACCGTATTATACAATTTTTTACGTGTTTGAAAATAAAATAAATTTTGTAAAAGTGAATCGTATTTTTTTATAAATATTTCGATATGTAACATTTAGCTTTTCGATTGTAACAAATTTTTTTGCAAGCGAAAACTTCTGTGAAGTATAAAAAATATTCTGTAGGTGCATGTGTAACCTAGATATTTTTGGGTTATTTCATATTAGAACAAAATTGAATATTTTTGCACACAGAAACAATTCTTAAGGTTATATAACTTTGGTACTTTCCAAGACGTTTTTGAATCGTTCTTTGCGCGAAATGTATATAACTTTAATAATTTTATGAGTCTCTGTGATATTTCGATTTTGAGCAATATGGTGTGCCTCAAATAAATTATTTTATCTCTTAAATTTATTTATCACGATAACACATGGAGAGATGAGTTTTTATTGATTTTTAAATTTTTTTTTTTATTTTTGATATACGGGTGTAACAAGTACGCGTGGACTCCAATCCCTGCTATTGACATACGAGTTAACGTGATATATAACATACTGGAGTACTGGCAAAAGTAGTGATATATATCATTAGTCAAAGTAAATTCTTTGTCGTCCTGGCGGAGGAACTCTATACAGTCAACGGTAGCGTAGTCGATATTATTTGTAGAATATTCCTTGATGATGGCACGCTATTGATTAATCAGAAAAATAGCATATCTTTTAAATAAAACTTGTTGTGTTATAAGAATTACAATATGTGTCCCAACGAAACATAAACACATTTTAAGGCCTAGATTCACAACAAAATGCGGTCGGAAGTGTTGACTGACGCAAATCTTCTTTTGTTTTTTTTAAAGAATAGATAACTTAACAATAAATCGTATCACATATAAAGTATGACATATAGTCCAATATTTCATGATAGGATGGAGAAAATAAAAATAAAATAAAAAGTAAAAGCAAATTATTTTAACAAATTAGCAGAAAACAAAACTAAAACAGGGTTACCAAAAATCCAGCTGGTGGCATATTTCATGATCATGTGACGCAATCTTTTCTCAGTATTTAATTAAGGCCCATATACAGAGTTATGTGATGACACTTTTGGTCGAGCAAGCAATTATATGTCATCATTTAGGAATATTTCATAACTAAGAATGGCACCCTTATACCGTTGACTGAATAATGTTCACCCGCTTGAACCACGGCCAGCACCTTGGCCACCAGTGGTATTTTATATCTCACGTTAAGTCATATGTCAATAGCAGCGATTGGAGTACGCGGGGTTGTCAGACCCCCAAATCGAAAATTTAAAAAAATTACAACTCAAAAAAAACGCGTTATTTTATTATTATTTTATTTTATTTTCATATGGATACAAAACAAACAATAAAGCCGCAATTAGACTATTGCAGAACTCTGCAATATTTCTGCAATAGTCGTGCAATGGTAGTGTGTAAAATATTCATTGCAGAAAAGTTTGGCAATGAACTCATTGCAAACATTGCAATGAGTCATTGCAATATTTTGCAATGAGTTCATTGCCAAACTTTTCTGCAATGAATATTTTACACACTACCATTGCAGAAATATTGCAGAGTTCTGCAATAGTCTAATTGCGGCTTAAAGCTCACAAACATGCATCTCAGTTAAAATACAAAAAATTAAACGTGCATAATCTCAAGTTACAAAAAAATTACAAATAATTAAAATACAAAACAATAAACAAATAGAACAAAAAATTTAAAAAGAAATAAAAAAAAACTGAAATTTAAACCAAAAAAATCAAGTATCAAATATTTATATAATATTATTTATTCCTATTCAATAAATAAATATTCAGAAGGAATGTTTTTTAAATTTATCAAGAATATTATAGAATTTGTTGATGGATGAGTTATTAAGATCAAAATCTTGTCCAAAAAGTTGTAGGGACACCCTGTACCACCATGAGAATAAATAAGGAATGATTTATTCTCATGGTGGTACAGGGTGTCCCTACAAAGTCTTGTTATGGTGATAAATAGATTTTAAATGTTTTTAGTAAAACAAAATTGCATTTTACATCATGTTTGGTTTTTTCCTCCATCTTATCATAAAATATTGGTCTAGGTCACATTTTATTATTTGAGGGATTGATTGATTAGTTATCCAATTTTTAAAACAACACATCATCTGGGACCTATAAGTCTTAAAGGGCTTATATGTTTTGTTGTGACACTTATTGTATTTCCTATTACACAACACATTTTAGTTTTAAAAAAATACTATCCTAATACTATTTATCTTTATTTATTCAATATAACAATCATAAGTAACTGAATGCCTATAAACGAACAAAGTTTGAATAAACAGACATTTGACTCGTCAACAATCGTATGTTAAAAGTAATCAATAAACGTATTATTATCAAATTGTTAAATTAAATAAAAATCTATTCTGATTGAAGTAATAAAAAATGTATTTTATTTGCCAATCGATAAAAGTTTTAAAGTTTGCTAACAGCTGGAAAAAAGTCATATACATTATTTTCCATTAGTGTAAGCATGAAACGGAGAAGGCAGATATTAATTTAACTGTGAATTAACGAGATAGATCCATTAAGAATGTAAGCGATCAATAAGTCTATTTTTCTCTGTAAATCGTCGCGAACCGATGCTACCTTCCACAATCCAATACGTGTTTAGTGCACCACGTAAGATAAATTTAGTGGGTTAAAACTTGGCTGGCGTACCAAGCGTAGCTTCAGCTCCACTGTTTGATTCCATATATCACATATTTGAGTGCCACAGATATTTTGATTATTAATTTGTTGATTAATTCATGTAAAACACCAAATTCTCTAAACATTTACAAATTGTTTATAGAATTTGGTGTTTTACATGAATTAATTGAATTTTTTGGCAAATCAAAATAAAGCATGCTGTAAAATATAAAGCTTCACAACTAATTAAACTGTAATAGTTATTTAAGTATTAAGGGCAGTAAGAGTGTTTTACCGTTTGAGGATATATGTTTGAGATCGAGACCAACTCGAGATATCTAATATATCCGAAATCGGTTATACTCTTAATGCCCAAAATACTTATTATATTTTTTGCACGATCAATGAAAATTCAATTAAAATTATTTAAAAAATGAAATTCATTTTTAAGTTTTAATGTTTTAAAGAAATTTTTTTAAAATTTCGTTTCAAAATAGTAAGCTGTGCCTTTCATCATAATTCTTTAGGTTTTTTTGTTGCAAAAATTAATTTCATCGAATATTTTTTCAAAATAAATTGCTTTCAAATCGTGAAATTGCAATATTTTTAAAAGAATATTATTTAAGGTTGAAGCTACAAATTACCCTACATAATTTTTTAAATAAAAATCGTTTTTATTCACACCCTGGGGTTTCCCTTACCGGTAATTACTTACCGCTTGCATGATCGGTAAGTAATTACTTACCGACCTGTGGTTCCCGACTAGCATTATGTAAGGGCTCAGATCTGGACCAGATACGGATTTCCTTATCACTGATAGGGACCGTATCATGCACTCTGAACCGGCCCTGATCAGTAACGCTCATTTAACGATCATGTAAGGCCTCAAACTATCCAAACTGGATCAGGCAGCCCTACTAGAACCGGATCATTTAAAATAGGGAATTTTCTCCAACATACATTACAAAAATTAAAAAATTTACTACTACATACATTAGAAAAAAAATGCTTATAAAAAAATAATCTAACTTTATACTTACCTACATGTATTCATAACGCAGAGAAGCGATAACTAAAGTATATATGAAATTTCGCAAACTGTGTATATCTAAAATGGATAATACTCTAGTGAATTTTAACCAAATGAAATTTATTAAAATGAAATAGGGCTCAGATCAGGACAAATAGGGCATACCTAAATTGGAAAATCAGATATGATTCTGATCCGGTCCTGGTCCGGCATTTACTACTAGGGATGAGATGGGTCTTTGAAATCCGGGGCGGATCAGGACAAATACGACACGCCCTATAGTAGTGAAATCAGGTATGATTTCTGATAGGGGCCGGATGTAAATGCCCTATTAGGATTTAGCTTATTACACCCTGATCCGGTCCGGATCATAATAGGACATACCTGAACAAATTGCTAGTCGGGTTTGTAAACGAAACTTACTATGTTTATTTACGAATCAGTAAACATGCAAAAGTAAATAAATACATAAATCTGTGGCTTTCATAATACATAAATCTGTGGAAAACTTCACAATACTGTTGGAAGAAATAATGATAAGAATAAGAAAACATTGTCATGTATGTACCAGTAAATAAATTTGTAAAGCTTCCTTTTTATTTTTTGCTCTATCTATTTTCGTGTAAATCTTTTACGTAATTTAAAAAAGTTTAAATATATCTGATATTGATTACATTTCTTTTGACACATTGAAAAACTTTACGTAATTAGATGTTTTTCATAAATTTATTTTCCACAAAAATAAATAAATCGATGAAAACCCGAAATACATACTCCATCATGGTCTTACAGTTTTTCGTATGAAAATAAAGAAAAACAAAAAACGAAAAAATGTCGAAAGCTTTTATAGAATGGAAATAATTGACAAAAAATTTCCTTTTTTATCGATATTTTATGGAAAACATTTTAGTTTTTTGGATTGGTTGAAGATGTTCTTGCGTGTTTGTTTGAGTTGTATTGATGTTTGTTTTGTGTAGGGTTTATTTGTATCTAAGAGCAAAAAATAGTAAGGCTGTTTTGATTCAACACGTTTTTATAACAATTTAACCTTTTGTGTATGTTTCGAATAGATAACAAAGAAGAATCACTTTGACTGTTTGTTAAAATTTTGTGTTTTACATTTCATTGATGTCATAAGATTACCGTTGGGTGAGCTGATTGATATAATTGATGAAAAATAGGTAGATTCAGTGCTGATTAAAGTCTTTTCAAGAGTTTATAGTCTATAACTTTCTATATTATTCTATATTTATCGATCCCCAGTCGACCGATCGATTGTTTGTAGTAAATTACGTAACTTTAGTGCATCGTCTATATTCGGTAGTGTACGACTATATATATCAACTGTTTTTAGTTTATCTAAATTTAACTACCGCTCCCGCATGGAGAGGGATCAGTTTTTGTTGATTTGTAAATTTTTTTTATTTTTGATCTACGGGTGTGACAACCCCGCTTACTCCAGTCTCTGAGATTAACGTGAGATATCACAAACCACTGGCAATAGCAGTGCGATATCACCAGTCCAGGCGATTCTTAGGGGTGCTTTGCTTTCGGATTAGCACTATTCAGTTAGTCACCCCTCAATCTTAGCTATTCAGTTCTTTTTAGCTCAAAGAAACGAGCATTCATATAACTCTATGTGGTGAACTTGGATCATTGAAGAAGACAGTGCGTCACATGATCAAAGAATATGATACTAGCTGGCTTATTGGCAACCCCATTTTAGTTCTATTCCTACAAATTTTTAAAACAAGTTTGCTTTTTATCTCTTCTTTTACTTTTATTTTGTCTATCCTATCATGAAATATTGGTCTATGCCATATTTTATATGTAATAGGATTTATTGTTTAGTTATCCCTTCTTTAAAAATTAAACTAAAAGTATTGAATATTTAGTTGCAAAATAAAACTCAAAATTGATTATTTTACAATATTAAAACCATATATGTATGGACATCGGCAAAAACGATGCTACACACAAATAAATTCGCCAAAGAGTAAAAATAGGAACTAAATTTAATAAAAGCAAAATAAAAACATAACAAAACGGTCAAGTTAACAGTCCTTTTTGATCTACTACAATTGTATAACTTATTTTGTTTGTAATAAGACCGAATTTGCTTGTTCTGCGTGTAATAGTGAGGATTGTCAATTACTTTTTTGATAATATTTTTGTTAAACTTTCAAAACTGAAAACTAAATAGTGAATTGCAATAGAAATTTCAAAAAAATGCATAGCTCTATTAAACAAACTTTTTCAACTCCGTCCATTCCTTGCTTTTCAAGATGTAGAATCTTTTTTTTATGCAGAAGTTTCTGTTCATGCAAAAGTCGGCGAACACAAAAACATGGTCACCTCTAACAAAACTATGAATTTTCTTTTCATGGCAAACAACTTCATCTTTTAATTTTAGCAATTAAATGACTGAAATTGAAAATCTAACAATCAGTACTTAAAATTGTAAAAAATAGAAATTAATAATATTTATAGCAAAATTAAACAAATACATAACATTAACTAACTTCTTTGCATTTTTTACCTCCTTTATTCCCCTTAATTTAAATTTTCGTATGTTTTCTTTAAATACCAGAATGAAACAAAATTACTTCAATCCCATTGAAAGCATTTTGTTGACATAACAGATTATATAATTAATATCATCAAACGGATTTCAAGTACCCCGTCATCTTTTTGTTATCTTCTTTAGATCTTTTAATTGACTTAAACATTAATATAATTTTGCAATTAATAGCACTATTGATACTGTCGTTCGCCCTTTTTGCCTGTTTTTCAACTTAAGTTAAATTTTGTTAGGGTTAATAAATAGGGTTAGGGAATGAATTAAAATAAAAAATTAGAGACAAACTATTTTGACAATCAGCAATTTTATAAAAAGTTTGTTTTTAAAAGTAAGTGAGAATGCTATTAAAACTCAAAAGATAGCAGATGTAAATTTTCTCAAGATTAAACTAAAAAATTATTCTTGGTGAATAATTTTCCTTGTGTTCTTTCTGTTGGCATTCAAAAATTTAAACCAAAAATATTGGCGAGGCTGACGCGTTAGCTGACTGCACCACAACGCCGAAAACAGCATTCTGGAAATATAGTGAGATATCCATCAAACACTTCAATTAATGACTAACTGTTACCATGGATTTTTCTTAGTTATGATTTTAGAAAACCTATTTCAGTAAAAGTACAACATATACATAATAGATAATTTTACCGAAAGTGGCAAACCGAAAGATGATATTTCGAATTACTGAAAGAGAATTGCAAAAGCCTTATCTATCATAAGTGTCATGAATATTGGTTATCACTTATCAGTGTTTGAAGTTATTAAAGTTTGAAGTTATTAACAAACAACTGTGTGGTATACCGCCACAATTTTGTTCAATAACGCTGAAAACCAATCAGTTCCTTGCCATTCAAATCTACACCTTTCATCAAAGTTTCTTTTAAATAATTTATTAACGAAGACTGTATATAATGTCCAAACAAACATAAATTTTAGATTTATTTTTAATAAAATGTGTCGGGTAGTAGGAATCATAATATGTGTCACACCAGTAACACATAAAAGCCTTTTAGAACCGAGGTCCCACAGCAAAATTCGTTCGTTGATGGACGTACATTATTTTTTTGTTTTTTCTATACTTTTAAAGAATGAATAGCTCCTATCACATATAAAATATCACATACGCCAATATTTTATGAAAGGATATAGAAAATATATAAATAAAATGAAAGTCAAAACGTAAATTTGTTTTAAAAATTTGCAGGAACAAAATAGGGTTGCCAATACTTCATTAGTGGAATATTCTTTGATCACTGATGCACTGTCTTCCTCAATGAGCAAAGCTCACACTTAAAGTTAAATGAAGGCTCGTTTCTTCGAGTAGCACAAACGTGCCATAATTAAAAAATATTCCATAGCTAAGATTGTAGATGCTACCGTTGACTGAATATAGTTCATCTGCCAGCACCCCTAAGATATCACCTTGGTTAATCATATCTCACTGCCATCGCAAGTGATATTTCACCTTAACTCGCTTGTCAATAGCAGGAACTGGAGCACGCGGGTTTGTTACAGTCGAAAATTGTAAAAAGAAGAGTGACAAAATTTGTTTATCGATATTGAAAGTTAGGATGTAGAACTGTTGAAAACCATTCTTAAAGCGTAAACACCAACTCTTATCAAAAAATGATGTTATCGAAAATTTAAATAGACAAGGGCTCAGAAGATCAACCACCACTTTGTCCAATATCGGTCAAAAACTAATCAGTTCTTCGCCATATAAATGTTCATCTTTTGTAAAAGTTTCAACGTTGATTTATTAACAACGGCTGTAGGCGGGAAACAGACATAAATTTTGATTTGAAAATAAAATAGTGACTAAATTTGTTGTCCAGAACTGATATACCGGAAGTTGAAACTTGAATGCAAAACCGTTGAAAAAAGGACTTAGTGCTTATATGTACTTAGTTTAATCGAAATCGAATATTGGGAATTGATTTTATTGAAATTTCAAATAAACAAGTGATTTGGAGGCCCAACCACTTAGCCCAATGTCGCTCAAAAACTAATCAGTTTCTTGTCATACAAATCTAAATCTTTTCCAATAGTTACACCAAAATTAATTACTCAATGATTGCTGTAGTGGCCTAAAAGGCCTAAATTTCGCTGTGCGAGGTTAGTGGTGTTCTCGCCCAGTCGTCATTATATAATGGATGTGCCTAAAAATATAATCCGTACCTTCTCGCATAAGGTTCATCACAATTACTTCAAAAATGAAGGTTGTAGTGTGGATAAACTCGTTGAAAAAATGCAAAAATATGCCATAAAAAGGTGTTTAACGGCAGTGATAAACCGACAGTTGGGATGCAGAACTGTTGAAAATCGTACTAAATGCATCAAGTTTCATCAAATTAGATAACGAGGTATTGAAGTTATTGAATTTTCAAAAAAGCTTGATGATTTTTCTATTTGACCGTTTTTTGACGTTTACGCTTCTAGTTGCCGAGTTAATCAGCTTCGAATATTTTCCACGGTTATTCAGTACAGCGATATAATAACCATAGCAGCCGATAGTTTTAAGCTCATTTTTCAATACGTTCGTGTATTGAAAATTGGTCTACCTTGGGGTCGCGCTCAACCTGAGGTACGCACGTACATTTTTTTTAATCATTCCACGGACTCGAACCAAAGCAATAATATTGGAGCGGATACTACTTATTATAGCACGTCTCTTAAGAATGTGATTGGTTTCAAAGTAATTTCCGGTCCTATACTCTTCATCGTCTGTTTTAAGTGAACCAAAAATGTAGTGCAGGATCTTACGTTCAAATACAAATAAATGTGATTTTTCGGATTCTGTAAGGGTTCACGTTTGTAACCTATACTATATTTTATCTTTATATAAACGTTATAGATCAGTATAGAAAAATAAAGAAAAATACCATGAATGTATTGATTTGAAAAATTGAAATATATTGTTTTTTTTAACGAAGTCGTATAGTGATAACTGATAAGCATTCGTATTTTCCTAATTAAATTTCCAGTTTTATTTCTCAAATTTTCCATTCTATGGATATTTATTTATTTTTAATCAGCATATTTGCACTAGGTGAGCTTTGCTTCTATAATTGTATTCTGAAAAAGTAAACATAACAAAAATCGTTTTATCATATGGAGAGGATGATAAGTTTATTATTATTTATTTCCAATTTATTATTTTTTAGATTTAGACCAAAGTAAAAAATAACTTTTTCAATTGCCAAGCCAACAAAAACGACATAATTTAGCGTAGTCTTTAAAAAAATTACTTCATAACATAAATTGAAAATACATATGCATCTAAAATTGTCCCATCGTATAGAATTTTCTTTCTTCCACTAAACTCAAGATTTCGTTTTCGGAAAAATTAAAAAACGCAAAATTGCAAAAATTAAAACCAGAAAGTACAACTATCTTTTTTTATTTATGTTTTTGCTTTTTATTAATTAAAAACGGTTTTAAAAATATTTTCGTTGTTTAATCTAAAATACTTAAGAAAACTAACTTATACAAATATTAAATGCAAAAAAACTAAGAAGCGGTAAAAGAATTATTTATTCGAAACTTTGCCTTTTTGGCACATTAAAAATTAATTTTTGAGTAGAATGAAAAAGTTTAATTAAAATGTTTTGAGATGAAGTTATTTTGTATGGAGTAATAATTGTTTTTGTAATGAATAAAAAATAATTTTTCGTATAAACATAGGTATGACTCATATTTTTGATTTTTGGAATGGAATTTAGGCGACGTTAAAAGTATAGTATTTCAGGGTGAAAAATATTTCTGCTCCAAACCGTATTATACAGTTATAACATATTTATAATTCTATATGTATTTGCATTAAACATATATTTAAAATTATATATTTACAATTTACATCATAAAATTTATCATTATAAATTTTTGTTAAGAAAGAAAAAGTAAACATTTTCTTAGAAAAACTATTACCACCGGCGATTCCCATCAAAAACTACAATAACGAAACGAAAAATCACATTCACTTATTTTTCTTTTTATGCGGTCGATACATCGTCGAAAAACGTCGAAAAAATTTCGCATAAAAAGACACGGTTTACATTGTACAGGTAGGACTTAGGATAGATAGGTAGGATAACTTTCGAAAATCGTAAAAAAAGGTCAACATTAATATACGTAAAAAAAAAGTTTTCTGGATACCTAGATATGTTTGAAGAACGAAGGGATATATTTTTTTAATAAATTGAATTCATAAGGATAATGGATATTCTTTTATCGATGCTTCAACATAAACACTCCTATTTGAAAGTATTTATTCATTTTCTTCGCTTGAATCACATCGATGGTCGACGCTATTATCGAAGCTCCAACATAAACGCACCCTAACATGAGTTCTTGCAGTTAATTATGTATGTATTTTACAAGAAACTTCATAATTACAATTTTTTGTTGATAAAGGCAGAACATTTGTATTTTATTTATGAAGAAAAATAGGGGCTCCATAAAAAAATTACAACAACGGGCAAAAAAGTCGCATAATTTCGAAATCATATAAAAAAAAGTTGGACAAGTGCGAATAAAATTCGCTCGCCAAGGGTTCCGTGAATGTAAAAGAACACAATATCAAAAATAAATGACATAGGTTATGTTTTAAAGTCTTTATATCGCCAGACTATGGACGCATAACAGAATAAATGTTTAATCGTAAACGTCAATCGTAAATGTCAATCACATCTACATTGATCAAAAATGTTACTTGAGGTTAAATCTTATCCATAGCTGTTTAGGTTAGCTAAAGAAAGATTTAACCAGTATTTTAATGGTCTAAATAGGGAATATTTGTTCTATAAATCAGCGTCGAAATATAGGGTGGTATACTTATACATACACTTAAAATAGCACTTTTTTTATCAATAACTAAAAAACTGTGCATCGCAGAATTCTAAAAAATGTTGCAATGTTTCTTAAATTAAGTGTTCTTTCAAATGACACCCCAGTCGTTTGGTTCCAAAAAAGTTTTTTTTACCCTCCCCACATCCATCCCTTAAACACACAGAAATATAATTATTTGAGAGTTCGCTATAATTTTCGTTCAAAATATAGCAAACTTCCTGTCTCTGTGAATTTTTTAAATTTTTTCTGTCTATCAGTGTCGAAACGTTGGGGGGGCAACGGTCTAGAATTTACACATTTTTTAGAATAACTCCAAAACTGTGCACCGCAAAATTCTAAAAAAAATTGCAATGTTTCTGAAATTCGGTACTCTTTCAAATGATACCCCACTCGCTAGGGTCAAAAAAAGTTTTTTTTTACCCTCCTTACACCCATCCCCTAAACACACAGAAATATAATTATTTGTGAGTTCGCTATAATTTTCGTTCAAAATATAGCAAACTTTCTGTCTATGAATTTTTTCAATTTTTTTTGTCAATCTGTGTCGAAACGTAGTGGGGGGAACGGTCTGGAATTTGCACACTTTTTAGAATAACTCCAAAACTGTACCGCAAAATTCTAAAAAAAAAATGCAATGTTTTGGAAATTTGGTGCTCTTTCAAATGATACCCCACTCGCTTGGGTCCAAAAAAGTTTTTTTTTACCCCCCTTACACCCATCCCCTAAACACACAGAAATATAATTATTTGTGAGTTCGCTATAATTTTCGTTCAAAATATAGCAAACTTTCTGTCTATGAATTTTTTCAATTTTTTTTGTCAATCTGTGTCGAAACGTAGTGGGGGGAACGGTCTGGAATTTGCACACTTTTTAGAATAACTCCAAAACTGTACCGCAAAATTCTAAAAAAAAAATGCAATGTTTTGGAAATTTGGTGCTCTTTCAAATGATACCCCACTCGCTTGGGTCCAAAAAAGTTTTTTTTTACCCCCCTTACACCCATCCCCTAAACACACAGAAATATAAATATTTGAGAGTTCGCTATAATTTTCGTTCAAAATATAGCAAATTTCCTGTCTCTATGAATTTTTTCAATTTTTTCTGTCTATCAGTGTCGAAACGTAGGGGGGGAACGGTCTGCAATTTGCAGATTTTTTAGAATTATCCAAAAACTGTGTACCGCAAAATTCTAAAAAAAATTGCAATGTTTCTGAAATTTGGTGCTCTTTCAAATGATACCCCACTCTCTCTCTCTCTCTCTGGCGTTTACATCCCATGGAAGGATTTTGCCGTCCGTGCAATCAACTTCCAATCGTCTCGTTCCATGACCAGTTGACCCCAGTTTCGACATCCTATATCACGAAGGTCTTGGATGATGTCATCACGCCAGCGTTGTCTAGGTCTTCCTCTTCGACGAACACCAACTGGTTGTTGTTGAGACGCTTTTTTAATCATTCTATCTAATGGTGCCCTTTCTACATGACCAAACCATCTTATCCGGTTAGATTTAATGAATCCGATTACATCGCAGCCTCCAAGAAGCTGTATGATTTCATGATTCATTCGGATTCTATACTGATTTTCAGCAACTTTACATGGACCATAAATTGTTCATATGACTTTCCTCTCGAATGTTGATAGAATTCTACAATCGAAGGAAATCAGTGTCCAGCTTTCGCTTCCAAAGGTAAGCACAGGTCGAATTAATGCTTTGTAAAGTGTGAGTCCGCAAGACTGCGAAAGACGCTTGGATCGCAAAAGTTTTGAGTATGGCGTAGAAAACTCTGTATGCGGCTGAGACACGGGCTTTAATATCTACCTGCATGTCATTTGACGATGTTAATTTAATTTGGTATTAATTATTTTTTTTTTTTTTTTTTTTTTTTAATTACTTTATCCTAACATTTTTATATTATTACGTTTTCATTTTTTTTTCTATTTATCCATGTAGTTTTTTTTTTAATCTTTTTTTTTTTTTTATTATTTGAAACTTTATTTTATATTCTTCGTTCTTTACAAAGTTAACTTGTTAATAAAAACTATCGTCAATAATTGGGAAACTTTTCTACATACTAGTTATTAAAATTACTAAATAATATTACTTATATACCTTAAGTTTAAAAATTGAATAGGATATAATTAAATTTAAGAAGTCGTAATCTAATTAAAATCTGAAAATGAAAAACCGTGAAACACTACAAACGAAGATAGGTTTAAAAACGATATGCTACAAAAAGTTAACATATAGTAGGGCAATCGCCTTAGAAATTTCTAATTTAAAATGAGCTGAACTGGTGCAAAAAATATCGACAGTGGGTGGCAACTGATTTGCTTATCTCATTAAACGATTAGCAGGTCCAAAATGAGCAACATTTTTCCTTGAGGAATTGGTAAAAAGCAAAAGTAAAGTATTAAAGCAATTATTATTTTTTTATTCATAAATATTTTTTGGTCTTACGTACATATATCAATATGTAAACAAATTAATTTTTTCTTTATTTTATTAATCAATTACTTCATTGAGTCAAAATATATAAAAGCTGATAACCCCTCAATTCTATTTTTGTGTTTTTTAAATTAAATTATATTAATATAATAAGAAAATATAAAGCATAAATGATTAATTTTTTTTTCTATTTTCAAATATTTTAGCAAATGTATTTTTAAGGGTAGTAAAAAAAAGTTATTGTGGTTCTTTTCCACTAAAAAATCTAAATGATTTATATTTAATTGTTCTTTAATATTTGTTAGAATTGTTATTTTTATGGTTTTATGAGGTGGAAAGAAGGACGAATAAAATTCCACAAAATGGTAGATTTAACAATGGTTTTGATGTTTTTCTATTTGTGAAAAATCAGATTTTTATTGTTATATTTGTTGCTCCAACATGATTTTCGTTTATGATTTATCATTATTATGAAATTTTAAAGCCTGAGTTTTATTTTAAGTAATAACAATTGTAATATAGATGATGGTAATAAACACTGGACACCAGTTGAGGGTATTGCAAAATACCGGCTTCTCACGGCATTTTGAACTAATTCTGATATACTCTCACAGGTAAAAAAATAGTCATAGCAAAAGCATTTCTATATGTAAGACTAAACTCTATTAACTGCGATTTTGTGTGTAGTCACAAGTGTGAAATGTCAAAATATAACCTCTCAATATCACCAAAACTGAATATCATTAAAAATGGTCATCTTAAGTATCATTATTTGACGTTTCATGTTATTTTATTTGTAATAAACTGTATGTATGAACGTGGAAAAAAATATCAATTACACATTCTTGTTGCACAAAATTATTATGAAATAAATAATAATAATCAATTTATGATATTAATTTGTTTAAACTTATATATAAATTATTAAACAAAAAATATAGGTACATACATGTTGAGAATTAATTCAATTAAAGGGTGATTGGTCATATTAAATATTTTTACAAATTTTACAGAAAAAATTTAATAAAAACTTGAAAATTTTCACACAAAAAATTTGATATTTTATTTACCTTTCAATTAATTTGTTTTAGTATAAATTATTTAAAAAGAACATAATACATTTTACAATTGTCTTGTTTATAATAAAAAAGCCGTTAAAAGATCTCCGAAAATTTTAGAGAAATATTATTAGGTTATTTATGACAACCTACACAGAAACGTGCAAAAATTTCTCTCAAAAAAATTGTCTCAACAAAAACAATATCATCAGCTAAGACATCTTATTAACGCACAATCAAGAAGATAATTAAAAATATTGTTTAGGTAAACAGCATTCATTTACTGCACTAACAGAAAAATGATATATAAAAAACCTCAAGTATATAACTTTATAAGTGTTGATATAAGCTATCAGCAATACACATTACAGATTAGTTTTCCTTTAGTCATAATCAAATATGTATGTATATATGTACATGCTATCAAAAAATCGATATCTGTTAATTTATATTTGGTTTTCATTGAAAGAAGTTGAATCATGTAGATGAAGTGGATATAGGAAGGAAAGAATACGATAATCAATTTATTCATCAAAAATTGAAATTCAATTTATTATATTATTTGTTCTAGACGACGAAATACTAATGAATCAACTACAAGTAATAAAAATTTAATTAATTCCTTGAAAGGTTTGTAAATATTACTTTTAGTGATTAGAATTAAGCTGATTGCTCTTATCAAAATATATATATATATATATATATATATATATATATATATATATATATATATATATATATATATATATATATATATATATATATATATATATATATATATATATATATATTTATATATATATATATATATATATATATATATATATATATATATATATATATATATATATATATATATATATATATATATATATATATATATGTATATATATATATATATATATATACATATATATATACATATATATATATATACATATATATCTTCACGCATATCTTCAATAAATCACAATTCGTGCATTAGTTGTTGTAAAGTTTTGATTTCACTCAAAATAGTTCATCATTTTATTACTTTTCTTAATGGTATCACCAATTAAATTTATTTAACAATCAATAATTAATTTAAATTATCTGCATCAACACACACAATCTCAATTCATCATAAATTTGACAGTGAAAATCTCAAATTACTGTGTGTGAAAAAAAGATTAATCGGGTTGTTATATATTTTAATAAATTTGATTGAACATAATATTACAAATCAAACAAATATTAGCAATTTCAAAATTTAATAAAATAAAATTTCAAAACCGTTAAGTAGCTAAATTTAGCATATTTTTCGAATCATCCCTTTCCTCTTAGGTTTTTCTTTTTAGAAATCAAACACGCACAATGAGGGAAAAACTGAATAAAAATATTTGAATATCTAAATATTCCACTCCCATTGATATATTTCATCCTCCCAAAGAACAAATTAATATAATGATAAAATGTAGATTTATTTTTTCTTGCACTCATCATCAATCTTTTTTAACTGTTTGCCATGTTCTGAAATCAAACAAAACACGAATTTTCTTGCTGTTTTTGTCGGATTTTAAAAACAACATAGAATTTAAATTTTGTTGATATTTTTTGAATTGTATAAATAATATTTTCTTGGAAATATTTTTTGGACTAAGAATAGAAAGGATTAGATGGAACGACAGAGCGATATTTTTCATATTGTGTACATTACTCTTGTGATTCTGTTTTTTTTAACAACCATATAACAAATTGCAACTTTCCAAAGTCATGTTACACTTATTCCAATAACTAAACCGTTGTTTACTTTATTATTATATCAAGTCGAATTAGGGAGAAAAGAAAAACCTGACAAACTCATCTTATCTAATTTCTCAAAGAAAAACAAAGGAAAATAAAATTGTAGTATATTTAGTTTTTTAATACGGACGGTTTTTAATACGGACAAGATAGGTGTCCTTAGTTCTTTAAAGTTAAACATAAAAAAATTCAAAGAAATATGATGATATTCATTGGCATACATGTTAATTTATTATATTTAAATGTATAATAATTATACATTTTTATTAATAATTATTCTCTTATCTAAAAAAGATGCAGAAAACCATTGGATGCATGAATGTGTATAAAGTTCATAAAGATTAATATATTATCTGTTGTAATTATTTAATTTATTAATAATTATTTTTTATTTGAATTACAAAAAAAAATCAAATAAAAATATAGTTATCATCTCAATGCAGATCATTTCTATTTTAGAATTCTCATAGTTTGTAGTGTGTATTTAAATTAATAAAACGAAAGCTAATTGGTTGGTATTGGGTTCAATAGCTGCGTTTTTTTCATTTGGGTCAGGGTCAAGGTCTAGATCAACTCTATTTTTTACATGTAAAAACAACAACAACTTAACCCAGATATTTATCTGGGTCTGGATCAATGATCTAAAATATTTTGGTTACATAAAATTGCAAGAGATGGCGAAACGTAGGTTTTGATTTTATAAGGTTGGTATAGTCATTTTAAAGCTTATAAATGTCAAAGAGAATTTATTCAAAATAAAAAAACTGTCACAGATATTTTGTTAAATTTGTTTAAAATCAATTTTAATATGATTTGTTTTCAACATGATTTCCATAAATTTGCTTAAATTTAATTTTAAAGCAATATCTACGGTATAAAATCCCTTTTTTTTAAGAATAGATGTTTACAATTTTTTATTAATTATCAATTATTTTATTTCACGCCATTTGCAATAATCAATGAACATTGCCATATGTAAAAAAATGGATTAGTGTTTCTGATTAAATTTTTTTGAATTTTTTTTATATGAAGTTTTATTTTTCAAGAGACGTTAAATATTTTTTGAATTTTTTTTATATTGAGTTTTAATTTCAAAATGGCGCTACAAGTTCACAATTTTTTTTCCTCTCAGCTCAGTGTTGCCAACAATTTAAAATATAATATTTTTTTTCTTTGCGTGACCCACATCGTTTTTTTCAAACCTTGACCCTGACCCAAATGAAAAAAACGCAGCTATTGTAGCATTCATTCATAGTCCGTTATAATCGAAATAATTATGTTAGTTTTGTACTTCCATTTGTTGTTTGGTATTGTAAAATATTTCATCGTACAGTGGCAGCTAGTGTATACTATTTTTCTACGACGAATCTAGAAATTGTCACTTATGAAACAGTGTTTAGTAATTTAATATAGGAAATCACAATATGGTTTATTTGTTATAATATAATGTTCAATTTTTTCAGCATACAACTTTTTACATTTATTTCAAATGATTTTTATGATTTTTCTAAAAATGTATGTACATCAGCTGTTTTGTTTATTCTGTTGCGCAATGATTTTTGAATCAGCGCAACACAATAAAACAATTTACATACTTGATTTGGTCGGATTCAGAAATGCATTTTTTACTTTATTTTATGTACTCGCTATGCTCATGTTTTGATCCTTCATACTAGTAGAATATTACTTCTATTCTCGTAATGAACTCGTTCTGAACAAGTATTAAAATATTTTTCACAGTACATATCTTTCTCTCAAATTTAAATTAAAATATGAATATATACTATAGCGTTCCATATCATTTGAGATTTTGAAATGTTTTTGTTCTTTCCACTTACCAATCATAATAAAAAAATGTACACTAGAAAGTGTTTTACCGCTTTGCTACAAACCATGTAATGTAAACGACGAAAAAGTGAGTTTGTAAGGGCTTTTACCAGTGTTTAAATTCATTTTTCATATCTTTCCTCTTCCGTTCTTCGCATTGGAAATTTAAAAATAAAACATAAATATCATGCTTAGGGAAGGATTGAAAAAAAATTATTATATGTTTCCTTTCTTCTGAATCTTTGCTTTTATTTTGGTTAAAAGTTTCTTTTTTTTTTGTTTTAAAATATTTTCTATGCATTAGAAATTAAAGAACCAAATCATAAAATTTATTTGTTTATTCTTCGCAAAAGAAGATCAAGAAATTTTTTATAATATTGCTCTTTCCATGATTTTTCATTATTGTATGTAGGCAAATCTATACGAATTGTTTTGTAGGTATGTAAATTGATTATAATTATAAAATAGGTAAAATGAGTAGGTATATATTGATTTACTTCTGGACGACTGTTAGGAAATTAATATGTTTATTTTTGAATGTTTTTGAAAAGAGGAAATAATAAAACTATGTTTAAACTTAAATATTTTATTTTTGCTGTTCGATAAGTTTGTAATTTTATTACGAAAACTTAAAACAAAGTTACTGTACATACTACATTTTGATATAAATTTTATTTCATTTAATAAACTTAAGAAATAATAAAAATGGTATTATAACTAGTCAATACAAAATACTCTAGAATAATATGACTAATATTCGTCTTGATATGTAAAATTGGCATTACATCTTACAAGAATTATTTCATTTATAGATTCTGCTGACAATTTATTCCTTTGGTCAGACAACAGAAGTTTTAATGATGAAAAACAACGTTCTACGCTGCATTGTGTAGCCGGAACTGCATGAACTATTTTGGCTAAAGTGCTTAAATGTGGTAATTCATTTTTTTTGACCAACCAGTAATTCAAAACATTAATATTTATATCCAAAGGTTGTGGATTGTAATTATTAATTTCTGTGTAAGCTGCGTCAATGTTAGTGTTGTTGACATTCCCATCTGATTGAATTTTTTTTAAAATGTAAGCATTCATTAACATATTTATATCAACAGCTGTTGAAGATGTGGTAGGTATAGATGATAAGTTTGATGAGATATTGCTAAGTTGTTCACTTTGTCCATTGATGAGATTACGTTGATGTTCAATGAGTTTTTTCAGATGCGCTATACTTTTTTCTTTATTCGACGTTGACATTATACAATTGAATCTCGGATCGAGAAACATTGCAGCTAAGATTACATTATTTTGAAGTAAATTGCTTTCGCGGGCTTGAATTTTTTCTAAAAGAAAGGTTGCCATAGGATTTAATATTTGCTCTACTGAAATTTTTAACTCGAGCCAATGCTTAAAAAAGTCGCCCATGCACAGTTGTTCGGACTGTAATTGCATTGTTATATTTCTAATAGGCTTAAATACTTCAATAAATTCTGTTGCAAAGCTCCATAAATTGTCTTCAATATTTAATTTTTTATAAGTATTTTTAAAAGTTCTACAATATTCTCTAAAGTCCAGCAGTCTTTCAATCATATTATAAGTAGAATTCCATCTGGTTATGTTGTTAATCACCGACTGGGGTAATTGTTTTTCAATTAAAATATTTCTATGTGTTGGAGTTCTTAGATATATTGCCAATTTTTTGAAAACTTCAATATTGCTTTTAACATCAGGTCGTTCTTTCAAAAAGTCATTCACAACTAGTTGAACGGTGTGTGCTGCACATTTAATTGTATTTACTAGAAACATAGATTTATTTTGTTGTTCCTGAATGATTGTCTCAACCGCTCCATTTATATTCTGAATATTAGATTCATCATACAGTTCATCACTTTCGCTATCTGGTAAAAAATTCAATGCATCGTTAATAAGATTTGATGCTTTTACCATGTTTCTACCATTGTCGCAGGTAATCGAATAAATTTGATCAAGTTTTAAATCGTATGATGTTAATGCATCCTTTATAATATTTTTTATGTATTCGGATGTGTGTCGTTCTTTTAATTCAATCATAGAAATGGTTTTTATAATGATTTTATTTTCTATTACATATTGAATATTTATTCCGAGGAGTGATTTGTTTAATCTTGTTGCTTCATCAATTTTTAATGAAAACATTTTATTTTGTAGATCATTTTTTATTGATGTTTTTGTTTGCATTGAAGCTAAAGAAATTGCATTTTTCACTGACTCAGAATTGATAGTTATATTTAAACCTGAGCATATAGGTCCGATTATTTGACGAAAGTCACGAGAATTGAATAAGGAATAAGCACAACCATTTGCAATCATCCCTACACATGCCTGCATTAGTTCTTGCTTATTAATTTTAACTTTTATAGTTTCTTTTTCCATACTTTGTTTTTTATTAGATTCCAAGACTTTAAGCTGATATTCGGTAAACATTTCTTTATGCTTAGATTTTAAGTGACGACGTAAATTAGCCACCTGATTATTAGATATTTTCACGCCGCAATTATTCACTAGACATATTTGTTGTTTTGTTTCCGTGTTATTATTAAAATATTGACGAATGATGTCGTTTGTTTTCTTACCCATGACTACTTATATGTTTGTAAATGATGTGACCGTTATTGTTTTAATATTAATATTACTTATCTGAGCCGCTTAAACTGTGATTTTATTATGAATTTAAGTTAGTTTATGTTGAACTTAAACGGGAAAATTAATCAATATACAAGTTCTTTTGAAGGGAAGAAATCTTTACTGTTTAACTCACTGCACATAATATTTGTATATCTAAGATTAAAAATTAATGTATTTATATCGATTTATTGTTTTCGACGTATTAACCATCCGGATCTTACAAAAACTAAAGATGATACAGAAAATTAACCTATTTAGATCTCATTTGAGTATGTATGCAAAATTTTTTTATTTGAAATATATTTCAGTATTAATTTTTATCCAATTACAAAGGACATGAAGTGTGAAAAAGGCACTACAAACAAACTGATTTTATGATTTTGACAAATACAAAAATATTTATATATAAATAAAAATAAGTAAGTGGAACCAAATAGAATTAGAAAACAAACAATTAATTATATGTACTGGTGATTTGTAATTATTTGAAACAAAAAGGACATTTTTTTATCTGCAGTACGTGATCTTTTGTTGATGTCGTTTAGCTAGAGAATCCAGATTTGGATTTGATAATAGAGATAATTTAGTACCCATTATGCATAATACAATACATATACATAAATTCAACATATATTAAAAAATTAAATTGCTCTACACTTGTACCAATTTGAGCATTAAAGTCTCCTTTATGTTTTATATCGAACCACGGGATGTAGTTGATGACTTCTTCTAGTTTAGGGAAGAACAGATCTTCAATATCTTCTGACTTGTCTCAGAAGCTGCAAAAATAACAATCGTAAACCTTAATTTTTCAATTTAAACTTGCAACATGCATTTCCGCATCATATTAAACAAATTAACTCAATTGGGAGTTCTGTTCCTTAAAAATAATAATAATTCTTAATATCTTACATAAACCTGTGTAAGTCGCGTACACTAATGCCTTTATCTTAATACTGATATATGCAGTGGAATCCAATATGCCGATATAATCCAGTGTACAGAAATCATAAAAACCAGGTTTTGCATAGAAAGGGGCGCAAGTCCACGCATCTCTTTGTTTCGTGAATGGACCCCGATCTGATGATTTGTTATATCTTAAGGTTTTTAAAGCAATCTGTTTACACGTTTAAAACAACAAACAAACAACGATTACCACAACAAATGCAATTTGTATATAACTGCAACTTTGTTTAACACACTCTTCATTATCTGCAAACGGTCTAAATTATTTAAATTTTAATCTAAATTACAGTAAGTAAACAATTTTTTCGCTATTAACCGGAGAAATCACCATCAATCAATCCTTCTAATCGAAGGTAATTTTTCTCTTCCTAGCTAAGTAATGGTAATGAGCGTTAAATAATAATAATTAACTATGTACTTTGATTTCATTTAACTGAATTTTCAGAATACTTGAAATTTTGAAATACATATTTAACAAAATACTAAAAAAAAATTTTATCAAACTAAGTATAATGTATTAAAAAAATACTTCGGTTGAGAAAGACATTACCTCGAACGATATATTACTCATCGCTACACCCTCGATCGATAATCGATTTCAGCGACCATAAAAAAATGTTTGCATAAAAAAGGAAATCAACAAGTTGTCCAGAACATCAACTTCAAACTCATCATCAACTTTCACTTCTCATCCATTTAAACCACTCCACACTAAATATTTATCTTACTTTTATCATAGTATACAATTTATGTATGAAATAACACAAATTTATTGGACAAACATTCAAGGTGTACTTAATTTTACACATATATCTATAAAGTATAAACACGCCAATTCTTAGAGAACTTATATACATAATTAGTGTATTCGATTTGACTGAAATAACTGAATAAACTGAAAAAACAATAACAATTGCAATACAATTTTTCACTTGTTCAGTTGCTTCAGTCAAATCAAACGCGACTAATATAGTAGAAGAGAAAAACAACAAAATAGCAAATTTTTATATCCAAAGGAAAGATTCAAAATTTCTAAAGTGAATCTTTCTTTTCGAATAAACAAATTAATTTTTATTTTTCAATCGTTCCAAATGAAGGAAGAAATTTTTTTTTTATATCGTTCCCTTCTTTTAAACAAAATAAGAAAAAATAAAATAAAAATTAAAACACAGAAAACAAAAAAAATTATTTCATATTTCGTTGCAAAAGAAAAGAAAACAAAATGATCTAGAAAAATAAAATTAAAGTAAACGTAAACCAAAAAATGAAAGAATATCGGATAAATAAAATTTAAATTTGAACACTGGCTTTTACACATTTCAGTTATCGTAATTAACACATCAAACAGATTGGCAGAAAAGAACGAGTTGAAACACTAAACAAGAGAATTTAAGGCTAAAAAGCTCAAAAAGCTAAAAAGCATTTTAAAAAGAGGCTAATTCATTCACATAAACATTTTTAGCATATTATCACTATTGAATGTATATATTTCAGAAGCGATTTTTAATCAATATGACTTACATCATTAAATAATTCATTTCATATTCAACATTTATAATATCGATTAAATTCATTGAAACAAAAAATATATTTTTCCATTTCATGTTCAAATTTTCTATTATTTAGATTTTCTTGGAATAAGAAAATTATTACGAATATTCTGATATCTTATGTACGGAAGGATATCATTTTATTTTCAACTAATAAAGCAGAACGTTTTATGTCATTTATCTAATTTCGAATTTTTTGTTTTGTATGTTTTTCTTATTTGACGTTAGTTGCGTCTTATTATGTGTGCCTGATGCCGAGACGTGATTTTATCTTTGCTTTAGAAACAGCAAAAAAAATATTATTGTTTCTGATTTTTTCTTTACTTTAAGGATTTAAAGAATAGAAAAAATTAAATAGGCATGAAAATGAATGGATCCCACATACAAATATATATAAGAAAGATAATTTTCTATTGTTTCTCGTTTTTTTATTGTTTTAATTTTTTTATTAAGATATCATGTTAGGTTGACAGAAAATTACAAAGAAAATTTGTTAGATACAATTTTCTTTTTTATTGATTTCGTATTTTTGGGTTAATCGTTTTCTAAATCTTGTTTGGAACATTAAGTTTTTGTGTTTGACTAATTTTTGTTACTAAATATAATACTAAAAAGTAAAAACCATAGTTTTCTTCTTCGTCATAATCTTAAACGAAAGGGAAACGTTTTGTAAATTTTGAAATTGAAAAAATAACATGAACATGAGAATGATTCACTGAATATCTTACTAAATATTTTTAAATTTTTGTTTTCTTAATTTGGTGTCAATGTCAATTTTAAATCACGTTTCTTTAAAAGATAAGTTGCATATGTGCTTGTTAATTTATTAATGCTTGAGACAATTTATTGTGTTTTAGTCATGTGAGATATTTTCAAAACGTGTTAGAATTTTTTGTAATGTTCTGATTTATTAAGTGTTAATGAATTTTATATTGAGACTGTTTTGCTGTTTTGATAAATAAAATGTTGAACCTTATTTTAAAAGTAAATAGTTTAGTTATTTTGTAAAGGAGTTGCGCAAAGACGACTTCTGTTTTGTTCTTTTTTGTTTTAGTAAAACGTGTTGTGTAATAAAATTACAATCCATATCAATATAACGCCTATTCATTTTAAAACCTATGTTAACAACAATATGCGTTTTGAGGTTGTTGTCGACGCTTTGTTTAAACTTTTGTGGATTGATTTCGGTAAATAATGCCATTTATGTGTGAGCGTAGGATCTCTACAGATAGATTGACGAGTTAAACATCCTAAAAAATCTTACCAATCTTAAACATCTGTCTGTTTTCTCTCTCAAAAGTTTGCCGGTGGAAAAGATAGTGCAATATACGTAATTGTGTTAGACATCTCCGAGTATCAAGATATCAACAATTTGTTTTTCATTCAACAGTCGTGAAGCTGCTTCAAAACTTTCTTAACAACGAATAATTTCAATCGTCAGAATCGAATTTTTGTATCAGTATAAACTAGTTAACGCTTGTGTTGTACCTCAAGTTATGTTACATTTCCTATTTTTGATTTATATCAACGATTTGTTATATATCAGCAGCAACCTAATAGAAAGTTTCACAGAGGAACAACTGTCGTTTCCCTTTCTATAATTAAGTAATTTGCTAATTAAACATATACCTCGACTGTTGATGTTTATCAAACTAACGTAAATATAAATATGAATAAAACATTGGTGGATGGTTGGTATTGATTATAATTTATTCAAAAGAACATAAAATGTGTTTCATTTCATTCTAATTATCAATATTTTATTCGTAGTTATCTATTATAAACTTTTTAATTTATACCATTAACCACAAACACATTTTCCAATTACATAACACTTAAATCCAGTTTATGCCTTATCTTTATATCAAATCATCACAAAAAGATATTTTGTACAATTTAAAATTTAAACTGACAATTGGAATTAAATGAAAACTCATTTGAATCATTTTCAAAGTGTTACATGATAAATTTTTTCCTAAATTAATCTCACTAACTTCCTACCATAATTAAAATTGATTCATTTTTACTAATAAATATAATCAACTAAAAAAGATAATAAATTTTAACAATCTAACATAATCGACCCTACTTAAAACACACACTGTCCTTGAGCATTATGTCTGTCTTATCATCTTCTACTTGTTAATCTTTTTCTGCATCATTACAATTTAAGACGCAAGCAACAAAGAATATGTTGTTATTAGAAAAAATATTAAAGTAAAAATATGTCTGACTGGTTATTCTAAATATAATTTAATGAGATGACTTGTGTTTTTGTCCATAAAAATAGTTTTACAAACAAAAAACAAAACTGCATCCTATTCCTATACACATTATACAATTGTGAAAATGCTGCATATAGTAGTTATAGACATTTAACTGTTTCAAGAAATCGAAAAAAGAATATGTTTGATGTAGGATATTTCTTTCCATATGTGCTGACGTTTTTTTAATGGGAGTCGACAGTTATTTATTCGGTTGGATGGTAAAAATAAAATGTTTTTCGGTTATGGATGTTTTGTAACCAAATTGATTTTATTATGTAATTACCAAGATTTACTACATAGTTTAATCAGCTGGATAAGGTGGTTTAACAAGGTTAATAAAAGGTGAACAATCTTAGTTAACATGGATGTGCTTACTCGACTAGCATTATATAAAGGCTCAGATCTGAATCGGATACGGCTTTCCCTACCACTTGATAGGAACAAATATCAGACACTCTAAACAGACCCTGATCAGTAATGTATCGCCTCAAACTATCCAAACCGAATCAGGCAGCCCTACCAGAACCGGACCAAAACCGGATCATTTAAAATAGAAAATTACCTACTACATACGTTAATTACATATGAAATTTATTCAAACGAAATAGAGCTATGACAGAACAAATAGGACATGCCTTAATTGGAAAATCATATATGATTCTGATCGGGTCCTTGGTCGACATTCACTTCTAGCGATGAGAAATATCTTCGGAGTCCAGGACAAGTACGACGCGCCCTAGTAATGAAATCAGGTATGATTAGGACTAACCTTATTACACCCTGATCCGGCCTTGATCATAATAAGGCATGCCTGAACAAATTGCTAGTCGGGCAACTGATAGTTCACTCGGTGAACTTCATAAATTCAGAATTTGTGATAGTCGTTTGAATTCAGTAACATAAAAGAAAGGAATACGTATATATGTTAAATTAAAATCAATTAAAACACAAATTTAAGGTTAAATGAAGAAAAAGTGTTAACGAATTAAATACGAACGCTCAAGTATGAACGGTCAGTCTTAAAACCGCATTATACAACTTGAATCGAAAGTTCTTTTACAACAAATTTATAAATTAATTCAAATACAATAAAACAAAAATAAATTTGCCACCATTTTCATAAAATATGAAAATATAATTAATAATAAACGAAGGCAAAAAGATCAAAGAAAGAGGTTTGAAGTATTATTCCGTTGAATGAATTGTGAAAAGCCGGTAAAACGCTCGAATAATTTATATTTAATAATTTTTTTATGTCGTTTGCCATAAGAAAATATAAATCAGATTGTTTTTATGCTACGTTACAACGGCACGACTACGTGCATGTGGATAAACTCTAATAATATATAGATGAGGAAATAAATAACGAAAAATATAATGTTATTCATACCACATTCTGGGACAAACACGTTTTTTATTTTAAACTTTCTTATCAGATAAGACATAAAAAGCGGAAAAAATTTGATAATATACAAACATATAAGAAATGAAATGTTATTAATAAACATGCATTCTATTTAGGGTTGGGATGATGTTATGAATAAATCTTAGTACTAAACAAAGGAAAACATATAAAGAGTAAATATAATTTGAGTTATGCTTTAAAAGATTGTGCGTTGAGTTGTCTCTTGTATAGTTTTTACATAATCGAAATTGTATTTCTGTTCCGAACTTCGGGTTTTTCGATTTAAAAATAAGATGAATAAAAACATAATTAAATCAAAACAACAAGATAGAAATTCTTTTTAAGGGAGTTCTAAGTAATACCAACAAAAACATTCAGATTTTAAACACAAAACAGGGTGAAGCAAAATAAATATGTAGCCTATAAAACGTGCTATTACACAACACCGAATATTTTTACAAATATTTGAAATTAATCATCTGATCTTCTTAAATACTCAATGGCTTAATTATCAACCATCACAATTCTCGTACGATGATATTTTGTGACTTTTGGCTTTCCCTTTATGCATTAACTAATTAGAATTCATTTCCAAATAATAAATAGCTAGCTAGCTTTTTTGACTTGTGGGTGGATTGTAAAAAGCAAAATCTATTCCATTTCTACAGAATTTAATTTTTTTCCTTTTTTGAATATCATTAATATCATTTCATGGTTTATGACTTTCTTATTCTTTCTTAGATTTACAAAGAGTGGGGGTAAGGATTTTACTTAAATATGTAAATCATTGAAATTTAATTTAAATAAAAAACTAAAATTATTATTTATTAGAGTTCTACCGCTCTCACTTTAAATTACTTTAACCATAGACAAATAATAATATAAAACAAATGAAGTAGAACAAAATATTCTCCCATTTTTTATATTTTGTTTCTAGGTATTAACTATCCAGTGACACCTGTACTCAAATAGATGATTATTATTTGTCTATGCTTTAACTCAGGTAATAACCAAAACATTGGCAAGGTGCAGTGTATTCGTATTAATGGTTTGACTCTTGTAATATTGTTTAATAACTTCCATAAAATAATTCGGATTTTGAAAATCATAAAGTGGCGTAACCTTCTAGTAGTAAATCCTTTTTGTAGGACTACAATGGCAAGGACTTCTTTAAATATGTAATATTACAAAAAACTCAATTTATTTTCTGGTTTTTGTAAGTCTCACAATTTTATAACAATTTAAGTTATTTGAAAACGCAATGTTTATTAAGGTCAAAACTAAAATTAAATTTAAAACCAAACTGGACAAGAAATGTATCAAATTTAACTGTTTGAACCCAAATCAAGAACGGCAACAGTAATTTTCACACCTGCCTGTTCTGCTTATAATTAATTTTTTACTATTTTATTTTCTCAAACTTCGCTTCATTTTTAAATATTCTGAAACTGTTATAGTTTTGTACGACCTTAGCATATTTTTACTCTAAATTAAACACGGAAAAAGAAACTAATTGTATAACACTATCACGATGTACATTAAGTTGATTTATGATGGTTTAAAATGAAATGTAAATATTTCTTTGTAACTTCATTTCAAACACAAACGCAATCTACTATTCACGTAGTTAAAATTATTTTGTTAATCGAAATAGAAATGTTTCGAATAGTTTAGGGTTTTATTTGTTTTTTTGGTGTGATTCACTGAATTAAATTAAATATTTGTTATACATATGTTTTAGTTAGATTGTATCTTGTTGATTCGTTTACCGTCATAACCTTAAGTTTGGACAGATTTTCAAATTTATAAGATTCAGCTAAAAAGAGATCGGGTTGATTAAATACCGGCACAGCAAATAGGTTTCCTATATGACAAAAGTTACATTTCTTAAAAATTTACTCTACTTCTACATAAAATTATAATTTAATTTTAAACTTTGAAATAAATTATTCTATATTTCATATCTTATATACCCGTTTATTGAATTTTCTTCGAAAAATAATTAAATTACCACAAATCCTTAAATCAATACGTTAATCCTCCCTAAATTTTTTTTCTGATAATTTTAAGACGTAAATTTCATTTTTTTCTTCTCATTTACATTTCTTTATTTTTTAACATTCTTTTAGTAAATTCTAAATATGAAAGCTAAGACTAGGT
The DNA here is from genome assembly GCA_963693315.1 of Diogma glabrata. Lineage (NCBI taxonomy): Eukaryota > Metazoa > Arthropoda > Insecta > Diptera > Cylindrotomidae > Diogma > Diogma glabrata. The sequence continues at coordinate 426,349,019 of OY856187.1, forward strand.
AAGTCGCTAGTTATTGTTTAAGCAAGTTGTTAAGAGTTAGCAGGGGCCCTATTCCCGAACACATAAATGTCATCACAATATTGTAAATTCACACAATATTCTGAATTTCGTATTATGTAACACCAATTTGGTGAAAATTCAACATCAATATAGTTACTGTCAAAATAACAATTTTGCTTTATGTTTTGTGTGTTGACTTTTTTATACAAATTTCATCGATTGGCGTAAAAATTAATTTATAACGCAAAATTAAGTCTTTAATAATATTAAATAATCATATTTTTATATAAATATCATTAAAACATATTTATTTATTAAATATAATTTTATTTTATTTTGCATCTTTTAGGATTAAAAAAGTATGTTGTCAAAAGTACGAATTTAGTACCAAAAATCTGTTATAATTTTGTAACAATTTGTTATAATTGGTTTGTGTCTAATATGAGTTACAGAATACCATTTTTAAACAAAGTTGTTAATCATTTTGGTGAAATTGACAAATATGTGTTCGGGAATAGGGTCCCAGAAATAGTTATTTAGATTTTTTTGTTTTCCTATAGCTTTTAATTTACACAAGAAAATAATTTTTGAATACAATTAGAATGGTAAAGTAAGATTATGGTAATGTAATCGAAGAATAAAGTGACAAGGGAACAATTTTAAATAGCTAAAATGTGTAAAGTAAGTACATAATAATTTTAAAATATCAGAATAAAATAATGGATGCTACACCAAAGTGAACACATTAATTTTTTCGATTGAAGATCGTCATTTCAGTTCATTTAAAAGCACAGTTCGAAAAACAAAATTAAAGTACTACAGTTTCAACTTCTAGTGACGATCTTACATGAAGTTTCAACACTTTTTGACATTAATCCAAAATTACTCTAAAACACTCTACATTCTACATAAAGTTTAATTCAGTATAAGAAATTCTCCATAATAATGTTTAAAATCATCCTTGAGAATGTCGGCATAGATGTAATTAATAGGAAAAAAAAACTCAAATTAATTAGAGAAAGTGTGTTTTTTTAAACTCAAAATTATAATAAATATAGACTAAGAGCCCGCGACGGCCAGACCTTCGTTATTTTATAAAAGCTGAAACTTTCTCTGCGCATACCCCCTACTCAGGTAGGAACGATTAGCGACATATGAAGTTTGGATCCTAGTGGCTTTGGCAGGGAGCAGGTTACAAAGGGGCCTTCAAAGTTTCGTGAAAGTATAAAAGCTAATTTTTTATATATTCTTCGGGATAGTATTAGAAGTCACGTCACCCGTGTCTGGCAATGGGTGACGTGACTTCTAATACTATCCCGAAGAATATATAAAAAAATCAGCTTTTATACTTTCACGAAACTTTGGAGGCCCCTTTGTAACCTGCTCTCTGCCAAAACCACTATGATCCAAACTTCATATGTCGCTAATCGTTCCTACCAGAGTAGAGAGTATGCGCAGAGAAACTTTCAGCTTTTATAAAATAACGAAGGTCTGGCCGTCACGGGCTCTTGTTCTAATACGATTTATAGTGCTAAAAAACTAAAAAAAAACTGCAATTAATATTATCTCCAATAATAACTTATTTATTGTTGTCTGAGACGGCATTTGTTCAAAGCTATATTTGGCTTTTTATTATACGCAAACACAGACATAATTTACTAGAAGATTTCGCAACAAAACATAGAAACGCTTATTTCCAAGCTAGACAAGTTCACGGACATGCTATAATTGTTTCTACGTTAGTAATCAATAATCATAAACTATAGTAATTATAAATTACTAGATTGGAAACTTACAACATTCATAACATAAAACAATCATGTTTATCATAATTGCTTTGATTTAAAGACTGTAGAATTGCTCAAAAATATCATTGCACCACAAATTTTAATTAATTAAAGTATGTAAATTGTAGATTTGACATTTTTATCTTTAGATATGAACATAGTTTTATACCTCGGTGAATCGGTAGCTTCGGGGAACAATATCCAGTGTAAAGCAAAAAAGGATAATTTTGCACACTAGGTAGTTGGAATAGTAGATTGTATTACTAGTGCGAATGCGTTTTCCAAACAAGAGTTAGTTTGCAATAACTCGCGTTTGGAAAACGCATTCACACAAGTAATACACACTATTTTTTGTAACAAATGCTTAAAATTTATAAATATTTATTTAATTGTTAGTTTAATAATTTATTTAACAAAGTTATAAACCAATTTGAGATTCAGAATTCAACTACCGGTTTTATTAAAAAACATAGTAATCCAATAAGAACTGTCAAAATTGTAAACTTTGAAAATCCAAATAAATTGTTTTTTCTTGCAATTCAAATGATGCAATGTGTAAGTTGTTTTTACTATATGGTAAGTTATTTAAATTATTGTTTTGATATTTTAGTGCTATAAAAATATTATGTACAGGATAGATTTGACTACAAATCTCACATGCAGGCGGCGTGCGTGCCAGGCATTCAAAATATTTTGTGGTCATATGTGCGGAACAGTAGTTTTTCTTTTATTCTATTCTAGTACAAAATTGAATACTTTTTATGCATGTGTTACAAAATAGTACATTATATAACAAGGTTGAGAAGTAAGCTATTATTGACCAAGAACTTTTAGATCCTGAGGCGCGTAGCGCCGAGGAATATAATGTTCGAGGTCTATATTAGTCTTCTCAACCGAGGTTTATTTTAACTACTAACACTAATTATGATATTTGCTTTGAATAGATTTTGATATTAGTCGTTTTCCATTTCATTTTTTAAATATCTTAAAATATCAAGTAGTCTGGCAGTTTAATTTCATACAAATAAAACGAAACAAAGGAATGCAATTATTATTTTTTTTGTTCATTTCAATTAAAAATAGAAGAAAATTTGTCATTATTAACCTAGGTAATTTTTTGTTATTATTATTAACCTAAGTTGAGAAAAATTACTTCTCATTGGGGCATTCGAGTAAATAATGACGATTTCTTAAGTTAGTAGTTACAAATAAATAGTAGTTTAATCAATGAGTATTATAATGAAATAGTTTATTCTCAAGCAAAAGTTTAGAATTTGAGCGAGGCACGAGCGAGAATTTTAATTTGCGAGAGAATAAAATTCATTAAACACGAATCGATTACAATACTTTATTCTCTGACAAAGAATTGTGTATTATATAAAATAAAAACATTTTCTTCAATTAAAACAATAAATCTTTATTGTTTTAATTGATAAATCAAATTTCTTATTAAAATAACCCTGATGATAAAAAACAAACCCATCCTATACAATCAACCAAGTTCAACTAAACGAAATAAGAGAATTTAATTTAAAATTTGATTTTTGAACAAAACTTATCAAAGCAAATGTGATTATAATTTGAAAATAATTTTAATGAAATCAAAACAGTTTGACCAATTGGAATCATACCAATTGAATAATGATAATTTTTTTATAGGAAAATTTTCATTAGACAATAGGTTAAGTTCATTAGGCTATAGGTTAGAAAACAATACAATAATACATACTATTATTATCGAAAAAACATACAAATAAAGCTGATATAATTAAATGGAAGAGAATAAAATATATTATTTTCTCAATGTTTATGAATAAACATACTTAGAATAAGCAAAGTTTCGATTAAATTCAATATAAAATTTAATTTTGCACATCGCTATATATGGTTTTGTATTTTTAACGATCGATTTATGAAAAGCAAAATATAAAAATGAAAAAAATTTAAGAAATTGATTATTCAAAGATCTTAAACTTGCAGAAGGTTAAAATGATCAAAATAAATTGAATTCGATTTATGATTCACTAAATGTGATTTTTTCTATTAATTTTTTGTATACTGTCATCTTTCTTGTTTGTGATTAATTGCAATATTTTTGAAAAATGCTTTTTGATTTTAATTGTTGTTAATGTTAACGATTAAATAAATCGGCAATAAAGAGTGACTCTCCAAAATCAAATTATTAAATTTTGAGTCTATGACAAAAGCAATAAATAAAAATAGCGGTATAATAATTAATACTTTCCCCGATAATAATAAATAAGATTAAAATCAGCTACTCGTTTCTTAAAGGTTGAGAAAAAACAGCCTTCTTAGTTCTGCAACTTTAAAATGTCATACATAGTTTTATTGAGCGCTTACGGTTTTTGGGTGGTAATTTACTTGCCTTCAAGATATTTAACTCACATTGCTATAATTGGCTCTTCCAAAATGGTCCAGTCTTTAACTTTTTACTCTCCTTTATCAATTCTATCTCATTTAGGGTAAATAAATTGCTACGACATTTAGTCTTTTTTGATATTTTTAAGAACGTAGCAAAAATAAAATAATGCTGTACTGTAACCATGTTTTATAAAAACCTAAATCCCGATCTATACCTCGTTTTCGTAGTGCAGATATTGTATCTAAAATCTCAATCTTAATTTCATGTTTTCTCTGCACATCGCAGAGATCGGAAAAAGCATCTTATATCAAACGTAATATTAAATGATTTTAAAATTAATCAAAACAATCAATATTTACCATAATTTTTACAACCGTTTCTCATTACTGTCTCAAGAGAAAAACTCAAGAAGAGATAATAAAACTTTTGTTGTTTCTGAAAAATAATAAAAAAAGTAAATAAAAAAAATTTATCTTGTGTATATTCTAGCTTTGAATGTTATTGAACCTTATAGTTTCTATTTGTTCCATACAGCAGAAAATTAATTAAATAATTAAATATGTCGTAACAGATGGGATTTAGAAATAAATCAACTATAAATCTCTTAAGAACAACTTTAAATTACATTTATTTTATAACTATAAAAAGTTGTACCTTATTCGTACGTAATAGTTATAGATGCATATGGTATTTTCTACTTATATCAAACAATAGATCTTGATAAACTAATTTTTGGCCTTGCAATCAATCCATACATAACATTTAAACAAAACACAAAAAAACGTTGTAATAGATTTCAAATTAATTGTTGATAAACTGTTTTGTTTAAGCGGTTCGGTTTTTAAATTCGTTAGTTGAAACATTGATTAAGTACACTTAATAAATGGTTGAGCCTAAAACTGATTTTGCTGCTTATTTAAACATGATTAGCGCACTAAGTTTGAAAAATCACTTATATAGACTCGTTGAATACTTATTTCTATGCATGGATGAAAATTTAAAAAATGAGAACGCATTCACAAATTCACAACCGCGTGTTATACCTAGAATCTAACCGGATCTAAATAATTATGAATTGATTACGTTTTTTATCGATCAAGCCCTTAAGCTAAAATTTTTTCGTAATTATTAGAACAATTAATTCTTGTTCATAAAGTTTTGTTTAATACTTAATACTAACAAGTCAATATTCTGTAGACGAATTCAATCTTTTAAAACGATTTTCAAGAATCTTCTCGAGAAAATACATCATTCTTCCTTTTCATAAATTAATTTTGTTTTATTTCTTTTCCCATATAAATACCAAGAATATCTTCCACCAACATCAAGCTTGTTCCCTCTTTCATAATATGCAAATTATATTTTCTTTTATATCTGGTAACTTTTAGGAGGGTAAACTTTAAGAAAAATGAACATGAAAAACTGGTGAAAAGTTTCTTTATCTTTATTTATTTCTAAAATTTATGATTCTTGTGAATTTACATTAATAAATTCCATTTGTATAAATAATAATGAAAGAAATATAACTATAGATAGATCTTAACAGTTTAAGATTAACCAAAAACACATGTATTTTTAAACAGTGTGCTTACCTACCAATCTGTATCTATTAAATTAACGAAACTGTTTTAATGCTTCCAAGAAAAAAAACTAACTTTTAAATTTAATTTTTGTTTTGTATCGTATTGTATTTAGACGAGATAAATTAAATTACTATTGTGGGAACTTAAAAAACGCAAAAATTTTGTTCATCTGCACAATAATAAGTAGGAGAAATTCTTTGTTCGTACAGCGTACAAATTGAATGTTGTTCCCGAATTAAAAGTCTCGTGTGACTTCAATCCACAAAAGTTTAAAAAAAAGTGTGCATCAACAGATCAGCACGTATGTTGTTGTGTAACCTAGGTTTTAAAAGATATCTGAGTTGTTGTGAAACATATTGTAATTCCCACAACACAGCACTTTTTATTAAAAAAAAATATTGCGACGCTGATGCATAAGCTAACTTCACCACAGCTCTGGAAACAAAATTTTCCGGATATGAAGTAAGTTAAAATCCATCAAATACTTTAATTAATGGCTAACCAATGTTATAGATTTAACGTAGTTCTAATTATAAAAACATTCAAGAAAACTGTAGTATTCCAAAAAAGATAAATTCTGTTGGACGAGAAAAAGTAAAAAATTTTTTACCGGAAGTGAAAAACCAAAAATTGGAATGCAGAACTGTTACAAATCATACTCTTAGCATGTATACCAAGTTTCATCAAAATCAATTATCAGAAACTGATGCTTTTTGAAATTTCAAATAAACCGGTGTTCGGGATGCCCCTACCACTTATCCCAATATCGACGGCTCCAAAGCATTTACGTGTAACTACATTTTAGAAAAATTGAGAGCAAGCTCAAAAAACGATTTATTGTGATTCTAAGCAAGCTTGCAAGATAAAATTTTTTATGAATAAATCAAAACAAACTATTTTTTCTATTTATTGATAGCAATTGTTTTTTTAAAGCTTGTTTAGAATCGCAATAAATCGTTTTGTAAGCTTCCTTTCCATTTTTATAAAATGTAGTTACACCTAAATGCTTTGTCGGTTTTGTCTAAAAACTAATCAGTTCCTTGTCATTAAAATCTTCATCTTTTTCCAAAATGGCATCAAAATTCATTAATGAACGAAGTCTGTTCCTCTCAACAGACTTTAAAAACAATGTGATAAAAGTCAGCAGTTGTATGGTGAACCCCCGCCACTTTGATCGATGTGTCCCAAAAGATCATTATCTTCTCACACTAATTGAAAACTTTTTTATAAGTTTTATCATAATCACTTCATTATTGTAGGCTGTAGTGTGCATAAAGACACTGAAAAAAATTCCAAAAATTACAAAAATTTTTTTTTACCGGAAGTGAAAATCTGGAGGTTGGGATGCAGAACTGTTGTAAACCGTACTACATGCTTATGTACCAAGTTTCATCCAATTAGATTATCAGGTACATATGTTATTGAGGTTTCAAAAAAACAGGTGTTCGGTGGAGCCCCCACAACTTTGTTCAATATCGCTCAAAAACTAATCTGCTCCTTGCCATACATATTTGTATCTTTTTCCAAAGTGTCATCAAAATTCATTCACGAACGAATGTTGTGAATGCTCCCAACCAACATAAAACACATAGCAATAAAAAACACCTGTTGTATCCTCCTTAACCCTTTATCCAATGTACTCCAAAAGCTGATAAAATATTTCTCATTGTTATCATTGGACTTATATATTATTATAAATAGAAACATACCGTATCTATTTATCAAAGGGAATTAATTTTTAAACGATACATGAATGAACGGGCTATGCGCGGACTCAAACGCAAGAAAGATCTCCAAAGAAATATATTTCAGTCATTTTATTTGACTTCTAGAACAAACAAAAATAATATATTATATCTAACATGCAACATACAATTAACAATGTGAGAGACAATAGACTAAAAATAATGTTGATTGGAGTCGGTCACCAATGGCATTTCAAAAAAATCACTTTTCCAAAAATTTAGAGCGTCATCCATATACACCCAGAGAAATGTTTGCTAATATTATTCATATAACCGTATAAATTATGCATAAGACCGCGTAAAAAAGAACTAACAGGCGAATTTCATAAATCATGCATTTTCGTTTAACAAGTTTTTATAAATTTGACAAACAATATTTATGCTTCTTCTGCATAAATCATAAACTATTCTGTGATTAATTTATGAAATAAATTACTTCGGTCTGAAAGACCTCAGTATTACATTCATGAGCTCAAAGTGAAATTCTGACCCCCACTTTTTTTGACATTTCTCGACGTTTTAGGACCTCCTGATTCTAAAAAAGCAAAAAAAAAAAAAATGTATGTCTGTCTGCCGGCCGGCCGTCCGCCGTCATTACCTACGCCGCAGGGAAAACCGCTGGAGGGATTTCAAAAATTTTTTTTTCTAAAAATAGGTATACTCAAGGGACAGGTCCGAAAGGACGCTGTGTTCGATAACTGTACCGGAAGTGTGTCAAAAAAATCATTATGTGTGTCAAAAATAGCAAATTTTCATATTTTTGGCCTAAAAAACGTTCATTTTAAGTGATTACGAGTAGGAACATTAAATTTGGAGAAATCTTGATGGTAAGGATTGGTATGTGAGATCAAAAACAAGATTATTGCATTATAAGTTTGTCAAAAAAATGTTGTCAAGTGTGTCAAAAGAAAGATTTTTATTTATTTTTTTACCCAATTTTTTGGAAAAAAAATAAAATTAATTGTTTGTTTGAAATGAAGTTTTATTATTATTATTGAGAATTATTGCATTATAAGTTTGTCAAAAAAATGTTGTCAAGTGTGTCAAAAGAAAGATTTTTATTTATTTATTACCTAATTTTTTGGAAAAAAAATAAAATTAATTGTTTGTTTGAAATGAGATTTTATTATTGTTATTGAGAATTATGGCATTATAAGTTTGTCAAAAAAATGTTGTCAAAAGAAAGATTTTTATTTATTTTTTTACCCAATTTTTTGAAAAAAAAAATAAAATTAAAATTGTTTGTTTGAAATGAATTTATTATTATTATTCAGAATTATGGCATTATAAGTTTGTCAAAAAAATAATGTCAAGTGTGACAAAATATGATTTTATTTATTTGTTTAGCCAATTTTTTGGAAAAAATGTAGCTGTTTTTATGAGTAATTTATATGTAATTGAAAATGAAATTGGACATGGAAATTTTTGAATTTGTTATAGTTTTGGAAATATTTTTGGAATTTTGAAAAAAGTTTGTATTTTTGATTTTGTAATAATTTTTTTGCAATAATTTTAGAATTTTGGAAAAAGTTTTAATTTTTGATTTTGTAAGAATTTTTGGAATATTTTTAGAATTTTGAAAAATTTTAAATTTTTTATTTTATTATAATTTTTGGAATTTTGAAAAAAATTTCAATTTTTGATTTTGTAATAATTTTTGCAATATTTTTAGAATTTTGGAAAAAGTTTCAATTTTTAAGAATTTTAGGAATATTATTGGAATCTAGAAAAAGTTTAAATATTTGATTTCATTCTAATTTTTGGAATAATTTTGGAATTTTGAAAAAAGTTTCAATTTTTGATTTTGTTATAATTTTCGCAATATTCTTAGAATTTTTGAAAAAGGTTTTAATCTTTGATTTTGTAATAATTTTTGGAATATTTTTAGAATTTTAAAAAATTTTGAATTTTTCATTTTATTAAATTTTTCAATATTTTTTGATTTTGTAATAATTTTAGCAATATTTTTAGATTATTGGAAAAAGTTTGAATTTTTGATTTTGTCATAATTTTTGCAAATATTTTTAGAATTTTGGAAAAAACAGAAGTTTTGAATATTATATATTTTTCAGAATTTTGAAAATATGTAAGAATTTTTGAGATTTAAGTTTTTCAAAACTCTAAAATATTCCAAAAATTAGAATGATATCAAATATTTAAACTTTTTCTAAATTCTAATAATATTCCGAAAATTCTTAAAATTTCACTTTTTCCAAAATTCTAAAAATACTGCATAGGCTATAACAATATCAAAAATTGAAACTTTTTCTAAAATTATAATAAAATCAAAAATTTAAAATTTTTCAAAATTCTAAAAATATTCCAAAAATTCTTACAAAATCAAAAATTGAAACTTTTTTCAAAATTCTAAAAATATATTTAAAATTCAAAAATTTTTTTTTGAAAATTCTAAAAATATTCCAAAAATTAGAATAAAATCAAATATTTAAACTTTTTCAAAATTCTGAAAATATTTTCAAATTAAAATGTGTTGTGTGGAGCAGGAATTACAATATGTATCACAACACATATAAAAACATAGGTCCCACAATATCATACATTCTAAAGTGTTGATGGACACTAACTTTAGAACAATAAATCCTATGACATAATAAAATTATAGCGTGAATATTACTTCGGTCTAAAAGACCTAAGTATTACATTCATGAGCCAAAAGTGAAATTCTTACCCTTACTTTTTTTGGCATTTCTCGACGTTTTAGGACCTACTGATTCTAAAAAAGCAAAAAAACTGTATGTCTGTCTGTCTGTCCGGCCGCCGTCATTACCTACGCTGCAGGGAAAACCGCTGGAGGGATTTCAAAATTTTTTTTTATTTAAAATAGGTATACTCAAGGGACAGGTCCGAAAGGACGCTGTGTTCGATAACTGTACCGAAAGTGTGTCAAAAAAATCATTAAGTGTGTCAAAAACAGCAAAATTTCATATGTTTGGCTTAAAAAACGTTCATTTTAACTGATTACGAGTAGGAACATTGAATTTGAAGAAATCTTGATGGTAGGGATTGGTATGTGAGATCAAGAACTAGATTATTGCATTATAAGTTTGTCAAAAAATGTTGTCAAGTGTGTCAAAAAATAATTTCATTTAGTTTTTAGCCAATTTTTTGGAAAAAAAATGTAGCTGTTCTTATGACGTAAATGTAATTGAAAATGATATTGAACATGGAAATTTTTGAACTTGTTATAGTTTTTGAAATGTTTTTGGAATTTTGAAAAAAGTTTGTATTTTGGATTTTGTAATAATTTTTGCAATATTTTTAGAATTTCGGAAAAAGTTTTAATTTTTGATTTCGTAAGAATTTTTTGAATATATTTAGAATTTTGAAAAATTTTTAATTTTTGATTTTATTATAATTTTTGGAATTTTGAAAAAATTTTCAATTTTTGATTTTGTAATAATTTTTGCAATATTTTTAGAATTCTGGAAAAAGTTTGAATTTTCAAGAATTTTTAGATTATTATTGGAATTTAGAAAAAGTTTCAATATTTGATTTCATTCTAATTTTTGGAATATTTTTGGGATTTTGAAAAAGGTTTCAATTTTTGATTTCGTTATAATTTTTGCAATATTTTTAGAATTTTGAAAAAAATAGAATTTTTGAATTTTATATATATATATATTTAGAATTTTGAAAAAAGTTTCATTTTTTGATTTTGTAAGAATTTTTGGAATATTTTTAGAATTTTGAAAAATTTTAAATTTTTGATTTTATTATAATTTTGAAAAAAGTTTTAATTTTTGATTTTGTAATAATTTTTGCAATATTTTTAGAATTTTGGGAAAAGTTTGAATTTTTAACAATTTTTGGAATATTATCGGAATTTAGAAAACGTTTAAATATTTGATTTCATTCTAGTTTTTGGAATATTTTTAGAATTATGAAAAAGTTTGATTTTATTTAATTTAACAATATTTTTGGAATTTTGATTATAATTTTCAGGCAACGTATTGATATTTCGTGTTAGTTTTGTAATAAAATTTTAAACAGATATAAAAAATACTTGTACTCTAACAAAGAGTAATATTTGATATACATCGCTGCCCAAAACTAAAAACCATGTCCTCGTGAAAGTTTTTGCCGAAAACTATATCAAAATCCTTTACCCAGACCGAAGTCTTGATATCTCAGAGCTGTGAGATTTCAGCCCCTCCATATTTTAGGTAATTATACTGACAAATGTATAAATTATGCATTAAAAACATAATCTTTAACAATAAATTGTATGATTTAATAGTCGTTCCTTATAATTCAACGGGAATACGCATGAAGCATACTTTACTTACATATTATGTTGATAAATTTGTTTTTAAATATTGCGTTATTAAGTAAAAATGCATACATTTATTTTTACTAAATTAAATTTTATTTATTAAAAAATATTTCACATGGTTTCATTTTAAGAACTTATTTCTAATTTCAGCTCTTGATGATTAATTTAAAAGTTAAGGTATATAAACCTAAAAAATAATTTAAAATATTGGAATTGACTATTCCTTCAAACTACTATAAACATAATTAACTAGATTTATTTATTTAAGAAACAAGCTTAAAATTTTCTAAATTAAAAATGACAAAATCATTATTGGGTACAATTTTGCCAAAACTCAAACCTTTGTTGGTTTTGCTTTCACAAAATTTTGCTTGAAGTCGAACATGCGTGTTTCCCATAATTGTTAGTCCTTTTCGGACATATTTCCATTTATTTGGATAACTGAAGAGCCAGCGTGCCTGCAATTCTGGAAAAAATAGAGAACAAAAATAATAAGTATTTGCGTTTGTTTATTTAAAATTACCGTTCCCCATATCCAAGGCATTAATAATTAAGAACTGGTAGATTTCAGATGTACAAATAATAAATTGATCTATAAATAATATTCCCTTCATCGAAGCATCAGATATGATATCTAATAAAAAGTAAAAAAGAAATGCTTAAAGCCATTAAATTGATTTTAAACAACCAATATTTTTCTGCAAGTGGACCTGTCGAAGTGTCTTCGTAGTATGCCTTCTAAATATTCTTAGTTTTGCCCTAATATAATCTCTCGCATGTGTACCTTTTATCTTGACTAGTTATCGCTTGAAAATCTAGCTGTATCGCTAAAACAAAAACCATTTTTAAAATTTTGATATTGGTAACTAAATGAAATACAAAGTAAAGTATGAAATATTACCTTATAAGCACAACAACGTCAGTTCACAATTTAGAGGTTTTGGTTTTTCATGTTTGTTCCAAAATTTTGTTTTGATTTTGATCAATTTTTCTGCATAAAAAAGAAAGATAAAATAAAAAAACAAACGATAACACTATATAGGTATTCGATTTGCCCATTACAATGGAACAAAATCATTCACTCACTTTATATACATATAGTAATTTTTAAAAACTAAAAAATATTTTTTGAAGGGATCTCAAAATCTAAAAAATTTTATAAAAACTGTTATTATTTGTTGTTGCACTTTATAAATTTGTCTACGAATAATATTACAATTTATAACATATCATAAATATTAACAATAGTTTAAAGTTTAAACACTTTTAAAGAATTTGCCAGTTTTGTAAGTGCAAGTTTTTATTTTCTTCTGTTTTAAACCGCGTCAATCTTATAAAATGAAAAAATTTATACAGAATGAAATAAATTCTGTTCGTTGTATATTCTGAAGATCAGAAGCTTAAGGAGAGTAAATAAGAGAAAATAAAAATGAATTAATCGGCGACCGTATGATGTATTGTTATTTGTGTACAAATCATAAGGCATTAGGAGAAATTACTCGTTAAAAAAAATCGGGAATCTTACTTACTATGAGTAAAATATTAATCGTTAAAATATCATAAATAATTCCATCTATGTATAATTCACCCGAAATTATGCAAGATTTATGCAGATTATTCATAATATAGAATGGTAATTACAAAAATGTAATTATACAATCCTTATGCATATAATATAAGGAGAAATTTCTCTGGGTGTAGACGCTCGTAAAATTCAATATACATTATTAATCACAACATGACAAACACACGTATAATAATCATTTCAATTACAAATCATTTTTTTCCGCCAACGTGCTGACGCCCGTAACAATTCCATATTTCACGTATCATCATAAAAGTGTAATTTAATATATTATGGAACGTACTCACCCAATCCGCGACATTTGATCATTTTGTTCAAGACCTCTGCTTTGAAACAATCCAACGATCTTATTTTCACTTCGTTTGTTTAAAAAGAAAAAAATTTGAAACGTGATTACACCACCATGAAAAATTAGAAAATGTACCTACATACATTAGAACAAAATGTTTATAAAAATATTCTAACTTTATTCTTATCTATATGTATTCATAACGCAAAGAAGCGATAACTAAGGTTTATGTGAAATTTCGCAAATTATGTATATCTAAAATCTATGTATATCTAATATCTAAAATAATGCTCACACTGAAAAAAAACATGTTTATTTCCAATCGAAATGCAGTTGTCCCATCCTCACCGTGCGATATGGCGAATAGAACTACGAAATTGTTTCAACAACTGTATAGAACAACGTAGTTGAGACAATCACATGAAATATTTATGTGAAAATAAAATAAAGTTCAATTAATTTCAAATACTTCAATTTTAAAATGAAAAATTCATGATATAAGGCGAAAGAAAATTATTTTCATGGAAATAGTTATTAACTTTATTCAACTGCTGTTATATTGGATATAACACTTTATATTTTAAATAAACCTCATTATATTGTCAGAAAAATGTTGTCGTGTTTTGTACCAATCACGGGGAAATTGTTTGCAAATATTTTTTGTTTGTTTGAATAATAAACTGCTAACTTCGAGACGAGGTTGTCATTACTTCAATTTTTTTTTTCAGTGCAGTGAATTTTAACCAAATGAAATTTATTAAATTGAAATAGGGCTCAGATCAGAACAAATAATGCATACCTTAATTGGAAAATCTGATATGATTCTGATCCGATCCTGGTCCGGCATTTACTGCTAGGGATAAGATAGATTTTCGAAATCCGGGCCATATCAGGACAAATACGGGACGCCCTAGTAGTGAAATCAAGTATGATTTCTGATAGGGGCCGGATGCAAATGCCCTTTTAGGATTTACCTTATTACATCCTGATCCGGCCCGGATCATAATAGGGCATACCTGAACAAATTGCTAGTCGGGTATATGTATGTAACATAGTATGTACTTACTATATTCGACAAATTAATATAATTCCATCATTTGAGAAAAATGCTACGCTAGTTAAGGCTTTTTATAAGAATGCATTAAATATTATAAAATGTGATAAATTAATACCATAATTAAAATTTACTAGAAAATATTATAAATCATTATTTAGTTTGGTAGAAGTTGTTTCGAATTTTGATGCGGTTCTGTCTAATTCGGCTTTTAAGCGAGAATCTGTCAAATACACGTGAAATGTTAAATACACGACTGATGTTAGTTGAACGGATCACTTTAGTAAACGACGATCGATCGTCGAGTAAGTTAAAATAACATCGTTCATTAGTCAATAATTTTTTTAAGTAATAGTCCTCCTTATTTGCTTAATAAAGATCACGCAGTTAGTTTATGAGTTAATCCTGTACATTATGGTTGCCATAAGAAAATTATCGGTTTAAATGGTTTCGGATCCCAGCTCACATGGATACATTTTCAATTAAATGTCTACGGCAGAAAGTTAGACTATAAATGTTTTTTATTATTTATTGTTTCTACATTTTAATTCATTCCCAGGATTTTTACGACAAAGCTGAATTTGAAATAAGGTTAGTGTTTTCCTATCCATAAACTCATCCTTTATTAAACAACGCTCTTAATTTATCTTCTAATCTCATTTTGAGCAAACACATACCTATATGTAGCAATAAAATTTCAAATTAGCCATCACCTTTATCTTAAAAACAAATATCTGAATATTACAAAATTTATGAACGATAAATTAAAATGTTTTATTACTATTAAATTCAATTTCCAATAAAATACAAATAAGTAATAACCTTTTAATGTAAAATATAATAGCTTTGAAACAGTTAGACATAAATATCATAATAAATGTGTGAGGTATGTATGTAGGTAGGTGAGGTGAATATATACAGTTTTCGATTTACTTAAAACAAATTTTCAAACGAAAGTTATTTATACCACAAAACGTATTACCTAAACTATCAACTGTGCGTTCTTGTTGCTACAATTATTTAAAGACTATGTTTTTGTTTTTATACTGTTTTTATACTGGTTATGCATGTACCTTATTTATGGTAAAAGGTATTCTAATGCTTGTTAAATGTTTTGTACTAAACGCAAAAGCGACAAACTTTCAGTTTAAATTTGAACTAAAGAAAATAAACGACTAGCTAAAATTCAGTAAGTTTTCCTGTTAGACCTTTTGTTGTGTTAAAGTTGCCAGTTTTGATAGTGCTCGTGCATTTGTGCTAATCTTGGTTTTTAAAACTGTCAGAAATTCGTTTCAGACGTTTCGGAAATAACACTTACATTTATAACGGAGGATTTTTATCAAACGATCTTTCTTTTTCAAAGAATATTCAGTTTTATTGGATGAGGATTATTTGCGACCAGAGTGTGATGGGTTATTGACTATTGTAAATTTTCAAGAAAACTTTAAAAAAAATGTTTTGTTCTGATTTGGATTTGAACCCAGGACCTTCGTCTGACTAACCTCTTGCCTGCCTATTCACACCTTCGTTACTGCAATTGTTTCAGCATTTTATACTGAAATAAATATTTAATTTGTTCATAGTCTCTATAGCTATATAAACGCCACATTATTTATTGTTGTGATATCTATATCCATGTAAATTTCATATAAAGCTCATAGTAAATATTCTTGCAAAAATCCTATTCTTTCAAAAATTACAACTAACTTTTCATTTTCTAATTAAATTGAAGCAAAGCAAATTTTACAAAAAAATATACATATATATATAACCATTTTCCATGACACCATTAGAGATATTCTGAATAGATAAATAAAATTATAAAAGCTGGATTTGAATTGTTTAAAAAAAATTCATACTCTTTTGTTGGATTCTGGTTACCACGAAATTTTCAATTTTCTTAATACCTTGGGAAAACAAGATTTTTGTTAAGATAAATCGATAGAATGCTACAAATCTTTATTTATTTATTTTTATAACTCTATTTTACTTGGTAATGAAACATTAAATTATGGTTAGTATCGGGAGATGCTTTTCTGTAAATTTGTTGAGGTTATTTTTTATGTTCAACGAAATCTAATTGAATATTTAATAGAACAAATGTTTGCAGTAAGATAGCTTACATCTAAAGCAGGGTTGCATTGATTTAAATTATTTAAATTAATAAAATTAAATTATTTAATTTTAAATTATTAAATCAGATTTAAATCAACTGGATTTTTTTAAAAAAATCATTGATTTAAATCAATTGAAGAAGTTTCAAATTTTTTTTACACATTCTCAAAGACGTGAAAATAAAAATGGTTTCAATGCTGAACGTAACATTTAAAAAAAAATAATGCAGGGACTTTCATTCAAAAAATTTTATTGTTAAATCAAAGAGTTCAAATACTAATACGAAACTACATTAGAAAATTACAATCTTTACATCTAATAAAAAATTCAATATAATAAATTTTTTCAGTTCTATCATGACTTTCGAGATCGTTAACTGTGAGGTGATGCAACATAACTTTTGAATAGTACAGAACACAACCATCAACTTAATTTGCCAAATTAATTGAGTCAAAACATACAAAAGTACAAGAAAAACCATAGTTGCTCTTTATCTGCCAAAGGCTTTGCACGAGTCACAAGCTCTTTTTTGAATTATCAGATATCAGAATGTCAGATATATTCAACCTCTGATTGCACAGCTACCCTTATTATTATCAAATTTTTTTTGATATTTGCCACTTCAAATCTGAAATGAGAGTACTTAGACAAGGATTGTCACCAACCGAAACGCGGTCTCCATTTTTATTCAACCGGAGTTACCTACACCCTACCAACGTCATCTCTATTTCATTTCACATTGAGACAATTGCATAGTGCTCGCTACTGGAAACAACCGAAAACTTCAACAAAATAGTCACAAATTAAATCACAATAGGAAACATAGGCAAACCCACATAAAATGCATGAAAAGATTGCAGAACTTGTTCTAGAAATGAAAGGTAATTATATATCAAATCGAGTACGAAACGGGAATCCAGTGCAACCCGCTTATGAAAACAAATGTATCCATGAAAAATTATAGTTTCTATTGAGATCTTGATCCTAAACAGTAAGGTCTTAAATCCTTAACAGTTACCTGGCAAAAATTATTGGTAATAGTTCCGTATAATTCGCAAAACCGTATAATGTTAACCATTTATCTATCATACATGTCCGAAGAAAAACTTTACGTACCTCAAGAAATGGATATTTCTGACACCACTCCACCCTTAAACAGTAAAAAAAATATCTTAATTTTTCATCCCAGCTCGACAAGTGACGCTTTTCACGTTTTAAAAAAAAACAATCAGTATTTAAAGTAAAGAGTAAAAATCGAATAACTAAAATCTTTTCTTTTACTTCTGTTTTTTCTTGCCTAAAGAATGCAATTAATTCTAATGATTTGTATGAAGCAGTGAACATAGCTTTAGAACTTTAATAAAATTCTGGAGATATTTTACAATTTAAAAAATGAAATAAAATGCTTTTCTGAAATTAAAGGAAAAGCTTAAGTTTCGATGGGAATATCAAACCTGGTCAATGGATTTAACATTTTTAAGCAATATAGGACGACTTCTTCAAAAAATCCTATAAATTAAAATACATTTCTTATATAAATCCGATTCAAATCAAAAAATTGATTTAAATCAAATAAATCTGATTTTTGTTAAAAATATCAGATTTTTATGCAACCCTGATCTAAAGTAGGACGTTTCAGTTATTAAAAAAAATTCACTAAAACATTGAAATTTTTTTCATTACGAAACTGACAGAATTTTGTTCTAAATTCAAGTATCTGTTTTGGCAATTACTTTGTGCAAATTTGTATTTTTTTTTCTGTATAAAATTTTAATCAATTTTCTAAAGTAATCCATCCATCTCAGTCGTATGTCCAATTTTTTTAACAATATTCCAAGCAAGCGTCCGTCACTCTCAATTCTATTTTATATTACAGCAACAAGAATGTTTTTCGAGGCTAACCTAATTTAATATTTTTAATATTCATTGTAGCATGAAAAAACGTTGTACTCACAACATCACCAACATAACGAAAGAAAAATGAAAAATTAAGTACATACATTCTCGATAGAGAACATGGAACAGGAAAGAATTTCATTAGTTTTGGTTGCTAATTTACAACCTTTTTGATTCTGTTTATTTTCCAATTTTTTAGGTTTGCCTTTATAACACAATAAGTGTTTTTTTTTTCAATTTTACATTAAGCAATATAAAAATATTGTTTTAGTTGAAGTTATGAAAATTTTAAACAAATTTTAAAAATTAATAAAAATTAATTTCACTTCTTGAGAAACACTTCTTGAAAAATTCAAGATAAATAAGATTTTGAATATTTCTGCGAACACTCCATTGAAAAAGGTAAGGGTTTAAGGAATATAGAAATGAAAACCAGTGAGAAAAATGATACTTGACGATGGTTTGATGTAATTGGTTTTTACATTACAAACAAAAATATGATGGTTTTAATATAAATTTATGAATATATGATCCTCATAAAGAGACTAATTACACACCATAAAATAACGCCAAATTGTTTAACTCTTACCACCATAGTCCAAAATATTTAAAAAATTGTAGTTTATTTTTCTATCAAATAACATATATTCAAATCTCATACTTTAATTTTTCATAAATTGCGTTCGAGAGGGACCGAAGTAGAAAATTTCCTGTGATATATTGGTGTTGAAGTAAAATAATGTTTAAGCTGGAGTGAGTTTACGGAAAGTTCAAAAAATCCATCTTTATCTATATTGTTTGTCAGATATACTCGAAATTTAAAACTAGCTGATTGTGAATGTTTGAGTCTGTGGACCATTATTTGGAACATTATTTAATTTTACTTCAGTTGTGAATTAATGAAAGTTCTTTGCTTTATTGTAATGCATTTAGATTTTAGAGTTTACTATTTACGACAACTATAGATAGATTTTTGTATTGAATTTGTTTGACATGTTTAGCACACTAAATATAAAAGTATAAAATATATGTTATTTAGGTTCTTTGAAAACCTGAAGATACCTTGTCAACCAGTTACGCAAATTTGAAGCTTTCTTCATACTTTTGTGAACTACGTTATTTTTTCTGAAGCTCTATTTGATATTTTTAATAATTAAGTGTATAATTTAGTAATATATGTCAAAAAGATATTTAACTTTGTTCAACAATGTAATAGAGCCTTAAACTAAGGTTTTTCGGAGTTTAGAATTGTTCTCTGCCTTGTCGATCGATTTGCCACACCATAACTTAGAATGCTCTAAATCAGTTTGTGCTGTCCTGTCCCTAAAATTGTGTTTTATTCGGTATTTTATATTTATTTATTTATTATTTTACATTCGTTGTTAATTGTAAATTTTATCCTTTTTTTATTTGATTCCTTTTTCTGTTTACTTTGGTTTATATCTCCGTTCTTGGAGAATGTTAGTTTTGCTTTGCTTCTTTCTTGGAAATGCGTAGACTTTAACTTTGCTTCTTTCTTTATATTTTTTTCATATAACCTTATTCCCGGTAATTTCAATACCGGTAATAGTATTACCGCTAATTCCGGTGAGGGCCCTAAAATCTCATTTCGGCATTACTGGTATTAAGGCGGTATAACCAAATTAAAACTAATTATTATTTAAAATAAAACTTTCTCCGGAGCGACTTGAGTGAAACATAATATTTTTTTTTTTTTTGTTTTTAATTGTAAAATCCAAATTCACTCAAAATATTTTGTAATAAATCAATTTTATTTAAAATAATCTTTACTACGTTTATACTACAATTGTACGAAAATACCTTTCGATGAAATTTTGAATTTCGAAACATATAGTAAAGATTATTTTAAATAAAATTGATTTATTAAAAAATATTTTGAGTGAATTTGGAATTTACAATTAAAAACAAAATATAAAATAATTATTATTTGCCAACAGAAAATGCATCAGATTAAATAAAATCCATAATAAAACTAAAAAACCTTAGTTGGTGGACTAACGAATTTTAACTAATTTTTTTCCTACTCCTATCACAGTAAATTATAAATTACATCGCACTATCCATGACATGTAAATTGATTATTTCAAATAGCGTGCGGTAAGTAAAAAAAAGCGTGCGGTAAGTAAAAAAAAGCGTGCGGTAATGGATTTTCATATATATATATTACCGCACGCTTTTAATAAAAAGAAAAATTTTTATTTAAAGAAAAATTTGATTTTTAAAAATTAAATATTTCAATTCATTTTGACACAGAATAATGCAAAGCCTACCACAATTTGTAAACTATTTGCATTTAATTTATAATTAGTAGTTCATTTTTTCAAGTAATTATATGCGTTTGGGCATTAAAATAAAGTCGTAGGAAAAGTATATAACAAATCTCGAGTTGTAAAGCATTTTCCATGCTCGTGAAGATACTGCACTCGACGCTACGCCTCTCGTGCGCAAAATTTTCCCTCGCATGTAAAATGCTATTTACAACTCTAGATATGTAATATACTATTAAACTATTTTCAAATATAAAAGTGTTGTTACTTGTTTACAGTGATTTTGGTACAATCATCATTCCCACCAATAAAAAAACAATAAGTTCATCAAGCAAAGTGTCCATAATTTGCCCATAAAATTTTTTTCATACTTCATCGTACATATAATGTGACTATTCAACACAATAAAGAATAATAGTAAATAAACAAAAATAAATTGGCTAAAAGTATTTTCTGTAATGTCAATTTTTTTTAGAAAGCAAAAAGGACATAAACATAACCCTTTTTCTTTATTTGTTTTTGTTGCTCTTATAAATTTCCCATTATTGTTATTACAGTTTTCTTTTACATTTTCTTACCTTATTACAATCGAAAGTAATCAAAGGAAAACTATATTAAAAGCTACCTTTGTTTTATTGGTAAAGAAATTATGATTAATCCAGGTACATGAGTATTTTCGACATATATTTTAATCGTAGCAGAGAAGTTTTTAAGAAGTTGCATAAAACGTAGGAAAAATACTTTTTCTTTATTACTTCGGTCTGAAAGACCTAAGTATTACATTCATGAGCTCAAAGTGAAATTCTTACCCCCACTTTTTTTGACATTTCTCGACGTTTTAGGACCTCCTGATTCTAAAAAAGCAAAAAAAAAAAAAATGTATGTCTGTCTGTCGGCCGGCCGGCCGTCATTACCTACGCTGCAGGGAAAACCACTGGATGGATTTCAAAAATTTTTTTTTCTAAAAATAGGTATACTCAAGGGACAGGTCCGAAAGGACGCTGTGTTCGATAACTGTACCGGAAGTGTGTCAAAAAAATCATTATGTGTGTCAAAACAAGGAAATTTGCATATTTTTGGCTTAAAAAACGTTCATTTTAAGTGATTACGAGAATGAACATTGAATTTGGAGAAATCTTGATGGTCGGGATTGGTATGTGAGATCAAAAACTAGATTATTGCATTATAAGTTTGTCAAAAAAAAGTTGTCAAGTGTGTCAAAAGAAAGATTTTTATTTATTTTTTTACCTAATTTTTTAGAAAAAAAATATAAAAATATGGAGGGGCTGAAATCTCACAGCTCTGAGATATCAAGACTTCGGTCTGTGTTAAAGATTTTGATATAGTTTTCGGCAAAAAACTTTTCGGAGGACATGGTTTTTAGTTTTGGGCAGCGATGTATATCAAACATAACTCTTTGTTAAAGTACAAGTATTTTTTATCTCAGCTTAAAAATTTACTACACAACTAACACGAAACATCAATACGTTGCCAGAAAATTATAATCAAAATTCCAAAAATATTGTAAAAATTAAATAAAGTCAAAATTTTTCAAAATTCCAAAAATATTCTAAAAATTAGAAAAAAATCAAATATTTAAATTTTTTCTAAATTCCAACATTTCAAAAATTCTTAAAAATTCAAACTTTTTCCAAAATTCTAAAAATATTGCAAAAATTATTACAAAATCACAAATTGAAAGTTTTTTCAAAATTCCCAAAATTATAATAATATCAAAAATTTAAAATTTTTCAAAATTCTAAAAATATTCCAAAAATTCTTACAAAATCAAAAATTAAAACTTTTGCCGATATTCTAATAATATTGCAAAAATTATTACAAAATCAAAAATACAAACTTTTTTAAATTTCCAAAAATATTTCAAAAACTATAACAAATTCAAAAATTTCCATGTCCAATTTCATTTTCAATTACATTTACGTCATAAAAACAGCTACATTTTTTTTCCAAAAAATTGGCTAAAAAAATAAATGAAATCATTTTTTGACACACTTGACATTATTTTTTGACAAATTTATAATGCCATAATTCTTTATAATAATAATAAAATATCATGTCATACAAACTATTGATTTTATTATTTTCTAAAAAAATAGGGTAAAAAATAAATAAAAACATTTCTTTTGACACACTTGACAACATTTTTTGACAAACTTATAATCCATAATTCTCTATAATAATAATAAAATTTCATTTCAAAGAAACAATTTTATTTTTTTGCAAAAAATTGGGTAAAAAACTAAATAAAAATCTTTTGACACACTTGACAACATTTTTTTGACAAACTTATAATGCCATAATTCTCAATAATAATAATAAAACTTCATTTCAAACAAACAATTAATTTTATTTTTTTTTCCAAAAAATTAGGTAAAAAAATAAATAAAAATCTTTCTTTTGACACACTTGACAACATTTTTTTGACAAACTTATAATGCAATAATCTAGTTTTTGATCTCACATACCAATCCCGACCATCAAGATTTTTCCAAATTTAATGTTCCTACTCGTAATCACTTAAAATGAACGTTTTTTAAGCCAAAAATATGATAATTTGCTATTTTTGACACACATAATGATTTTTTTGACACACTTCCGGTACAGTTATCGAACACAGCGTCCTTTCGGACCTGTCCCTTGTGAATACCTATTTTTAGAAAAAAAAAATTTTGAAATCCCTCCAGCGGTTTTCCCTGCAGCGTAGGTAATGACGGCGGCCGGCCGGCCGGCCGGCAGACAGACATACATTTTTTTTTTTTTGCTTTTTTAGAATCAGGAGGTCCTAAAACGTCGAGAAATGTCAAAAAAAGTGGGGGTAAGAATTTCACTTTGAGCTCATGAATGTAATACTTAGGTCTTTCAGACCGAAGTAATTAATTTTTTTTTTGAAATGAAGTTTTATTATTATTATTGAGAACTATGGCATTATAAGTTTGTCAAAAAAGTGTTGTCAAGTGTGTCAAAAGAAAGATTTTTATTTTTTTTTTCCCAATTTTTTGGAAATAAAATTGTTTGTTTAAAATGAAATTTTATTATTATTATTGAGAATTATGGCATTATAAGTTTGTCAACAAAATGTTGTCAAGTGTGTCAAAAGATTTTTATTTAGTTTTTTACCCAATTTTTTGGAAAAAAAATAAATTGTTTGTTTGAAATGAAATTTTATTATTATTATTGAGAATTATGGCATTATAAGTTTGTCAAAAAATGTTGTCAAGTGTGTCAAAAGAAAGGTTTTCATTTATTTTTTACCCAATTTTTTTAGAAAAAAATAAAATTAATAGTTCGTATGACATGATATTTTATTATTATTATAGAGAATTATGGCATTATAAGTTTGTCAAAAAATAATGTCAAGTGTGTCAAAAAATGATTTCATTTAATTTTTTAGCCAATATTTTGGGAAAAAAAATGTAGCTGTTTTTATGACGTAAATGTTATTTAAAATGAAATTGGACATGGAAATTTTTGAATTTGTTGTAGTTTTTGAAATATTTTTGGAATTTTGAAAAAGTTTGTATTTTTGATTTTGTATAATTTTTGCAATATTTTTAGAATTTCGGCAAAAGTTTTAATTTTTGATTTTGTAAGAATTTTTGCAATATTTTTAGAATTTTGGAAAAGTTCAAATTTTTAAGAATTTTTGGCATATCATCAGAATTTAGAAAAAGTTTAAATATTTGATTTCATTCTAATTTTTAGAATATTTTTGGAATTTTGAAAAAGTTTGATTTTATTTAATTTAACAATATTTTTGGAATTTTGATTACAACTATCCGGCAACGTATTGATGTTTCGTGTTAGTTTTGTAATAAATTTTTAAACAGAGTCTATCTCTGAA
Organism: Diogma glabrata; assembly: GCA_963693315.1. Classification (NCBI taxonomy): domain Eukaryota; kingdom Metazoa; phylum Arthropoda; class Insecta; order Diptera; family Cylindrotomidae; genus Diogma; species Diogma glabrata. The sequence continues at coordinate 426,373,900 of OY856187.1, forward strand.
TACTTGTACATTAACAAAGAGTTATGTTTGATATTCATCGCTGCCCAAAACTAAAAACCATGTCCTCATAAAAGTTTTGTTGCAGAAAACTATATCAAAATCCTTAACCCAGACCGAAGTCTTGATATCTCAGAGCTTGAGATTTCAGCCCCTCCATATTTTAAGCGTTTGATTATAAACAACAATCATATAAGAACTGAATCTAAAAAATTATGGTGCAAATTATGAAACTTTTTGCAATCCATATATATTGCAGGCCCTGTTACGGAGCCACGTTATAATCATTGGACCTTTACTACTACAAATAAAATTGATGCTACGGGACAGCATCTGTCCCCACACGAAGCTTGAAAATTGGGAATCTCTTAAGGTTTTATAAAATTATTCTGACATTCCAATGAGAATAAAGTAATAAAAATTAATGTATCTATAATCTAAAAATACCTTGAATTATAACTGTTGATTGATGTCATCAATATTCTTCAATTCCCTTGACTAGCGTTTGATCAATTAATTAAATTGGATGAACTAATTTGTGAACATAAGTTGCTGCTGTTGAATTACACCTTCGTTGTTCGAAATGCCCAATTGAACATTGCATTCGATCCTTTAACTTTTCATTCATATATCTGCCTTTGAATCCATGCGGTTTCAACAACCGAAAAAACCATCAAACAAACGATTGTCTCTAACTGTGGTAATAGCTTCGATCACTGTTATCCTTGCTATTCATACTTTCGATAACATCATTGGGTACTTTATCTTCATGTACTGCCACTTTTATAAAGCAGATTTAACAATTAATGACAACAATTATCCTTCTATGAAATAAAATAAAAAATATAATTGAAATTGTCATCCAAATTATCAGCTTTTTGATGAACAAACAAAAACACAAATCACTGTAAACTACTTAGCGGGGTGGAATCTTCCATTGTAATTAAAGCCAATAAATAATGCTTTCTCAAAAACAGTTATTAAAATTAGAAATCAATTTTAACAATTAAACAAAACGACATTGGAATTTTTTCTTTGTTTACAACTTTTTTTTTTTATTTGCTTGATTGCAATTAAATACATCACTTTTGAATTAAAATATTATTGATTTATCACATCAAAGTTAAATAATACTATCAATTGACATTGATCTATATAAATTAAGTAGATTATTGGATGTTGTAATTCTTTTGAAAAGCAAAAATGGAATGACATAATTTTTTTCAAATTAAAAATTGCAAAAATGTGATTTTGCTTTTGACATCTTATGATGTCAAAAACAAAATCGGGTAATACTTGAAATTCAGCAATGATTAACAACGACGTCTGTTCATTAGTATTGGAAATAAAAATTTAGTACGTTCGTTGGCTTTTTATAATATATTCAAAATCAATTAGCAGTTAAGTTGGGAAAATTTTAAAAGTACTATTAATGTAAAAATGAACGGAAATTAATGTAATACATTTCTATTGAATTGAAAACAAAGAGGAATTTGATTTTATTATTGTTTTGCGATTATTGCGATCGTTACACCATGAATTCAAGGTAGAAACCAAGATTTCTACTCTTGAAATCACAAAAACGTCGCCATCCCCTCCATGACAGAAACCACCAAAGCACTATTAAACTTAAACTAATAATAGAAATTCTAATAACTAATAAAAAAAATTATAATAACTAAGTAATATTAAATATAACACCTATTTAAATTCTAAAAACCGAGAATTAAATTTATAACTATAATAACTAATGATTAAGAATAGATGTTTAATTTATGACAACTAATGATTCTAACACTAAATTTAATTTTATAAAAAAAATATATTGAAAAACTTAGGCTTGGTATATAGGAAACGGACGCTAGAGATTTCGATGGTAAAACCCGCAAAATCATGACTCGCAATCACCAACAATAGTAAAACCAACTCTCAACAAAAAAAAATGTAGCTAGTACGCTGTAAAAGTGAAAACAATAAAAAGCGCAAAACGAAAAAAAAAAACCAACGAACGCCCCAAAAAAAACAGAAAATTTTTGAAAAAAAAAAACAAACTTCGTAAAGGAACCAAAGGAAAGATCGTCGTAGCTAATCCTTGCTGAATCTGTACAAAAATTCCTAAGATATTGTATATGTAAAAATATAATTTATTTATTTTAATTTCAGATATGCTGAAATTTCAGAATTAATTATATACCTAAAATTATTTATTGACGATAGCACCCCTAAAAATATTTATTTATTTTTAAAAAAAATTGAAAAATAAAAATATCTAGAAGAATGTTTATTTATTGGATGCACCGTCCTAACTTTGAAATATTGATTTATTTTTTAAAAAGTAAAAAATATTTATTTATATCTTGATGTAATTTGCTTAGTTAAGAAAATTTATTTTATTTAGCTACCTAAAATTAACTTAAATTTAAAAAAATTATTTATTTAATAAAAATTTTATTTAATTAATTTTCGAAAAAATTTGTTTTATTTATTTTATTTTTTTATTTAATATGTAAGAGATTCCAAAAATCAAGATTCGTCTGGAGACAATTTAAAAAGTAAGTATGGTACAATATCCATTTCATTTAAATTTGAAATATCGCGTTCGCGAGCCCACTCCAACCATGCATGTGAGAACCTACTGGAAAAGCCCCTAACGACCAGATTCTACAGAACAGATTCTCCCCAACCTAATAAAAACAATCACAACTGTCACGATTAGACACTAGGTCCATTTCTACTGACCCAGTTGTGCTTGTTTAACCTAAAAATAAATTACAACTAAACCTAATGCGAAAGTTGAGAACGCTCCCGAGCACCAGACTTCAAATCTTAAACTCTATGAAAAAATTGATCTATTGAAAAGCTAAATGAAAAAAATGGTAAGTTTTTGAATTTGTATGAGGTGAAGCCTCTGATCCTGAATGCAAAGTACAATTGGTTCTTCTCTTCATTACACCGAAGAAGCCTCTGAGCAAAGAATGGTACTACTGGTTTGCACCTAAGTACAAACACAGCAACACCACTCCTCGTCCCTGAGGACTTCCTCGCCGAATGAAGAGAAGAAACCAATGTTCTTCGATCGCATAACCCCGATGGCCATAGGCGATCTAAGAACGACATCAATGTTAAAGAGTGAAGCTCTATGGATGGCTTTTTAGGCCTACCGCTGGGAAAAGTGAATCAATAAACCTAAATACTATATAACTTATCCATAATCTAAATAATTTCTTATTTAAAAATGCTAAATCGAAACATGAAATACATAATATGTGTTAATAAAGTTTTACATGAAATTAATTAAATTTAATCTTCAGACTAGATAATAAATTGGTAATTTAAGGTAATTGGTAAGTAATAAGTTATTAATTCTAATATATTTGTTCAGGTCAAATTCCTCGCTTTACTTATTGTATTCAAAACAAACAACAAAAATAAATGTTAGCTAAAAATAATTACTTCCATACCCATCCCACTTTTTAAATTAATCGCAATAAAAATAATTTTAAAAATGGTAACTAAAATGGACTCATACGAGATATGTATACCTACGTCAGCGGATCAATATGATGACAAATGTGAAGATACCGATCTGGATCCGGCCCACTCCATAAAGCTAATGGGAATTAATTATTTTCAATGTACTTCCATAAACATAGACCAATAATACTTTGATAGTAGTGACGAAAGACTTAAACTTATATAAAATTGTTGAAAAACTGTTTGATCAATGTTAACCTTTATTACGTCAATAACATCCTAAAACTCATAAAAACATGACTTAACCACAAAAAATTCTTTCGCCAGACGAATTGTGTTGCAATAGGAAACCTACCTAGACTTTCAGGTTTGACATAAATTACTTTGTATATATATATGAGATACACAAAATAATTCATGTACAAATCATAAAATCTAATAAGGCGTACTGCAATAGAAGTCGTTTTGGCCAAAAATGAACATTATATTAGCCAAAATAAAAATATTTCAACATTTCCGTACAAGTTCAAAAGTTTATAGAACTGTAATGAGACATGTTCTATTGACATCCATTCTATAGTGTGAATAATACATAAATCAATACCTCGGAATTGTAACTCACATTTAACCAATGACGAATATGGGGATCGCGTATGAGTGCATTGAAAAAAGCCAGCTAAACACTTACTAAATCTAACCATAATCAAAAAAAACATACAATTAATTTCATATATAAATTAATTGCATCATCCAAAAATATGTACAATATATAAACAATTATATGTACAATATGTACATGGTAGCATAAAAAAATTTCAAAAAAAAACTGCTTCCCCAAAACGGTTTTCTTTTTCCCAAATAAAAAAACAATTAGTATTACTAAAAGCAGATGACAGCACAAAAAACAATCTCCAAAAAAATTGCTGTCCCAAAACGGTTTTTTTCAAAATTAAAAAAAAAAATTAGTCTTAACTAATTATACAATGAGGAACAGGGGCCTCCTGTGGACCAGACCACTCCTCTTCCTGTCGCGTGGTCGGTGAGATGAGGACCTCCTCAACCAGCTCCTCCGTTTGAGTACTCTTGGTCGAGGAAGCTCCCAGCTCCACGACCAAGCGACTCTCCTTCTCCCTTCTTCTCCTCTCCTTCCTCTTCAGGTGAGAGCTCCTATTTCTATTTATCCTCCTTCTCTCACGCCAGCCCACATTCACTTCCTCAGTCACTTCATCCATCTCATCCGCTTCCTCATTCACCCCATTCAACTCCTCATTCACTATCTCACAAATCAAATCATCCAGAAACTCATCATATTTTTCTTCGTAAATATCATCCATCAATTCCAAAAATATTTTATGTTTTACTTCATCCAGAATCACATTTATCATTCCATCCACTACATTCCTCGCCTCAACCATTCTCTCTTTTCTCTCCTCATTCGCTCTCCCATCCACCTCATTCATCCAGGGCTCAAACCCACCTGGCCGACACCTCCTTATCAACCCCTGACCCCTCATAATTGTATACATTCTTATCAAAATTCAAAATATATAATTTCCTAATCAAAACCAAAACGAAACCAATAACTGGTTTATTTCAAGATAAACAAAAAGCTGATTGACAACCACGGCCCAAACCGGTTGCCACCACCCTATTACCAAAAAAAAACCCACAACTGGTTTATCCTAAAACTTACAAAGAGAAACGCGGAATTCTTTAAATTTTTGAAAATATAAATTTAGAGTACTTATGATAAATATACACATGAACACCTTAGAAACTAAACCTTTATTTTTCCCTCTAGCTTTTTAACAAAATTTAGCTAAATAAACCGACGCGAAAAATAAACTATATATAGATATTAATTAATCTAAATTGAAATAATCAATTAATATATAAATATATAAATATAATAATATAAAATGTTCCACAAAAAAAAGTTTTCTTCAAAAAAAAAACCGGCTTGCCAACGCCCAAACTGGAAAATATTTTCCCACCAAATTATTTATATATATATCTAAAAAAAAGCTAACGGGTCCCTTTTTGTTCGGCGCTACGTTATAACCTCTGCCCTGTTACGGAGCCACGTTATAATCATTGGACCTTTACTACTACAAATAAAATTGATGCTACGGGACAGCATCTGTCCCCACACGAAGCTTGAAAATTGGGAATCTCTTAAGGTTTTATAAAATTATTCTGACATTCCAATGAGAATAAAGTAATAAAAATTAATGTATCTATAATCTAAAAATACCTTGAATTATAACTGTTGATTGATGTCATCAATATTCTTCAATTCCCTTGACTAGCGTTTGATCAATTAATTAAATTGGATGAACTAATTTGTGAACATAAGTTGCTGCTGTTGAATTACACCTTCGTTGTTCGAAATGCCCAATTGAACATTGCATTCGATCCTTTAACTTTTCATTCATATATCTGCCTTTGAATCCATGCGGTTTCAACAACCGAAAAAACCATCAAACAAACGATTGTCTCTAACTGTGGTAATAGCTTCGATCACTGTTATCCTTGCTATTCATACTTTCGATAACATCATTGGGTACTTTATCTTCATGTACTGCCACTTTTATAAAGCAGATTTAACAATTAATGACAACAATTATCCTTCTATGAAATAAAATAAAAAATATAATTGAAATTGTCATCCAAATTATCAGCTTTTTGATGAACAAACAAAAACACAAATCACTGTAAACTACTTAGCGGGGTGGAATCTTCCATTGTAATTAAAGCCAATAAATAATGCTTTCTCAAAAACAGTTATTAAAATTAGAAATCAATTTTAACAATTAAACAAAACGACATTGGAATTTTTTCTTTGTTTACAACTTTTTTTTTTTATTTGCTTGATTGCAATTAAATACATCACTTTTGAATTAAAATATTATTGATTTATCACATCAAAGTTAAATAATACTATCAATTGACATTGATCTATATAAATTAAGTAGATTATTGGATGTTGTAATTCTTTTGAAAAGCAAAAATGGAATGACATAATTTTTTTCAAATTAAAAATTGCAAAAATGTGATTTTGCTTTTGACATCTTATGATGTCAAAAACAAAATCGGGTAATACTTGAAATTCAGCAATGATTAACAACGACGTCTGTTCATTAGTATTGGAAATAAAAATTTAGTACGTTCGTTGGCTTTTTATAATATATTCAAAATCAATTAGCAGTTAAGTTGGGAAAATTTTAAAAGTACTATTAATGTAAAAATGAACGGAAATTAATGTAATACATTTCTATTGAATTGAAAACAAAGAGGAATTTGATTTTATTATTGTTTTGCGATTATTGCGATCGTTACACATACAATTTTAGAGCGATCTAGTTTCGAACCAATGAGAAAATTTTTAAACTTTAAAAAAGTTTATCATTCTGTCAATTTTTTGTTTTTACACTTCGCTAGAGTTGTAACCTAATTTTTGGTTTATAATCATTAGCGTTAACATTTTTTGGTAGAGTTTATCTAGTCGGCTAGCCCTGATGAGAATGATAAACTTTTTTAAAGTTTAAAAATTTTCTCATTGGTTCGAAACTAGATCGCTCTAAAATTGTATGGATTGCAAAAAGTTTCATAATTTGCACCATAATTTTTTAGATTCAGTTCTTATATTATTCTTGATGGGAGATTTTCCATCGGGGTGATGTTACATCACAAATAATTTACTGAATTAATTGTTGATCATGTGTCAATAGACACAAGTGAAGACTAGTCATCTTCTTCTCACAGATACAATTTTGTTATTCAATACTAGAAAATCTAGAGTATAACAAAACAGTGATCACCAGAGAAATTAATTGACTAAACCTGAATTTATTAAATGTATGTTTATGTAAATTTTTTGTTTTTACACTTCGCTAGAGCTGTAACCTAATTTTTGGTTTATAATCATTAGCGTTAACATTTTTTGGTAGAGTTTATCTAGTCGGCTAGCCCTGATGAGAATGATAAACTTTTTTAAAGTTTAAAAATTTTCTCATTGGTTCGAAACTAGATCGCTCTAAAATTGTATGGATTGCAAAAAGTTTCATAATTTGCACCATAATTTTTTAGATTCAGTTCTTATATTATTCTTGATGGGAGATTTTCCATCGGGGTGATGTTACATCACAAATAATTTACTGAATTAATTGTTGATCATGTGTCAATAGACACAAGTGAAGACTAGTCATCTTCTTCTCACAGATACAATTTTGTTATTCAATACTAGAAAATCTAGAGTATAACAAAAAAGTGATCACCAGAGAAATTAATTGACTAAACCTGAATTTATTAAATGTATGTTTATGTAAATTTTTTGTTTTTACACTTCGCTAGAGTTGTAACCTAATTTTTGGTTTATAATCATTAGCGTTAACATTTTTTGGTAGAGTTTATCTAGTCGGCTAGCCCTGATGAGAATGATAAACTTTTTTAAAGTTTAAAAATTTTCTCATTGGTTCGAAACTAGATCGCTCTAAAATTGTATGGATTGCAAAAAGTTTCATAATTTGCACCATAATTTTTTAGATTCAGTTCTTATATTATTCTTGATGGGAGATTTTCCATCGGGGTGATGTTACATCACAAATAATTTACTGAATTAATTGTTGATCATGTGTCAATAGACACAAGTGAAGACTAGTCATCTTCTTCTCACAGATACAATTTTGTTATTCAATACTAGAAAATCTAGAGTATAACAAAACAGTGATCACCAGAGAAATTAATTGACTAAACCTGAATTTATTAAATGTATGTTTATGTAAATTTTTTGTTTTTACACTTCGCTAGAGTTGTAACCTAATTTTTGGTTTATAATCATTAGCGTTAACATTTTTTGGTAGAGTTTATCTAGTCGGCTAGCCCTGATGAGAATGATAAACTTTTTTAAAGTTTAAAAATTTTCTCATTGGTTCGAAACTAGATCGCTCTAAAATTGTATGGATTGCAAAAAGTTTCATAATTTGCACCATAATTTTTTAGATTCAGTTCTTATATTATTCTTGATGGGAGATTTTCCATCGGGGTGATGTTACATCACAAATAATTTACTGAATTAATTGTTGATCATGTGTCAATAGACACAAGTGAAGACTAGTCATCTTCTTCTCACAGATACAATTTTGTTATTCAATACTAGAAAATCTAGAGTATAACAAAACAGTGATCACCAGAGAAATTAATTGACTAAACCTGAATTTATTAAATGTATGTTTATGTAAATTTTTTGTTTTTACACTTCGCTAGAGTTGTAACCTAATTTTTGGTTTATAATCATTAGCGTTAACATTTTTTGGTAGAGTGTATCTAGTCGGCTAGCCCTGATGAGAATGATAAACTTTTTTAAAGTTTAAAAATTTTCTCATTGGTTCGAAACTAGATCGCTCTAAAATTGTATGGATTGCAAAAAGTTTCATAATTTGCACCATAATTTTTTAGATTCAGTTCTTATATTATTCTTGATGGGAGATTTTCCATCGGGGTGATGTTACATCACAAATAATTTACTGAATTAACAACAATCATATTAATATGCAAATTTAAAAGATTAATTATAACAGATTTAATAGATTTTTACAGCTCCTATGTTCAAACTTCTATTATGGAAGTAAGAATTAGATGAATGTTAGTTGTTGTATTTATTCTTGTTTTTATAAATACATACATTCCGTTCAAATTATCACATAAACGAGTAAAAGTATTTAAAATTAATTCTATTATAGATCTGGAAGAATTCTTATAATTAGATGCAAACCGTTGCGATTAACTACGTTTTTCCTAGCAGAAAACAGATTAAAGCTGAGAATTTGGAAATAAAGTACTAGATTAAACATCAAATAATTAAACATTAAATACAGGGTTATATAATTATATTTTTTAGAATATAGTTGATTTATTCTTCGTTTGTTTTTTAAAGTATTATACAAAACTTCTACGCGGATAGAAAAAATTCAGTCACTCAGCCGCTTTTGTGCCAACCGAATGTTCGCTGTTGAGCCATTCCATGGTAACTTACGTTAGATTTAGGCCATTTTTTCACATTCAGAACGTTGGTAGAAACAAATATTATCATACAAATTTTATTTTTAAAGTAAATTCTTATAATAATAATTAAAAGCAAAAAAAAATATATAAATTGTGGTGTACATACTTATTTTAAAAAAAAATTAACAGCCAAATATAATGTGGTATTTCTTTTAATAGGTTTGGAGATTTTATTTTAAAAACTACAATTTATATAAATATTTCAATGGGTAACTTATGTCACAGTAACTTACGTTACAAAATTCCCTTTGCAATTTTTTTTATAATACTTAAATATAAAAGGTAATTAAGATAATTTTAATCAATAAAATAAAATTAAGTAAGGTATAACATTGTTTTATTCAATTCAAAAACAATAATATAATGTAATTAATCATAATTGTACAATAAAAATTGACTGTTTAAACTTATAATGTCCTCTTTTATTGGCAAGTACAGGTAGTTCAATTTTTTATGATGTTTTCCTTTTTATAAAAAATTTAATTTTTATTTTCTGGCCATTTCCAATAGGTTCCTGCACTCACCATTACGTTTACTTTATATTCATTATCTTAAACGAACGTTACAACTCCAGGATATAATGAGTTTTCATACTCAACCATATACCAATCTCCAGCTTTTATATCTGCTTTTCCTTTTTGTTTCTCAAAATCTTTAACTAAATAAAACCCCTCTGTTTCTTCTCCCTTTGTTCTTAAATGATGGACTAACTTAATCTTTTCAATGAGGAAAGCTTGCAAAAATGCTTTGGATAGATTGAGATTTTCGCTACGCATCTTAATATCAGTTGGGATGATTTCTAGAACATTTATTTTAGATGGCTAGTCGTGTGCAGCAGAAAAAAACTCATTTGCATTGGTGACAATGTATTTTCGTTTTAGTACAGCATTTCGCACACTCCTTTTTATGGATCCCCCTGTCCCATAAACAGGACATTTGTCATGGGAAGAGGCAAAACAGTTCCAGTTTAACTTTTTTCAGTGGTGAAGCTCAAGAACATACAAGGCTGAAGCTATGTAACGATTTTTAAATTGGCTGCTTGGCCCATCTGACCAAATATGTACATATTTTATTTTTTCAGGAAATTGTTCTAGTATGCAGTCTATGTAAGGTACTACGTTTCTTTGGAATGACTTAAATTGTCCGAAATCAAAGCCATACAGTGGTGCTTACCAGAACACCATGCTGACACGACATGTTAATTCTGAAAAGAGGACTAGCACCTTTTAATTGGGTAACTTACGTTGCATACATATATTGGTAACTTACGTTACACATTTTGATTATTGCACAAAAAAAACAAATAAGTAATATTTAAAAGAAAACTATTGCTGTCAGCTTAGTATTCACCTATCAGTGGGTTGTAGGTTGTACACTCAGAGAATTCTGTTATTAAAAACTATCAAAATAGCCATTAGATTAATAATTTGGTGATTATTATACAGCTAATCACAACTTGTGATTATTTTCACTAATTTCGTAATAACAGGCATTATTAAACTAATATTATTTGTTCGTAATATTTACTAACAAAAAAAAATTAAATTTTAAATCTAAAAACGATAGCTTTTATATTTATAAAAATTCTTATTGAAATAATAACATAACGGATTACATTTATATTAGGTATCCCTTGGATAAATGACATATATTATTATAATAATAAAGTTGTTTTTAAAATAATATTAGGTTATCAGATTAATAATACAATCTAATTAGATTAATAATAGGTTCTTATTAAATCAATAATAAGATGTTATTAAATTAATAATGAAACTTATTAAATTAATAATGGAACTTATATTTTACACTTTTTAAATAAAAGAGAGCATAAATTTTTTATTAACGATTTTATTTATTTCAATTATTTTCATTTAATCTTAAAGTATTTATTTTTCACAGTTTTAATTCTAAAATAATTCATAATTTTGCTTAAAGTATTTTTAAATTTATGTGTGACAAAAATTAAAAGAACAAAAGGAGTCTATGTGCGTATATAAAATAAAAAATATAGTAATATTTATTATATTTTACTATATTTTTTATTAATTAAAAAATAAATTTACATAGCTAAACTAATAATATATTATATATATTATTGATTTGAATTTAACAAATCAATCAACAAATTGACCGAAAAATATACTCTTTCTTTATCGCCTTTCAATGTATAAAAATACTTTTGGATAAAATTCCAAAATTGGTTGCTGATTGCGGATATTTTAAGTTGAATAAATAAAAGTATATTTTCCTACAAGAGATGAAAACATTGTTTTTTGAGTAAACATATGTTCACGAGACGCGCTAGCGTCGAGTGAGACATATTTACGAACGAAAAACGTTTTTATCTCGCGTAGGAAATGCAATTTTTTCTATGATAGTATATATATAATCGATATTTACTATAAATTATAAAGTTATAAATCGACAACAAAACATTCAAAAATCATATTCTATTTTTTCATGGTTACGTTGTTTAAAATACTTTATAAAATTATATGAAAAACCATAGCAACTTTAATTTGTTATTCTTTTTCACTAGTGAATTGACTTTTCGCATAGAAAAGAATCTACTATTCCATGTTGTAAAAACTTCATACCGTACATTATCAAAGCATACTAGTTGGCTTTATTATAGACCCACTAATTAACAAAAGAGGCTGAGTTGGTAATTTTTTATCGAAATACTTTTGTAACATCTCTTCATCATTTTGAACAGTTTCACCTATAATGGCAAAACTGTTTTAAGAATATCGAACAGTATGTTTCTTATAAATTTTATGCTATAAAGTTTTGTTGGTTTGACGGAGTATCCTGTGCAGTAAATACATAGTTGATAGCAGAATATCATCTAAATAATATAAAACAGAAAAATATTATATTATTACAGAATCTAAAATTGAATAGGTTTAATTGTTTTCACTCAAAAAAATTACAAATGACATGTCCAAAAACAACGTTTTAGCTTATAGCCGGGTATTCAAATACATCAGAAACAGAAACAGAATTTCATACAAATTTGACAGCAAAAAATTCTGTTGCTGTAAAATTTGAATAGAATTCTGCTTCTGTTGTATGTGATTTTCAAGTTTTTGGAGCCAAAAAACAAATTTAAAAAACTTACTTTCTGTCATATTCTCTGTATTGTGAAGTTCTTCAACCATCTCTCTTAACTTTTCATCTTTAATTTGTTCTTCAAAAATAGGCTGAGTTTTCTGAATAAATGGTTGGTAATTTACAACCAAAATCGCTGGCTTTCGGAAACATTGTTTTAAAATAAATGTCTTTCTGAAAATTTTAAAAGGAATATTATTATAATTAATTATAATTATTATATATATATATATATATATATATATATATATATATATATATATATATATATATATATATATATATATATATATATATATATATATATATATATATACATATATATATATATATATATATATATATATATATATATATATATATATATATATATATATATATATATATATATATATATATATATATATATATATATATATATATATATATATATATATATATATATATATATATATATATATATATATATATATATTATTATTATTATAATTATAATTAAAATGTTATTGAAATATACTAATATTGAATTATTAATTACCAGTTTATAACCAAGCGGTAATTTAAATTGCTTCTATTTGGTTAAAATTTCCGAAGTTGATTTTAATTTTGAAATAGCGCTGAGTCTCAGTTGTTTAGTCCTGTCCCATGCAGACTCAATTTTAGCCTAACTACTCTGTTCATCGAACAAAATTTCTACATGTTCTGTCTGATAAATCTGCTTCAGGAACTGAAAAACCAATTTTTTTACTACACCATAGACAGTACAAAAATTTACAAAGTTTCATATACCAAACGTTATCGTTTAATAAAATAATCTTACTTTTTTAATTTTCTTAACCCTTTTAACTTTTCACAAAACTTTTAAGTATTTTTTAAAGTTGTTTATTCAGCGCCTGGATATAAACTGTGATTCTTACCAATATTTTATTAATCGTTATTAAAAATAATAACCTAAAGTAAGATTAATGTATACTATTATTAATTTAATAACCTACGTTTTGAAAGTAAAAACGTCGATGATTTATCTAATAAAATGGTTATTAAAATTAACTACAAAAATAATAATTTATGTTTTTATTTTAATAGCTCTACGTTAATCACATGATTTTTTTTTGACTGTCCGAATTCATTATTTTAATAAAAATTGGTTATTAGTTTAATCAACCGTTGTGATTTTTTTAATAATATTGACCGTATTTTTATTTTGATAAACATTTTTATTAAAATAATAACAAAAAGTATTAATCGAACGAATGTGGCAATTACTTTAATAAAAATCGTTATTAGATTGATAAAATAACTTATTACACATTTTTAAAACGGGCGGTTATTAAATTTACTAACAAAATTCTCTGAGTGTAGGCAGTAAAAAGGTTGTAGTAATCGATTTTATTTTCAGTAATCGTTTTCAACAGTACGAATTATTATAACCTAAGAGTCAGATTCCATATGAACACTTTTGTACTTGATTGTGATTCCTAAACCGCAATTAAAAATATTGTTTTCAACCTCTTTAGCCGTGCTTAGTAAATTCGTATTACGAACAATAGAGATGTGATTTAACCTAAATTTCGCTTTATTTCAACTATTATTCTCCAGTTATTTCACCCTATGTAGCTTTTGTCATTTGGACCAAAAAGCTTCTTTTTGCCATAGTTTGTTATGAGACAAGGACAAGACTCTATACTATTTTGTAATTTTTCTCATATTGGTTGTGTAAATAATCAAGAATTTTCTAATATTTGTGATTTCTGTAACCGAACAGCCTATACAAAACATCATTCTTTTGAGAGAAATGGCCAAACTTGTAACTATATAATTTAAAATCGGTGACCACAATATTTTCATTTCTGGAAACCGGAAAACATATAATGGTGATCAATGTTTCTTGGTCGCAGATTCCCAAACAATATCAAAGATCGATGAGGGATAAGTATTTCAATTTTGTGTTTGAATGTGACAAACATTTTTTATTCTAACATATTTGGTTAGCACTTGTTTTATACGCACGTTAATATAAATTCAAAAAAATAAAAATTTTAATTTGATTTTTATGATCACTCAATATATTTCGTCTTTTTAGGACATCCTCAGGACTAAAACATTACTCCTGAGGATGTCGTAAAAAGACGAAATATATTGAGTGATCATAAAAATAAAATTAAATCTTTTATTTTTTAAAATTTATATTAACGTGCGTATAAAACAAGTGCTAAACAAATATGTTATTCAACGAATTACGCCAAGAGCCTACGGCAAAAAGTGTAAACTAATTTTTATTATCCTTTTTATATTTACTGATTGGACATTAACCATAGTTATCAAACTTATTTCATCAACATCTTAATCTGTGAATTCAAAATGGTAATTACAGATTGTTTGCATAAATTAGAACAGAACCAACCAGAAATGAAGTAAAGTTTCAGCTCTTTGTAATTCCTCTCGCGACATACTACTACTACTACTACTAGATACTTGTTTTCTCTTTTACCTACTTTTTCAAAACAATCGAGATGGCTTCGTTATAGAAGCTTGATGGTATATTTCTATTTTAACACAATTTAATTTTTTCCAATTGTAACCTTTTCTATTTCTACATTTGAAATTTTGATATCGAAACCTCTAATGTGATTTGAATTTTTGTAAGAAATATAAAAATAATTTGACTAATTTAATAAAATTAAGAAAATCTTTACTTAGTTCTAATTTTTTTTTTAAATGATCTGAATATCTAAAATATTAAAAAAAAAATTACATTTACCAAATCACTAACAAATGTTTCAATCTAATCTTAACTTTTAAACTTTTTCACAATATAATGAAAACAAAATGAAACCCTTTTCTCTCTCCTTTTTATTTATTTCTTTTTCTATTTCTTTTAAAAATAATATTATTACGAATTTCTTAGATACCCATTTCTTATCATTTTCTTTGTTTTTATTAACTGCAACATTTTTTTTTATGCTTCACAATTTAAAAGAAAAGTAATTTAAATGTAAAATGATTTTGTTCGTTTTGTTAATTTTTGTGTTTGTTATGTTGTAATACGAGTGTAAGAAAAGGACTTGCTAAGGTTTGTTGTTAAGTTACTTATTTGGTTGAGGTGATTTAGGTGAGTAGGGTTAGAAAGATTGGTTGCTTTATTTTGGTTGTTCTAAAAATATACATTTATTTTATTAATGAATATAAGTGTCTTTTGGGATTTCATGGTATAAGCAGAAGATAAAGTTATTTAAGGTTATTGCTGTGAGAAAAAAAATCATACTGTTTTTGGATTTCAAGAAATTCGAAATATTTAGGGACAAATTACATACTTCAGGGAACAATTAATTTGATTTAGAGTTAAAAATCGTTCGTAATGGATGCAAGTCACAGTTATTGGTGATTTAAACCAATAAATGTTACTAAAGAAATTCTATCTTCTATAAGTTTTAGTTTGTATTTTATAACTTATTAGCGATAATATAATATGTCTTATTTTTATTGTGCTGCTTTAAAATACGACTTCTTGACTTTTCATTAGTAGAATGAAATATAAATTGTGTTTAACGAATTTTTAGTAAAATAAAACAAAATGACAATTGTTGTAAGAAGATTACTGCTGAAACGAGCAAAGATGTCTCTCATCTCCGCCATGCCTCAGTTGCGTGGGTTTTTTAATTTTTTCTGATAATTTTAATTCTAAATTTTTGGCATCGTCGGATATTTAGAAACGTTAATTTATAATTTATTATAATTAACACTAAACATGCCCAACTTTTAATAAAAAAACGTATGACCAGGAAGGAAGAAAAGTAAAAATCATATTCAAGTCAAAAAAAAAAATAAGTTGTGTTTCTGTAAAAGGACTGTAAAGATTCGAGTCATATACGATTGTGTTTTAACACGTGGTATTGGTTCAAATGATTAGATTTCTATTGTCTAGATTTCTATTGAAATTGTCGAAAAAATGCAAATTGGCTTTGTGCAAATTTTAAAATATTAAAAAACGGCCTTAACATAAGAAAAATTACTCGTAAATACATAAAACAATCTGACCGGCATTTTAATGTGTTTCCAGTCAGTTTATTTTCTTCAGCTTATTTGTTCTGTTATAATAAAAAAAAAGCCCAAGCGGCACGTATATCCGCTAGAAATAGGTAGATTTCGAGATCAGACAGTTTTGTGTGCCAGTAGAATCTGATGTATCAGATTAGTTTAAACAAAACAAACTAATTTCAAACAGAGATCGAACAAATTTTAAAAAGAAAATTAGCTACCTACAAGCAAAATTATATCTATCCAATTTTGCAACAAACAAATATCAAATCTACCACAGAACATGTGTGTGACAATTTATGACACAAACCTACTCTATATCATATGTCGTGCAATTACTGCTAAATATCAAAATAGTTTATTTCTAAGAAAAAAAAATAAATTTCTTCTATTCAAAGCTTTTATTTTTTTGAATGTTATAAGGTTGACATTGACTGTTATAAGGTTTTGGAAATTGTAGTTGGGGATTGTTGCAAACTTTTTTGTTTAAGGCAACAAATCAAAAACCTCTAACTGCAGAGGTTTATATTTATAAGAAATGAATTAAAATGTTTCCACAGATTCTAAATTTATTAAGATTTAAAAAATATTAGTATCCAAACGGCCGTTAAAACGAATTAAAAAAACCACTTTTTTTCCTAGTATAAAGCCTATAGTTCCTTAACCATGTGTCAGATTTTTCTGATTTACGAACTTGTCGAAGATATTAATAAAACACACATTTTTAAGAAAGGCTTTTTGATCTGGCTCCACAAATGCAACCGTGAGAGCGCCGGTTGATTCAAACGCATTTTGTATTATACAAGCTTTTTTGTTGGAGCCGCTCACTCAGAAACCTCCAACTGCAGAGGTCTATTTTTTGAAAGAAACTGATTAAAAAGGTTTCAATGGTTCTAAATTTATGAAGTTTTTAAAAATATTAGAATCCAAACGGCCGTTATAACGGATCTAAAAAACAGAGTTTTTTCTAGTATAAAGCTTCTAGTTTCTTAACCATGTGTTGGATTGGGCTGATTTACGAACTTGTCCAAGATATTAATAAAACGCACGTTTCTAGAAAAGGTTTTTTGATCTAGCCTTATAAATGCGACCATGAGAGTGCCGGTTGTTTCAAAAAAAAAATTTTTTTTGCAAACATTTTTGTTGGAGCCGCTCACTCAGGAACCTCTAACTGCAGAGGAACGGTTATAGAGAAGCATGCGCAGTAAAATTAACAATAATATTTATTTCAGAGTTTGATACAATAAAATAAATTATTTTTTTGTGTTACGTTAATTCAAAAATCTTTGCATCACAAAATTATTTTTGAAAATTTGAGACCAAGACTATTATAGAAAGTTGCTGAAAAAATTGTTAAATAGATCTGATCAAATTTTTCTCAAAACAAAAGATAAATAAAAGTCTGTAAAAACTTTGAAGTTGCTATTCATAAAATTTGTTGCAGCCAATTTATTAGCTATTTAAGCTAATTTATCTATAACTAAAAAATTATCTTACAAACAATGACCGGCCCTATTTATTTATCTCTTCTACAAAATTTAATCATAAATGAAATATTTTATTTCTGTCATTTAATTTTATATTTTTCTAACCTCGAATTATGCTTACAGGTATATATCAAGATATAAACTTTTTAACGTTGTTTGCGCATCAAATAACTTTTTCATCTTTTCTTATAATCTTGTTCAGTCTACAGAACCTATGATTCAATTTTATACGCCAATCATCACTTAAACACCAATCTCATTTCCTCAACCAATTAAACTGAACAATATAAATTATTTACCATAAATTTCATCAGTTTTTCTTCTCGTAATTTTAATTTTGAACAGAAATATTTTTTTATAAGCTTTTATTAGTTAAATATCTTCCCATTCAAACCACATTATGATACTACAAATGAAAAATTTCCCAATCATGAAAATATGATTTATTATTTATGGGACTTAAAACGAAAAAAACCATAAGACATGGAATATATATGCATAGTAGTTAAGAAAATGAAGTAGTTTTATTTTATTCTTTTTAAATCGTTCACGTTGTTGTAATGTAAAACTTTTTGTTGTTTTTTCCTTCTTTGTGAAAAGTGCGATAAGATAAAAAGAAAATATATTTACATATTTCACATAAAAATATGTATGGTGCCTTTAAGTAAAAGGCAAAACTGTTTAAGAATAAAACGAAAAAAAGACTACGATAACGTGAAAAAGAATGTCAAAAAGGAAAACCAAAATATTTATGTGAAAATTGATTTATTAGAATGTGTGAGCAGTTGAAAGTATAATGTGCTGACATGTATATATCGTTAAGTTTTTAATTTTTGTTTTGCGTTTTATTTTTCTTTGTTTGTTTGTCTAGCGGTTAAAATGAAAATGAAATGAAAAAGTTTTAGTAGTTTGGTTTTAATAGAAATAATTTTAGAGCATTCTGGTATGGTCCCTTAATTTGGTATGTAAAAATAAATACGGTTGAATTTTGTAAAGCGAGTGATTTCATAATTTAAGATTAAATAATAACCCAATATCGAGCCAATAATGAGCAAATTTGACCAAAGGCATATAAATAAACTCTAAATTTTAAATGCAGTTTTGTTTCTTTAGACTATTTCCTTAAAGTAACATTAAAAGCTCAAAACTGATTTCGTAATAAAATATTAATTTTCATTAAAAATCAATATGATCAAAATCTAATAAAACAAATTTTTGTTCCAAAACGTTATTTAATTTTCTTTCGTTCATATCAGATTAGTTGGGATGGTTTGCTCTATCTGTTTTTTATTTGAAAATAAAAAAATGTTTTTAAATAACGAATTTCTGTTGTAAGGAAATTAAATTCAGATAATGAATTTTCGTAATGAATAATTTGATTTATGAACCTTAAAGGACAAACGTTTAGTCTTTCTTGTTTGTTTACTTTATCTGTTTTTTATTAATAATTATTACAATTTTGTAACAACATTTTGATTTGAAAGATAAGAAATCACAAAAAGATGACTTTGTAACGTGTAGAGGAGTAACGTGTGATTGTGACAATGTTATTTTCAAAGATTGTTAAGTGCTTCAGCGATATTATTTAACATATTTTGATGAATTGTTATTGTTTGATAATTAATCAATCATAAGTTATCTATTAAATTTTATAAAAGATGGAATTGGTGGAGAACAGTTTGCATTAAATATCCAATTTATTATTTTTCTATTTGTTTTCGTAAATTTTTGTTTGTTTCCTTCCTTCCTTTCATGCTTTTCAGAAAATAACTTTTTATGTTTGAATTTTTAAATTCAAATTCTAATTGATTTTTGATTAATTATGTACGAGATTTTGGTAGATGTATTTAGGTTAATGTTTCATTGCTTAGCGAACGGTTGCGTTTGTTTTAGAAAAATAATATATTTAAACTATAATAGCTTCTCTCTAAATACCAGTGAATTTCATTTTAAATTAAGTCATATGAAAAGACTGAAAACTCTTGAAGTGTACTCGGCCTGTAACTGATCGACTAGTCATAAAAATTTAATTCTCTACAACACCATCACACTGTGTTGCTAAAACCAGTTGATTTTTATATTTAAAGCCATAAATGTTGCTGAAATAAAATAAAACGTTTAAAACTTATTGTTATTCCTGTTTTTTCGTAAGTTGCGTTTATTCACTTTTAAGGAACAAGCTAACCATGCTTTACTTCTTTAACAAATGATTATAAATACGTCGAACTTGAAACGTTTAAGGCTAGTTTGTTAGCAAATTGATTCAATCCAATCATTATACAAAACTTTGTAATCCTTATTAGCTAAATTGAATAAAGATTAATACCTTCAAAATTAGATGCATAATTGTATTCTACTGAATAGCATATCATCTAACATAAACAAATTCTAATTGAAGCTAATCAACCAGTTATACTGGCTTAAAGATATAAAATTACTAATCAGATCGGAATTTACATTACTAATCAGACATGAGAGAAGTCCATAGAAAAATTCGTTTTATGCTACTTACTCTGTTCTTTGTATTAAATCCAGTATTGACATACATAGTATAAATTTCAACGTTTTCTTTATCTCACACAGAAATATTACATAAACATCACATCAATCAATAAAATTCACCCCTCTTAATCAATCAACAGTTTTGTTTTTTACTTCATTGTATGATTGTACTACAGCCATAACAACGTAAAATTATACCAACAATTTAAATTAAACATAATATTGTTTCCTTTCAATTTCAGGACTATCTTTCAACATCAAAGAAAACCATAATTTCACTTAATTTGATTTGGAAAGAAATCAATTTGATCAGTGAAGCAGGAGTAAAAAAAATAAGGTAATATTATTAAAATTTTCTACGAAAGTGTATATAATTTTCCAAACAATTTTTTTCGGTTTCCTTTCATCATTTTTATTTTCCATAGAAAAATTATGTTCCATGTATTTTTTTTTTCGTTTGACCTCTTGTCAACCATAACAAATTATTTATATTTGAAAATGATGCTGTCAATTAAAAATATAAATTAATATTTGATTACAGAAAAAGTAAACAAAAAAAAAATTTAAATAACAAAACAGAATCCCTTAAAGAATAAGGAGGATTGTGGTTGAGAAATGATCGGTGATACAATAGCTTTAGGTGTCTTAAGTTTGCCTGAATTGATTTGATTTGCTAATTCAGGTTTTGTCCTTAATTAGTTCGAGTTCTGACCAGTACATAGTGTGTTTATACAGTTGCCAACTATATTGACTTGCATTAGGTTAATCGCTAATCCGATCTTTTTGGTTTATTATAATTTTAAAAGTCTCTCATTTTATTTTCTGTCAACCTTGTAATTACTTAACAAATTATTTAATTAAAAGTAAAAGATTATGATAAACAAATGCAAAAAAACGAAAATCTCATCTGTTGGTTTTATGGATAGACGAAATTTGGAAAGCAAAAACAGAAAAGCTTAATTACATGAAATAAAATGTCTGTGGTTTGGTTTTATTGAAACGAAAAAGAAGCAAAAAATGGTTTTTAAGGATAATCAATTTAATTTAAAATAACCACATTTACTAATTACCAACAAGTCATTTAGGTCCGTGCTTTATGTATGCATGCTTCCATCAACTTTTCAAATATTATAATTTATAACTCTACCATTTTATCTAGTGTATTTATTCATAAAAAAAACAAAAAAACGGCAAAATAACAAAAAGGGTTTTCAGGCAACATTGTTTTGTTTGTTGTCTTAATTGAAAAATATTTGTTGACCCATTTTCGTATTGTTGTTGTTTGTTTTAATTTTTAAGATTATATTTTCAATTATATACCTTAACGTTTTGTTAGGTTAGACTTTTAATTATTTAAATTTTGTTTGCATGTATTGTTGCGTCAGCTCAACGATGCATAATTAACATTTACCTTAAAGCTAAAATAAGGTTGGTTTTATTTTTCTTTAGATAAAGAAAATTGGAAAAATTATTAAATTTGATCAGAATTTATTACAAGAGTGAATTAAAGGCTCTTTTTTGTAGTTGAATATAATTGCATTTTTGTAAAATAGAACTAGCATTAGATAGATAAAAGTGCAGGTGAAGAATAGAGAATTGAGTTCTAACCTAGTAAGCCCGGACATCGATAACGATAAGCACTAATTATTCAAACATACATTACCCTCTTTAGACATCCCAAAAGCATTTTACCGAATCTGGAATTCCAATTTAAGTCGTGCAACTAATTGAAAGTTTTCTGACTAATATAGATATATTTTGGTCTTCATAGAATGCTTTGCTTCTGAGTTTAAACTTTAAACTAATTAACGCTGATGTATTCCAAGATTCCTTTCTGTCCCACGCTATATGTTTTATTTATATCATCAAACTGTTCAAAATCACCTGCAATCCAACTTGTAGATGTGCAGATGATAGTTCAGGCGTAAAATTCGCAATGAATAAATCCTGATCGGTGAAATGCTGCTATTAATGTAAGTAAAGATCCTTTACAAATTTTGCCGATTGAGATGAATGAAATTTGTTCATTTCACAAAAATATAGTTATTAATAATTGTTCGCTCAAAGACCGAGTTTCTTAACTTTATTTCAAACAGTATGTGTGGCGAACAAATAGTTTACTGTTCCAATGAATAGTTTTGGAACAATCATGTATTTGCAATGACAAAAAACGCGTCTAAAAAACTTCCTCAATAGAGTTAAAATATACATCACTCCATATCAATTACTCTACATACCCATCCTACTGTTGCTGATCTCGTTATTTTTATAAGTATAGTCACTTACAGTAAATTGAATGCATCAGTCAGCGACAACTAAACAAGAAGTATGAAGCTTATTTTTTAAAAATATTGGTCATCGGACAATAGGTCAAAATGTATTCACCAAAAAAACATCAATTATTTTATACACTTTAAATTACTCACTCCTATGCTGTACACTTTGATATAAAAATTTTTATTCTTTTATTTCAAGTTAAAATAATACAACAACCCAATAGCTAATAATAGATTTAAATCTTGCAAAAACAGAAAAGAATTAGAACACAAAACACAATACCACACACATAACACAACAAACAAACATATATTCATTTCTTATATTGTTCTCTTCCCTTACAAAAATAAAAATTAAAAGATCAATTGCTCTTGTTAGTTGAAACAATGAAACCCTTAAAATGCTTTAAATATCTTCAACGTAAATTTAAATTTTATGTTCCCAAACAATAGAATTGGAAAAAGTAACCCTAAAATTTAACGTAATTTTCTTTTTCATTATGATTTTCCTGGAAATTTCTCGTATGTACATTGTATATAGATAGACGATAAGAAAAAGATAAATTAGTTGTGATTCAAGATAATCGCGTTTTGCGACGAAAGTCAGGGAATAAGTTGTGCATGAAAAATAAATTCAAGCTATTTGAAACATTTTTTAAGGCAAACAACTTATCAACTGATCTTATGTATGTATGAGTAATTACTTTGAAATAATCGCGCAGTGATTAACGTAGGTTAAAGGTTTTTGGTTGATGAAAAATTTGGGGATGTAATTTCTTAAATTAAACAAAAATTTAAATGAAAAACAACAACATGCAACTTCTATTTACATTAATGAAATTATTTTAATTGATTATTTAAGCGCTCTTCTCACTCCTAAAAATTTTATTCACAAGATATGTATAATATTTTAATTTCGTTCTTACTCTTAGGAGCGAAATTCTTATTTTTTTATTTCACTCTATTGCAGACGATTACATTTTTTTTTAATTCTGTATATTGAGAAAAAAAACTATTACTTTTTCGTCATCCCATGTATTTAGTTTTTTTGTAAATTAAAAGTAAAACATCAAATTTTAACCTTCGCGTGAACAGTATCTACCCGGGTAGATATCACGGTTTTTGTAATTCAATAACTTTATGAGTTTTTGACCAATCATCATGCCTGTTCAGCTATGTGACTAATTTTTAAATTGATTTCGCAAAATTTGAGAAAAAAATATTTTGGACTTCCTTTTAACACTTTTTTTTGGATTTTTATGGTTTTTTTACGCAAGAAAACAATATCTACCCGGGTAGATATTTTTACCTTGGGTTTTATATGAATATTTTTACTGGGCAATGTTAAAAACAAGTAACTTTATTTTTAAATATATGCTTTTATTGTATGCTTACACAAAAGCAAAATGATATTATGATATTAATACACGTTTGATATTATTACACGTTTGTTGATATTATGTAAGTTGATATTACGTAAGAAAACAAATATCTACCCGGGTAGATATTTTTTTCCTTTTTTCTTATATGAAAATTTTTACTGGTCAATGTGAAAAACAAGTAACTTTATTTTTAAATATATGCTTTTATTGTATGCTTACACAAAAGTAAAATAAATACACAGTTACGTTTGTAGATATTATGATTTATGTAATATCTACCGGGGTAGATACTGTTCATATCAGTAGCTAAAAATTTCCGTTCACGCGAAGGTTAAACAAAAATTATGTTTTTCAGCATTTGAAAGAAAATACTATAGTTTTTTGTTGTTATTTAGGAATGCTATATTTATTTTAAATTAATCCGTGAAATATGGTGGGGTTAACTACCAAATTACGGTAATCCGGGTAAGAAAAACTAAGGTACCAAGCCTGGGCCAAGCCCGCGCTACAAATTTTGAGGTTTGGGCCAGGCTTTACATTTTCAAACGACCCAAGATTGGACCAAGTTTGGACTGATGTTCTGGGGCCAAGTCTTGCAAACCAGGCTTGGGCCAAGCCTGGCGAATAAGACTTGGCCCAGGTCTACAAAACCACTTGTTTTTTCCAGACCTCCTTTAAATGTGTGGAAAGTGTAACATATAAAAAAATAAAGGTAAACATAAATGGTTTTCCCATGTTTACAATATGTAATGCTGGTAAATAACGCGTAATATAATAAACTGAATCTTGGTTCAGTCTAGGCATTTACAACTGGCCCAGACTGAAACCAAAGATAACTGGCCAAGCCTTGGCTCGCCAAAACGGGCCTAAAATTGGTTCGTTGTTTAATATTGGCAGTTCCTACCCGGGAAATAGATAAAACACAACGCAAATATTAACCACAGTTTTTTTAACGGCGTTTATGCTCCATGTAGGAGCGTTGCCAGGCTAATCAGCTTTGAATATTCACCACGGCCATTCACAACAGCGACATAATTACCGATTTTTTTAAGGTCGTTTATTACGTCAGTCTCCCATTGTAGTCGTGGTCTACCTCGCGGTCGCCCACTCCCTGGGGTACTAACGTACATTTTTCTAATCATTCCAGACTATATATTGGCTCGTAGAACATGCCCAAACCAAGCAATCCTATATTAGAACGGATATAACCTATTATATCAGGACCCTCAAGAAGGTCTCTGATCTCAAAATTATATCGGGTTCTATAATCTCCATCGTCTGTCTTAAGTGGATCAAAAATGTAGCGCAGGATCTTATGCTCAAATACAGATAAATGCGATTCGTCATTTTGTGTAAGAGTCCACGTTTGTGACCCATACATCACAACCGGTCTAATCAATGTCTTGTATAACTTGAGCTTGGTGTTAGTTGATACATACGGTGATCCAAGGAGAAGGAGTAGAAAGTTCGATTACCTGCTTTTCTCGGGATTTGAGCTTTTATATCTCTAAAGTCGAAGCATGCTGTTGTTTGAGTCAAGCACTGATCCCAAATATTTAAAAGATTCAACTCCCTCAATTCGTTCATCGCCGCACATCAAATCTTTCTTCTCAGCCTCTCTTGAAACATTCATGTGTTTGGTTTTATTGTAGTTAATTTGCAGACCAATTTTCCTAGCACCACTCTCGAGCGACTTGAAAGTCTCACTCATAACAGCTTCACTTCGGCCGAGGATGACAACATCATCAGCGTATGCGATCATCTGTTCCTACTGACTTTATTGACAAGATATTGTTGTTAGTCGGTAGTTTCTTTTGACTGCACACATATTCAAAGGCTAAATTAAAAAGTATAGGAAAGGTAGCATCACCTTGTCTTAAACTGGGGTCGACTTTAAAAAACTTTGATATTTTGTTCTCTACTCGTACACAGCATTGAGAGTTCTGTACTGTCATTTTGCATAGTGATACCAGTTTACCAGGGATTCCCATTGACACTAGGGTAGACCATAGAGTCTCTCGTTCGAGAGAGTCGTAGGCCTGCCTGAAATCAATCAAGAGTTGGTGCACAGGTATGTTGAACTCTCGAAACTTTTCCAAAATCATCCTTATCGAGAAAAGTGCATCGGTAGTACCTCGGCCCCGCCGGAAGCCACACTGATATTCTCCAAACAGTTGTTCAGCAAAATGGATTTTTGATAGCTAAATGTAAGAAAAGATCTTGTATGTTGTGCAGAGTAGAGCGATTCCTCTGTATTTTGCACATTGTAGGTGGTTACCTTTTTTATGGATTGGTATCAGCATAGCTGTGTTCCAGTCCTGTGGCATGGTTTCAGTCCTCCACATCATCTGAACAAGTTCAAACAATCATAAGGATAGAGTTTCACCACCATGTACAATCGTTTCGGATGTTATATCGTCAATACCAGGTGCTTTATTGCGTTTTAATTTTGACAGCGCCACATCGCATTCCTCTTTGGTTGGTTCGTCTACATGTACCTTTGACGCACGAACAAGCTTTGCTCGTCGCCCGACTTGTTGTTGGTTACTTAAGTTGAGAATTTTCTCAAAATAAGCGCCCCAAGTATCTAAAATATTTTTAACGTCTACTTGTAGCTCCCCATCTTTGTTTTGAATAGCAGTCGATCTAGTTTGAGGGCCCTTCCTTAAGGTTTTTACCTTTTGAAAGAAGTTACGCGATTGATGTTCATTATTGAAGCTTTCAATCTCCTCACACTTTCTCTTCCACCATTCTCTCTTCGTTCGTCTACATAGCTTTGTAACGGCTTGTCTTGCCAGTTTATAGTTCTCCTTCGTGGTGGTGTTGGTGTTGCGTCCTTGCAGACATTTCAGATAGCAATCTCTTTTGTATTGAATAGCGTCAAGACATGCTTGATCCATTCATGGCTTCTGGGAATGGTTTTGTGTTCGTCCAAGTATTCCCTCTGCAGCGCTTAAAACAGCATCTTTGAGCAAATACCATGACTTATCGACGTCCCCATTAATGGTTTCTAATTTCTCTAATGTTTCGGCAATATGGTTTTAATATCTCTCTTCTGTTTCAGCATTCTTTAGTGATAAGATTTTAGAACATACAAGGAAGTGGTCACTTCCAATGTATGCACCTCTAAAGGATCGCACATCCAGAGCACTCGAAAAAAACGTTCTGTAACTAGCACGTGATCAATTTGATTTCGAGTGTTTCCATTCGGTGAGACCCAAGTCTGTTTATGAATTGATCGATGCGGAAAGAACGTACTGGCAATTCTCAAATTATTTGAAAACGCAAACTAAGTCATTCTCACACAATTATCATTCGAATTCAAATGCAGACTGTTGGGGCCCACCACATTTCCAAAAGAGATATCTCTTCCAACCTGCCCATTAAAGTCACCAAGAACCATAAAGAAGTCGCGTGTTAGTGTTTGTTTTATAACCTCTTCCAGTGCTATATGTAGAAATTATCCTTCTCGTCGATGGTTTTAGCTTCAGTAGGTGCATGCACGGCAATAAATATTGTTTTATGTATCACGTACACGTAGGTAGCAAATCAACTCACTGACCGGGATGAATTTCATCACGGCTTCTTGTACGCGTGTACCAACAAGAAAGCCAGTTCCAAATTCTCTTCCAGAAGGATGACCGAGAAGGTGACTATCCAAATCTTGTTTTCTATTATTGGCTGTCTAATTTCTTGCAGAGCTTTGATATCCATACCATACCTCTCATCCTCTGTTTCTAGACTTATAAGAGTATCAGAAGCGCTCAGGCAGCGCACGTTCCACATTCCGATTCGATAGTCTGGTCTTTTTTCACGTCCAGGTATAATTCTGTTTTTGTCCGGGTCTGTTATTCTTTTCTGATTTCCAAATTTAACAAATAATTTTTTTTCCGGAAATTGTCGTGAATGGGTCCGTTCTGCATCTTAATTGGTTACCAGAAACAACCTTTTTACGCGTTTGTATAGCGTTCCGCTAGATCCAAGACAGACGCCCTCTTCAAGCCGCCCCTAACATGGAGAATAGACGCTTGAGTCACATTGGTTGTAAGGCGCCAATTCGCCGTGATGGGATTTACCACTGTTACATTCACAAATTCACAAGTAATTATATATGGATATTGGATATGTTAATGTTATTTACCTCAAATATAGATAATTCATAACTGACAGTGTTGATACTGTTTATTGTAAAATTTTATGTTTGTGTGTTGTTTGTGTATTTCATGTTGTGTTGTTTCTCAGTTTGATATTTCCATAGGTAAATAAATTTTCTACAAAAACTTTTTATCGTCGCATTAGTTTCCTTTTAAAAAATAACAAATGCTGATCCCAATTTTTTTTTGTTTGGCTTAACAAATGGACAATCAATCTAATACCATACAACCTAACCTTTTCATGTTATTTCTTTACTTTGTTGTCTTTATTTTCTTTAAATCCCCATCAGACACAAATAGAAATAACCAAAAGGATTATATCTTGTAAAACTTTTATCCATTCACTTTCTCATACGGATACACATGTTAAGTATAAAAAACTAATGAATACATAATATTCTCAAGTCATAAAAAGAAATAAAATTGTATGTGAACATATTCAGGATCATAAAAAAATATGTTAGGAAATGTTTTTCTCCTCTATGTCGAATATCTATAATTTTTTTACTGTATCGTAATATTTCAAAGCTATCGTTTTTTCAGTTTTCTATAATATTTTTAAAGAGTTGGGTACGATATCTCGTAGATCAAAATCTAGTAAATCAAAATCTCGTTTTCAAAATCTCGTAAAACACAATCTCGTCATTCAAAATCTCGTAATTCAAAATCTCGTAAGTTAGAATCTCGTAAGTTAAAATCTCGTAAATTTGTTGAATGTTATGAAATCGGCAGCCGATTTCATAACATTCAACAAATTTACGAGATTTTAACTTACGAGAGTAAGGTCGAGAGTAAGAGGACGAGAGTAAGTATCCTGATGGAAGTTCACCAATGTCCAGCCTGTCCCAAAAAAAGGAACTAAATGTGATATTTCAAACTATAGACCAATAGCCTTACTCCCAGTCATGTCTAAAATATACGAGCACTATATTAATTCACACATATCCAAATTTTTGGAAGACAACCATTTGATATCTGACAGTCGATACGGTTTTAGAATCAAAAGATCAACAACCGATCTATTGAACTATGTGGCACATCTTTGGAATAGCATCCTTGAGAAAGGTGGTGAAACGTACGTGATCGCATTAGACATCTCAAAAGCATTTGATCGAATCTGGCATGCCAACTTGATCAACAAGCTCGTTGCGTACGGTTTTCATCCCGCAGTCGTGAAGTTGATTCAAAATTTTCTGTCTAACCGATATATCTCGGTATCTATAGATGGATTTTCTTCTGAGTCCAAATTAATAAACGCTGGTGTAGCCCAAGGCTCAGTTTTATCTCCCACTTTGTTCCTAATTTATATCAACGAACTGTTGCAAATCACCAGTAACCCAATAAATAGTTTTTCAGATGATAGTACACTGCACAAGTCATTCGTACACCTCGGCCTCCTCAATAGACGTAAAAAATATTTTACTTCGCATCAATTACTCCACATTTATAAGTCCCATATTCGTCCCTGTATGGAGTATTGTTGTCAAGTTTGGGGCGCTGCATCTTTTACTATCCTGGCTCTTTTGGACTCTGTTCAAAAGCGAGCTATACGAATTGTTGGTGATCGAAATTTAACATTAGATCTTGATTCCCTACAACATCGTCGCTTAGTCGGGTACTTGATGATGAAGCTTCGTGTTTTAAGGTCAGTAAGTGGTTTTATAGTGGTGTGTTGAGTGACCTAGAGGTTAGCACGCTGGAATCGAACTCGAAGAACGCAGGTTCAACTCCCATCTTGTTCAAAGTGTTAAAAGCAAAACATAACCAATCATCAACACTCCGGTTTTCCAATTAACCGATTGTCAACCTATATGGTTGGTAAATTTGAAAAACACTAAGGGCTGATCACCCATATAAAACTAATCGATTAAATTAAGTCTTTAAAGTGAAAACAGACCATAAAATTAAATGAATTCAAATTAATACAGGTGGAGAACACTTGTTGACCGTCTACGTTCATGTATGGAACATATATACGGTAAAACTTTATCGGTGCTAAAATTCTCATTAGATCAAATTCAAATCTTTTTTAATGAAATTTCCGACTAGCCGTTTATTCGGGCATGCCCTATTACATTCAACCCAAATATGGTAATTTGCATCCGGGTTTTATCAGGAAATACATCTGGTCTGCCTTTTAGGCTATACCCTATTTGTCTGATCTGAGCATTTCATTTGATCAGGTACAAATAAGGTTGCCCTATTAAAGCTTACTATAGGGCAGCACTGTTTGAACTGATCCGGCTCTGACATCTAAAACCTATTCCTATAACGTAGTAAATGCCAGAGTAGGAATTCACTGGTAGAAGAAGGACATGCACTAATAGGATATTTACAGCTGGCCTACTACTGTATGCCCTGATCTGAAGTCCTGTTTTATTTGACCAAATTTTGAAATTCACGTAAGCCGTATCCATTTTAGATATCCATAAGTAGTTTGTAAAATTTCACGCATAGTTTAGTTATGACTTCCCGTCTGAAAGACTCTGATAAGGGTTGCTAAGTATATATACTACACTTCATAATCTTTTTTCATCGTTTAGTTTTTAAAATATTTATTTAATTTATTAAAATTAAATAATCAAAATATTGTATTTGTTTATATTTTTTTATTGATTTTCTCTTTTTATTCCAGACGCACTAATTGAGCTGTGCCCTATTACGGTGTGGATAGATTAAGGGGTTACATTCCTGATCAGGCTGCCTGGTCCGAACCTTATCAGTGGGTCCGACCCCTATCAGGGAAAGTCCGATCTGACCCGGATCTGAGTTTTAACACAATTTGCGAGTTAGGTGAGTCATAAATTGTATTGTTCAAGACGCAGTATCATTTTTTAATTTAAAAAAAACTTTTACTAAGAGTTATTATTAAACGGGGGGGATTAAATTCACAAATCATAGTTTCGTCATTTCGTGTACAAAATTCCAAATTATTTCCTTTTCATCTTAAAATTAATCTTTAAAAATGGCACCACCACAAAATCTCGTTTGACAAAATCTCGTAGGTACGAAATCTCGTAAATTATTTTTATTAAATTTTCTTTGAACACGTAATGCAAAATCTCGTAAGCTAAAATCTCGTAAATTAAAAATGTTCAAATCTCGTAAATCTCGGAACTGAAAATTGAAAACATGTCGCAAAAAACATTGAAAAAAATTTTCAAATCAAAAATTCATTTTTATTCCAAAATCAAATTCATTAGTATAGAGTAGTATAGTGTACAAATAAAATAAAAAAATTAATACTATATCTTAACCTAAAGAAATGCTATAAGCAATTGATCTTAAATAGGTAACTTTATCCAGAGTATCTTTTTTTTATTATTTTATTTATTTTTTTATTTCGTAATTTGGTCTTTTTTCCCCTCTTAATAATTTCGCCGGCTTTGATTTTTTCGATACTTGTTATCGATATTATCAGTTCTTTAGACAAATCTGAGATTAGTTTGTATAGACCAGCGTTCTTTCTGCCAACGACAACTTTCAGCCGACGATGCCAAGCTTCTACACTGTTTTGTGTGCGAGGGAACGAAGAATTTGTCCCTCCTATTGACCAAAATTTTGGATCGTAGTGCGGCTTTCCTCTTTTAGTTTTTCCCGTAATGTATACCTTTTTCAACCACTTTCCAATTTTTTTGACGTCTGGGTCGTCAAATGTCTTACTCAATTCAGAGTAATATATATCAACTTCTTCCGGCGGAACAAAAGCTAAACTTTTAAGCATGCGAATTTGAATGCTAAATGCTTCCGAGTTTCCGTATTTTGCCGCTAAACGTTCCTTTTGAATCTTCCTCCAGATAATTTGTCCAAAGTGAAACAAGCATCCTTTAAAAATAGCCGAAGGAAAATATTCAAGGCACGCGGCAGCAATTGGTTTTTCGAAATCCGATATAATTGTTTGCGGATGCAAATGTATATTATTATCGCATGCCAATTTCAACAGGTTGAAAAAAAATCTTCGTACGCAATTTTAGATTTTTTGCTCATTAGGCAAAATACCAACGGTACAATCTGTCCTTCGATTTGCCCGTGCACAGAAAAAAGCTGCCGCATTAGTGTGGGGACGACGTAAAATGTTCCATCAACGAGCCAGCAATCTGCTTCGCCTAGTAGCTTTAAACTGGTTTTTGTTCCGAGAATAATGTTAATGCCCCCGTCGAATTTAGATTCAGAAAGAACAAAAAGTTCACCTTCTAAATACCTTACAATTTCCGGTATTTCGATATCATCCAACGATTTTGGTTCTTTGATTTTTGAAGAACGATTCTTCTTGATTTTGGCCTGTTGAGCTTCTTTGCTAGGAAGGTATATTCTAGCATTTGATTCCGATTCAACGATAGAGCTTCTTATTATTTTTGATGGTTTGATTTCCGTAGATTTTGCCAAACATTTCAAATTGTTATTTGCTCGTGCAACAGCTTTTTCTGATGCGGTAGGATCATGAGAATGTTCAGATGGACTTTTTAAAATATCAAGACTATCAATGTTTAGGTTTGTTACCATCCGACTTTTGCAACATAACGCTTTCGTTTTTGCACAAATCCAATTCCGTGTAGTTTTGGTTTTTCTATCAAGCGTATATGTAAAACCATCAATAAAGAGTTTCGGCTTTCCTTTATTCGATTCAAGCACCACAATTTCCATGTTAAAAATATAATTTCCCTTAAACGATGATTGATGAATGATAGTGTTATAGGTTAAGTAAAACGAAAAAAAAAATTACCTTTAAAGCGTTTTTAAAAATTTGCTTTTTTTCAATTACTTAGTGTGTCGTCTCTAAACAAATCTCAAATCACTAAAACAATTTGTAACAACGCGGATTTCGTTGCAATTGTTTTTTGAGTTCAAAAATTTTGCATAGTAACCGTTGTCAGGGTTAGATTTGAATTCAAAAGAATACTAGGTCTATTCAAAAAAATTTGAATTGTGAATCAAAATGTACATTCATCATAAAAATAAAGCAAAAGAAATAACCAAGTGGATTTGTTACAATGCCGTAACTATGTTAAAATGAAAGAAGCTTTTTACAATTATTAATATGATTTCTTTTGGCGTAGAGAACCGAGAACAGGAGGTTGAGACAAAGTAAGTTCACTGTGCAATTGTGAGATTGAGGCACTTGTAAATTAAATACAGTATTAAATACCAATATAAATATATCCATGGCAGCGGCTAAGTTTTTTTTCTTATTAGCTTTGAAATTTATCTATATTTTTTAATAACTACTAAAGATGAATTAAAATTTTCACGGCAACTCTCGTAAGTTAAAATCTCGTAAATTTGTTGAATGTTATGAAATCGGCTGCCGATTTCATAACATTCAACAAATTTACGAGATTTTAACTTACGAGAGTTGCCGTGAAAATTTTAATTCATCTTTAGTAGTTATTAAAAAATATAGATAAATTTCAAAGCTAATAAGAAAAAAAACTTAGCCGCTGCCATGGATATATTTATATTGGTATTTAATACTGTATTTAATTTACAAGTGCCTCAATCTCACAATTGCACAGTGAACTTACTTTGTCTCAACCTCCTGTTCTCGGTTCTCTACGCCAAAAGAAATCATATTAATAATTGTAAAAAGCTTCTTTCATTTTAACATAGTTACGGCATTGTAACAAATCCACTTGGTTATTTCTTTTGCTTTATTTTTATGATGAATGTACATTTTGATTCACAATTCAAATTTTTTTGAATAGACCTAGTATTCTTTTGAATTCAAATCTAACCCTGACAACGGTTACTATGCAAAATTTTTGAACTCAAAAAACAATTGCAACGAAATCCGCGTTGTTACAAATTGTTTTAGTGATTTGAGATTTGTTTAGAGACGACACACTAAGTAATTGAAAAAAAGCAAATTTTTAAAAACGCTTTAAAGGTAATTTTTTTTTTCGTTTTACTTAACCTATAACACTATCATTCATCAATCATCGTTTAAGGGAAATTATATTTTTAACATGGAAATTGTGGTGCTTGAATCGAATAAAGGAAAGCCGAAACTCTTTATTGATGGTTTTACATATACGCTTGATAGAAAAACCAAAACTACACGGAATTGGATTTGTGCAAAAACGAAAGCGTTATGTTGCAAAAGTCGGATGGTAACAAACCTAAACATTGATAGTCTTGATATTTTAAAAAGTCCATCTGAACATTCTCATGATCCTACCGCATCAGAAAAAGCTGTTGCACGAGCAAATAACAATTTGAAATGTTTGGCAAAATCTACGGAAATCAAACCATCAAAAATAATAAGAAGCTCTATCGTTGAATCGGAATCAAATGCTAGAATATACCTTCCTAGCAAAGAAGCTCAACAGGCCAAAATCAAGAAGAATCGTTCTTCAAAAATCAAAGAACCAAAATCGTTGGATGATATCGAAATACCGGAAATTGTAAGGTATTTAGAAGGTGAACTTTTTGTTCTTTCTGAATCTAAATTCGACGGGGGCATTAACATTATTCTCGGAACAAAAACCAGTTTAAAGCTACTAGGCGAAGCAGATTGCTGGCTCGTTGATGGAACATTTTACGTCGTCCCCACACTAATGCGGCAGCTTTTTTCTGTGCACGGGCAAATCGAAGGACAGATTGTACCGTTGGTATTTTGCCTAATGAGCAAAAAATCTAAAATTGCGTACGAAGATTTTTTTTCAACCTGTTGAAATTGGCATGCGATAATAATATACATTTGCATCCGCAAACAATTATATCGGATTTCGAAAAACCAATTGCTGCCGCGTGCCTTGAATATTTTCCTTCGGCTATTTTTAAAGGATGCTTGTTTCACTTTGGACAAATTATCTGGAGGAAGATTCAAAAGGAACGTTTAGCGGCAAAATACGGAAACTCGGAAGCATTTAGCATTCAAATTCGCATGCTTAAAAGTTTAGCTTTTGTTCCGCCGGAAGAAGTTGATATATATTACTCTGAATTGAGTAAGACATTTGACGACCCAGACGTCAAAAAAATTGGAAAGTGGTTGAAAAAGGTATACATTACGGGAAAAACTAAAAGAGGAAAGCCGCACTACGATCCAAAATTTTGGTCAATAGGAGGGACAAATTCTTCGTTCCCTCGCACACAAAACAGTGTAGAAGCTTGGCATCGTCGGCTGAAAGTTGTCGTTGGCAGAAAGAACGCTGGTCTATACAAACTAATCTCAGATTTGTCTAAAGAACTGATAATATCGATAACAAGTATCGAAAAAATCAAAGCCGGCGAAATTATTAAGAGGGGAAAAAAGACCAAATTACGAAATAAAAAAATAAATAAAATAATAAAAAAAAGATACTCTGGATAAAGTTACCTATTTAAGATCAATTGCTTATAGCATTTCTTTAGGTTAAGATATAGTATTAATTTTTTTATTTTATTTGTACACTATACTACTCTATACTAATGAATTTGATTTTGGAATAAAAATGAATTTTTGATTTGAAAATTTTTTTCAATGTTTTTTGCGACATGTTTTCAATTTTCAGTTCCGAGATTTACGAGATTTGAACATTTTTAATTTACGAGATTTTAGCTTACGAGATTTTGCATTACGTGTTCAAAGAAAATTTAATAAAAATAATTTACGAGATTTCGTACCTACGAGATTTTGTCAAACGAGATTTTGTGGTGGTGCCATTTTTAAAGATTAATTTTAAGATGAAAAGGAAATAATTTGGAATTTTGTACACGAAATGACGAAACTATGATTTGTGAATTTAATCCCCCCCGTTTAATAATAACTCTTAGTAAAAGTTTTTTTTAAATTAAAAAATGATACTGCGTCTTGAACAATACAATTTATGACTCACCTAACTCGCAAATTGTGTTAAAACTCAGATCCGGGTCAGATCGGACTTTCCCTGATAGGGGTCGGACCCACTGATAAGGTTCGGACCAGGCAGCCTGATCAGGAATGTAACCCCTTAATCTATCCACACCGTAATAGGGCACAGCTCAATTAGTGCGTCTGGAATAAAAAGAGAAAATCAATAAAAAAATATAAACAAATACAATATTTTGATTATTTAATTTTAATAAATTAAATAAATATTTTAAAAACTAAACGATGAAAAAAGATTATGAAGTGTAGTATATATACTTAGCAACCCTTATCAGAGTCTTTCAGACGGGAAGTCATAACTAAACTATGCGTGAAATTTTACAAACTACTTATGGATATCTAAAATGGATACGGCTTACGTGAATTTCAAAATTTGGTCAAATAAAACAGGACTTCAGATCAGGGCATACAGTAGTAGGCCAGCTGTAAATATCCTATTAGTGCATGTCCTTCTTCTACCAGTGAATTCCTACTCTGGCATTTACTACGTTATAGGAATAGGTTTTAGATGTCAGAGCCGGATCAGTTCAAACAGTGCTGCCCTATAGTAAGCTTTAATAGGGCAACCTTATTTGTACCTGATCAAATGAAATGCTCAGATCAGACAAATAGGGTATAGCCTAAAAGGCAGACCAGATGTATTTCCTGATAAAACCCGGATGCAAATTACCATATTTGGGTTGAATGTAATAGGGCATGCCCGAATAAACGGCTAGTCGGAAATTTCATTAAAAAAGATTTGAATTTGATCTAATGAGAATTTTAGCACCGATAAAGTTTTACCGTATATATGTTCCATACATGAACGTAGACGGTCAACAAGTGTTCTCCACCTGTATTAATTTGAATTCATTTAATTTTATGGTCTGTTTTCACTTTAAAGACTTAATTTAATCGATTAGTTTTATATGGGTGATCAGCCCTTAGTGTTTTTCAAATTTACCAACCATATAGGTTGACAATCGGTTAATTGGAAAACCGGAGTGTTGATGATTGGTTATGTTTTGCTTTTAACACTTTGAACAAGATGGGAGTTGAACCTGCGTTCTTCGAGTTCGATTCCAGCGTGCTAACCTCTAGGTCACTCAACACACCACTATAAAACCACTTACTGACCTTAAAACACGAAGCTTCATCATCAAGTACCCGACTAAGCGACGATGTTGTAGGGAATCAAGATCTAATGTTAAATTTCGATCACCAACAATTCGTATAGCTCGCTTTTGAACAGAGTCCAAAAGAGCCAGGATAGTAAAAGATGCAGCGCCCCAAACTTGACAACAATACTCCATACAGGGACGAATATGGGACTTATAAATGTGGAGTAATTGATGCGAAGTAAAATATTTTTTACGTCTATTGAGGAGGCCGAGGTGTACGAATGACTTGTGCAGTGTACTATCATCTGAAAAACTATTTATTGGGTTACTGGTGATTTGCAACAGTTCGTTGATATAAATTAGGAACAAAGTGAGAGATAAAACTGAGCCTTGGGCTACACCAGCGTTTATTAATTTGGACTCAGAAGAAAATCCATCTATAGATACCGAGATATATCGGTTAGACAGAAAATTTTGAATCAACTTCACGACTGCGGGATGAAAACCGTACGCAACGAGCTTGTTGATCAAGTTGGCATGCCAGATTCGATCAAATGCTTTTGAGATGTCTAATGCGATCACGTACGTTTCACCACCTTTCTCAAGGATGCTATTCCAAAGATGTGCCACATAGTTCAATAGATCGGTTGTTGATCTTTTGATTCTAAAACCGTATCGACTGTCAGATATCAAATGGTTGTCTTCCAAAAATTTGGATATGTGTGAATTAATATAGTGCTCGTATATTTTAGACATGACTGGGAGTAAGGCTATTGGTCTATAGTTTGAAATATCACATTTAGTTCCTTTTTTTGGGACAGGCTGGACATTGGTGAACTTCCATCAGGATGGAAATATCCTAGATTTATAGGATTTGTAGAATATTTTGGTGAGAGTTGGTGCAAGTTCTTTTGAAAATGTTTTTAGAATAACAGGAGTAATGTTGTCCAGACCAGAGGCTTTGTTGTTGTTTAACCCCCTTAAAAGTTTTTCGACAATTTTGGGTTTGAAATGTAATTGTTTCATATTAACTCCTGAAGACTGGATTTGGGGTATTTCTGTAGGAGTTTCTAAAACTGTTGAATTTGAAGCAAAGCGTTCCGCGAACAATGCAGCTTTCCTTGCAGGGTCAGCAATGATTGAGTCAGCATCAATCATAGGAGGGATAGAAGATTTAGTACCACAATTTAAAGAATTAATGGCACTGTAAAAACTTTTGTCAGAAATTGACATACTCGAAAGTTTTGCCGCTTTCGCTCTGTCAATCTCTGCTTTTTCGTTTTCAATTATCTGGTTTGATATTTTATTAGCCTTTAAATATTGGAATCGATTAACAGAGTTCTTTTTATGAATCCAAATATTAAATAATCTACTTTGTTTCTAAGAGCCAATTTGGCTGCTTTCGAAAACAAATATTTTTGTTGGGGTTTCATTATTGAAAAGGGAACGAATTTGTTAATACCAAATAGAATGGTTTCAGTAAAGTTTTGAGCAGAAACATTTACTTCGTCAGTATAAAAACAATGACGTTCAAAAAGGAAACCTTGAAAAAAACTTCGGAGACCATTGGTATCCATTTTTAAAAAGTAAAATATTTTACGGGGTTTGGGAACTATAGTTTGTAGCAAATCAGTTTTGATAATTGATGTGATTAGATAGTGGTCAGAATTTCCAATACTACCCTTATCGACATCGACACTCGTAATATCTGGCATAGATGTGAGATAAAGGACTAAGAGAAAAATGTTATCACCGCCATTACGAGGAGTGAAAGTTGGGCTTTTTACAATCTGCGAAGGTCTTGCGAGGCACCAAATATTTCTGCCTGCCTTCCATTGTTGTCGTCGTCGGTCATTTTGGAAAATTCTAACCATGATTTGTTGTGGACGTTGAAGTCACCGGTAACGATAACTTCACAATTTTGAAATTGTGCTCTAATTTCGTCGACAACATTAGTCAAGAGATTAAAAAAATTGGGATTATGTTTGTTTGGGGACCGGTATAGAGCTATTGTAAAAAAAAGGTAGATTTCAGGTAGACAAACCTTTAATACTACTGTGCTGTAGCCATCACCATGTACTTCATAATTTGGAAAGCGTTTATATGCAACACTCTCATGAATGTATCCACTTACACCTTGATGAAGTTTAAAAGCTGATTCAAGCCTATATTTGGGATTTAGTGTTACGTCATATCATATGGATAGTTTTCAGAAACTTGTGTTTTTGTAAGAAAAAGAATATTCGGTTGGTCGTGCTCGAGATGATGTTGCACGGCGTCACGGTTGGCATTGAATCCACAAATATTTTGGATGTGTATCTTTAATTTTTTATCAAATGTAATAGTCAAATTGCACATAGTTTAGTTTTGTCTACCAGCATCTTTTGCTATTTTGGTTGAAAAGAATAAAATTTAGCTTATTTCCCAAATGCTGTTCACTCGGCCTGAATTCCAGGAATTTCTTTTTGACATATATTTTTTAATGAAATGTGTGTAATAGGACTTACAATATGAGTCACAACAACACATAGAATCTTCTTAAGACCAAGGTCCCATTAGGTCTTCAAAGGTCCTAGGTTCTACGTCCCTATCAATAATAATTCAACCTTAGGAATCTTTTTATTGCTTGTTGAAAATCAAAATTTTACACTCGATCATATTACACGGGTAGTTAATCGAGATACCCGAGTCGAGTATGTTGAAAAAGCCAAAAATATCCGGGTACCCGGTTACTCGATAATCGACATTGGATACCCTATTATACACATATCACATGAGGGTTTGCATAAATGAAAACTTAGTAAAAATTCTATATTTTAACTACTACAATCTAATAAAAAATAGATGAATTCCGTATAACGACCTATTAAAAATGGTAACACTTAAAACTTTGATCGAAAATCGTTTTTAACCTTTTTTCACCTCAATGTTATCATGTTGTTTTTGCCATATCTTCCTTTTTAGATAGATGAAAACGGTCTCGTATATAATATATTAAAACATAATAGCTGACATGAAAATGTAGCAAAATATTGATCTTGATAGTTTAAGAACTACTAAAAATAAAATAAAAATATGAATGGAAGAGTTAAAAAAAGCACAAATAAAGATAAAAAATTTAAATCGATATTTGTGTTATATCTAACGACGAAACATACAAAAAA
The DNA here is from genome assembly GCA_963693315.1 of Diogma glabrata. Classification (NCBI taxonomy): domain Eukaryota; kingdom Metazoa; phylum Arthropoda; class Insecta; order Diptera; family Cylindrotomidae; genus Diogma; species Diogma glabrata. Next base: position 426,414,497 of record OY856187.1, read on the forward strand.
GAATTTTTCAAAAATAAGCTTAGGGAAATTGATGACACTAAAAAGTTCGATTTTCTTTTTATCTTATCACGCAACTTTGATGTGGAAATGTGGATGTGATTTGATAAATCGAATTTTTCATAAATAAGGATAAAATACGTATTTTTGTGTTATTTTAAAATCACTTTCAGAATAATTTATCAATCGAGAATCTATTTATTTGAAATAAATTAGTAATATTTGCAAAGATTGTGTTTGAATTATTTAGTAATCTGCGTCGTTTGGTAATAAACCATGCAGTGTTATAATACAATAAAATATGGAAGGGCTGAAATTTTAAGCTCTGAGATATTAAGACTTCGGTTTTGGTTAAGGATTTTGATATAGTTTTCGGCATAAAACTTTTATGAGGACATTGTTTTTAGTTTTGGGCGGCGATGTCTAACCTATATCTCTTTGTTAAAGTACATGTATTTTTTTATCTCTGTTTAGAAATTTATTAAAACTAACACATCAAACGTTACCGCAAAATTATAACAGATCATAAATTAACATAATTTAGTGAAAAGAAGATACAATCAGCAAACTACTCAAAAATCTCTCCATTTAGCGTTTCGAGAAAATATTACAAAATCGAAAATTCATATTTCTTTCAAAATTCCAAAAATATTGTAAAAATTAAATAAAATCAAAAATTCAAAGTTTTTCCAAAATTCCAAAAATATTGCAAAAATTATAACAACATCAAAAATTGAAACTTTTTTTAAAATTCCAAAAAATATAATAAATTCAAAAATTTTAAATTTTTTTAAAATTCTAAAAATATAAAAATTCTTACAAAATCAAAAATTGAAACTTCTTTCAAAATTCTAAAAAACTATATAAAATTCAAATTTCACAAATTCAAAAATTCTATTTTTTTTTTTTTTCAAAATTCTAAAACTATTGCAAAAATTATTACAAAATTAAAAATACAAACATTTTTCAAAATTCCAAAAATATTCCTAAACAATATATTCCAAACAAATATTCCAACGTCCGATTTCATGCTCATTACATTTAATGTCATCCATTTTTCCAAAAAAAAAATGGATTAAAAAATAAATGAAAATCATTCTTTTGACACACTTGACCATATTTTTTTGACAAACTTATTTTATGCAATAAAATTCTCAATAATAAAAATTTCATGTTCAATTACATTTAACATTTCATACAAATAATTAATTTTATTTTTTTCCAAAAAAAACAAATGAAAATCATTCTTTTGACACACTTAACAACATTTTTTTGACAAACTTATAATGCAATAATTTAGATTTTGGTCTCACATACCAATCCCGACCATCAAGATTTCTCCAAATTCAATGTTCCTACTCGTAATCTCTTAAATTGACACACTTCCGGGACAGCTATCGAATTTTTTTAGCTTTCGGCTCTTACCATTGAGTATACCTATTTTTGAAAACAAAAATTTTTGAAATCCATTCAGCCGTTTTCTAGATTTCTATTTAGGTTTTTTCAAAACCGAAGTTATATTTAGAGTATTCAGTAGGGTATATCAATATAAAAATAGGTTTGATCAGATTGCTCAGAACAATTGTTTTTTTGTTTTGAGAACCGTGGTGGAAATTAGACTTGAACAGATTCCTAGTTAACAAAATTTGTTAGGATTTTATTTAATTTGACCTTTCGCTCTTAATAAACTTTCGCCCTGTACCCACAACAATATTGACTATAATTATGTATAATAGATTTGAAAAACAAATTAATAATATAAAAACTAGAGAAATTGTTTACGTTAATGTTTATCTCGTTATGAGTAATCTTTTTTATCTTGCTTTATTTTAACTACATCATTCGGGTTAATTCAGTTCGTCATGGTCATAACTTCGATATGTTTAAAAACTAACAATCGAATTTGTTCTGACTTATCCTCACGGTTTTCTAATGTATGAGTTACAGTTGACTAACTTTGTTGGGTTAACCAGCAAATTCACTGTTCTATATAATCTTCTGCATTGATTGTTTTTCTGGGTAAACAGCTTACAATCTGTTAAATTTCTTGCGCTGTTCTCCGTTTTTGATTATATTATATGAAATTCGGTTTCTGTTACAAATGAGCAAAAAATCGTTTTTTCTAATATAACCTTATAGTATTGTTCTATGATACCAATTTGTGTTTATTTTTTTGGAAAATGAAATGTAAATTACTCTGACTTCTGAGTTTTAGCCCTTCTTCTATTTCTTCTTGTTGTTGTATTCACGTTTATTAAAAATCTGAGTCGAAGTACGAAATACCGCGAAAAATAACCGATGAAAATAGTTGATTTCAGGACCAAACGCATTTGTGATCATATGGAATCGAATGTGAATTACGTTAAATATAGAAATAAACTAAAAAAAGAACTTACCGTATCTGGAAGTTAATACGAATTGCCAATAAAATGTTTTCTATACAAACATAAGTGACACATATTGTAATTCGTACTACACAGCACATATTATTAAAAAAGACGGCTATTATATCGAGATCCGACCCATTTACGCACTCAATAACACCTCAAAGCCCATGTGGTTGTTGGAGATAGGCTGGACTAAATGGTATACAAAAAAACAATTTTGCTATTCCGAATCACAATTCGACGTATTTCGATGTTGTCAACACTGCCAAAAAGTGAGATTTTTCCGCACTGTTTTATTTTTCCGCACTGTTTTAACTTTTTTTTTGATTTTTTTTCTCCGCACTGTTTTATTTTTCCGCACTGTTTTTGTTAACTTTTTGCTTTGTTTTGTAGAAGTGAAAAATAAGAACGTATGGAAAATTTTCTCAATACTAAGTTGATAAAAGAAATGTTTACTTATATCTGAATATGAATGTAGAGTGCGTGTTAAGTGTAAATGCGTGTAAAGTTGGATGAAGAGTAATTTTGTTTAATTGTTTCATTGTGATTCGGAATTGTTAAAAAACTTTGTGTGCAACTCGTTGCACAAATTGATTTTTTCCGCACGCGTCGTAATTTTGTCCAACGAGGCGAAGCCTTTAACATAACATAACATTATTAACTTGCATAGTTAAAACATGCATAACAAACAAACATCACATTACAAATCAAAATTTTCTTTATAGCAAAGAAATATTTTTAAATAATAAAAACATTATTTTTCTTAAACGTAAATGATCTTTTTATGAACTTGTTATATATTTTTCTAAGTATGTATTATCAATTATATAAGAACACATTTCCGTTCGTATTATATAACTAAATTTTAAACAGCAAATAAACTATTCCGGTGTACTCGTACATCTTCTTTATCTCACTAATTAATTCCTAATATGTATAAGTATTTTTTTAAATTCCAAAGAAGCAAAATTTATTTTGTTAATTTTCTTTGTTCATATTTACGATGTTTTATTATAAGTCATAATAAAAATGAGATTTCAGATATATCATGCTTACCCGTATGTAGTAGGTTCATTAGGGTTTGTTTCTAAGTTATAGGCATAAGACGTTGTATTACCACATTTATTAAGATAAATTCGTAACTAACCATTGACTAATTACAAGATATGGAAGAAGTTAGATTGAATATGTAATTTTGTAAACCACAACAACTAGATTGGTTATCCTATAGATAACGTTTAAAAATGACACAAAATGTCAATGAACTAGTAAAAACAACCTATCAACCTACTTTTGTAAAGATGCTTTGTTCTTTTAAGTTAAAAAATAACATAAGTTACAACGTTTATTTAACGAAGAAAAACAAACTTCTATAATAATTTATGTAGGGAAAAATTTAATTTGAGTTTTGACTTTTCGTATTCGTTTGAATAAAGTATTTTCATGTTTATACGTACGAATACAGTTGATGTTTGGGAATACGTTAATTAAAACAAATTGATAATTAACGTATGAGATAAGAAAATGACGTAAGTAATCAATTAGCTTTTATAAAAGTTTAGATAAATTGAAGAAACAGTTTAAGTAGTTCATAATGATCGTTAAATTGTACGTTTGTTTTGAATGTGTGGTCAAATTAAAAAAACAAATGGCTGTGAGATTTTATTTCAAAGTCGAAAATAGTTCATGGAATTAACACATGGTTAGTAATCAGCGACTACCCGACTAGCATTATGTAAGGGCTCAGATGTGGGCCGGATACGGCTTTTCCTACTAGTGATAGCGATCGGAAAGGGGAGCCCACTACTGATAGGCACAATCAACAAGCCCTGATCAGTAATGTAACGCCTCAAACTATTCAAATCGGATTAGGCAGCTGAAAAAACTAACAATTCCAAATTCAACAAACATTTCATTACAAATTGTCAGCGAATAGAATCGAATCTCAACGAATCTCACCTCCATTATTTTACAGATTTCGAACATTTATTTTACTATCGATAATTTAATCGACACATTCTCAGTACTCACCAGCCTGATTACCTACATTTGTGGTCTACCTTAATAACACTCGCGATATAATTCATTTAATAAAATACATATTAAAAAATATTTGTTTCTTGTTTTAACACTAAAGTTTCACGGATTAGACCATCAAATTTATTTTTGCTTGGAGTATCAAAATTATAAAAATGAATAAAATAACAAAATATCGGTTAGATTAATTAACTAATTTTTGCAATTGCTTTTACTGTAATTATTTTTTTACGAATAAATAAAAAAAAACCTTATCCAATCAACCCAACAACCTTCAACTCAATTAAAATGCTGTATCAATCTTTTACCATAAACAATAAAAACCAAAATAAATTGATACATTTCCATTAATGAAACATAAATACACAACAACCCTTAAAATGTCAACCTTGTTAACTATTGACAAAAATGATCGTCCTAACTTCTTCTGTAAAACAAAACTTACTTGTAATCTCTTTGAATGAAACTAAAATATTTATTAGAAAACCCGAAAATTTATACCAATAAAATAACCAATAAAATTACGTTACTAATGGCAAATTTATGTAAACAGTCTGGGGTAATCCAATAGGTTTTCCTACATATAACATAGTTTTATTTATATTCACAGTTATACTATATAGATAAATTTTCGTTTAATAGAAAAAATATATATATAATCAAAACAACAGAACACAATCATTAAATTAAGTGCACAATGGCATGATGATAAATTTAAAATTGTATATAGATTCCTGCTTTCCTTGCTGGGAAGTTGGAGCTTCATTTTGTTTGTTTTTTTTTAAATTTTCCGATTTTAGTTTTTGTTCGATGAAAACATGAAAATTAATTAGAACATTTTGTTTTTGTAATAATTTTAATTGTTGTAAAAACGCAGAAAATAGTTTTATGCAGATATATATTGTTATGATGAGATGATCGAATATAGGAATTAGAACAAAAGAACTATTTTGTTTGCCAAATTTACCAAATTTTAATTACGAATATGAAAACATTCTTCTTACTAAATTTATAATTACAATTTGGCTATGGGCAAATAAATTTGTTAAAATATTACACCACGTGTTCATGGTTTAAATTTTGATTAAGTTTATTAATAAAAGGTTCCGGAAAATAAAAATTAAATACTTAAATTGAATTTCAAATTTTTTTTAAGTTTATCTTCAATTGAAGAGCATAGGATGTCTGCTAGACTGGACAATCATACTCCGTTCGATTCAACAACTTTTAGTTCTCCTTTCTTTACTTCAGTTAACACTGTTTTCTTCTTAACTATGGTATGACATGGCAGGTATTTCTAATCTTCATTCAACTTTTAAATGCCATTGTAAGAATTTCAGGATAGGAATCCTTTGTACTTCTGACTTTTTGGAATTTTCTTGACATCTAAGCATATCTGTAGCGGTTTTGACTTGAGTCAAAACTTCTCTAACTTGTTTGCCCTTTCGATCAATACTGCTAATTACGTTGTATGGTAGATTAAACAGAACAGAATTAAGATGTGATTGCTGGTGAACTGTTGGTGTTTAATTTCCTTCAGTTAAACTGCGTGTTTGTTATACATCGGTGTAAAACGCGTGGTTTTTAATGTTGTTTTACGTGGTTTTGAACGTTGCAATTTTCCCCTGCTAAGCAAAATATTTGTCTGCTTCTCGCATTGATCTGTAATGAAGCTAGATATTTCTTTTAAGTCACTACGTGATCAACTGCGGTGATGGCGTAGTGTGTTCACAAAGTGTGCATACAAAGTTTTTGTATAATTCAAGTGTTACTCTATATTTATGTTTCAGCTTGTTTTGCTAATATTTTTATGCCACTCAGGAGAATAGAACTGAAAGAGTCTTTATCAAGATTCTGGCATACAGTCCTGTTCCAACAATTTATTGTTCCTTTTGAAATTCGTTATAATTGTTTATCACAACCATCCTAAATTCGCTATCCTCGAGTGACATAGCAACACAGTTAACATAATATTAATGTAATTTAATAAAACAAAAGCTTGATCGACCATCTTTTCAAAACAAACTCTATAAAGTTTTAGTAACGAAAATTTGCATATCGATTTATTAAAAAATTAAGTTGTTTATTTATTTTCTCATATTTCATCTTCATTTTAACTTTCTTTATTTAATATTTAAGAAGTTCTTGTTGATTTTAGATTTTAAGAAATACAAAATACAAAGGAAAAGAATAAAGTTTTTTAATTTTTGGGATTACGAAAATTAATTTTTTTAACAGGATATAAATCTATCCAAATGCCATATGGTATAATATAGATGGAGATTTACGGTGGTTGGTATATAAATAAAGTTTGATGAATAATAAATTATTTTTGCCTAAAAGTAATAGTGAGAAGCTTTTTCGGATATTTCATTACAAATCCTATTATCTGGTCATTCTTTTTTCTTATTTTCCTGTCTAATTTTAAGAAAAAAACGTTTACCTTAATTTAAGAAGAGAAATTTAAGTCTTATCATAACTTAAAATTTTTTTCGCAAAAAATATTTCTTCCCATTTTCGTTTGATATGTTTTGCGTATCTTTTTCAGCTTACTTTTGTGCAAATAATAAAGCGATCCCACTTCATTTTATAAGAAATAAAAGAAAACTAAAAATCAATTTAATTTTATCTTAACTTTTAATGGTTTTTCAAATTGTAATATTATAATAATTGAAAGTTTATCTGGTTTAATAATGAGTTTTGTTATTGTAAACAGAACTGTTTAGGTATCTAGGTTTTATGTTTCTTTAAACATCAAATAACTGGTAATTGATATTGAAAAATGAAAATACATTAGTTCTTTTAATTTATGATCTAAACTATCCTAATTCAGCGCAGGAGGCTAATATAATATTTAAACTCATTTTCCTGTTTTCAACGCACAGCTTACAGTTTTATATAGAGTAAAAGTTCTATTATCCAACATGCTTGGAGATGAGAGCAATAGTGAAACAGTTTCCTTTATATTTATGTGAATTTATAAAATCTTATATTATAGCAATAACAAAAAATAACCGCAAATGATTACTAAATTTGATTGTCGTCCATCCAACCAATAAAAATAACATCTTGACTTGACCTTAATTTAATATTGATTCAGATTATTGCATTGTATTTTAATTATTTATTTACGTATGAATTATTCTTATCTTAATTATAATTAAAACAATGATCAGCCTTCTTTCAGTTTAATTTTGCATGAGAAAAGCTACATGAGTAAAAAAAAGTTTGTTTCTTGGACATAGAAATAGAAAAAAAAATTTAAAAAAGGATAATTTCCGATTTCATTTTATAGATTTAAATGGACATTTATCTTAGTTGGATTTTAAAATGGATTTATTTTTTTAAACAAATAAATTTAACTATAGAATACGAATCCATACAGCATTCGTATTCTAGATAAATTTATAAGCGATAACTTTGGAATGTTGTATTAAAAATTTTGATTTATTTTACAATTAGGATTTTTTGTGTTACCTTTTGAGATCTTAACTATTGAGTGTAGCCATTCAGGGTTAACTTGGTTTTGAAATCTAAAGAAATTAGTACATTATGAATGTTAGAATTTGTTGAATGTTTCCACATTGTTTTCGAAGTAATGGTATGCTAGTAAGACTAACAATCAACTTTTAAACCTCGTATTTATTACTACTCACAATCATGTAAGAAAAAATATTAAATTTAATCAAACCATCTATTAATCAATCATTGTTTTCCTTGTAACAATTTAATGATTATAAATAGTGATGCAATAACTTGAAACTGTTTTTTTAAACCCTCTTTCGACATAGGTTTCTCACCAAAATGTCGTTTTCCACCAACAAATCAAAATTTTTCGCATATCTCGTATATTTACTTCTACATATAACAACTTAAATCAATTTTAAAAAACCTATGAAAAAGTTATTTAGAAATAGTAACCTATCTCCGGAGAATGGAAACTACTTAAATTATATTAAAAATTGAAAGTAAAATATTAACAAACTCAAAGGGTATCTTTCAAACGTAATAATTTCTCTTACGATAAAACAAAAACTATTATCCTTGTAAATATACATACACACGAAAAATAATTATATTTACATATGAGCAATATAGCTTGAAATGGGAATTAACCGAAAAGCATAAAATTAATGAGAAACATAAAACACACACACATGAGATTAAGTTAAATATAATTTTAGTGGAATCTTAAGAAAGAAAATAATGAAAGGGTTTTTTCTGTTCGTTAATACAAAATGGATTAAATTAATTGGCAAGGCACATTTATGTTAAAATGAAAATGTGTTTTTTTAAATATTTTTTGGATTGGTTTAAAGCACACATTTTCCTATTCAAGTGACAGTTTAATGATTTTCTGGTCAAAGTGAACAACATCTGTGTGAATTTTTATTCAAATGGGGCTGTAACTTTTATAATTTTATATCAGCTAATCTTTATAAAAATATCGGAAGTCATTTTGGAGTATTCAGACTTAAATAAAAGCTCTAAGATTTGGTTTTCAACCTAGTTAAATTTTGGGTTGTGCTAGAGACATGATGTCCACAAGGTATGGGATTCTGAAAATTGATGTAAAGTCTAGGGATTTTTTTGGTCAGGAAAAGTCATAAAATTTTTATTAGTTGGAAGAGGAACAGTTGGACTGGAAAAGTTTTAATTTAACAAAAAAATTTTTATAACAATAATATTTCATATGTGCTAAATAATTTATTTATATCTCGACTTTATAGTTCATTACATATATACAATATTTTTGCATTTAAGGAAGTGACCTTGATTGGTCTCATTTGTTCACCTTTTAGTAAGAAATACATTGACGTTACTTTTGCATTTGACGCAACCAATTTGCATTTTGCTCGTTATCTATAATAGTTGTTTCTTGGTCTTTCATTTTTCTTATTGGATTATTTCTTACCTGAGAACCATTAACCATCAGTTTTTGGCCTCTACTTTATCCAGAATGACAAGACTTTTTCCGTTGTCTGATTTGTCTGAATTGTCTGATTCACTTTCATGGTTCATTTAAGATGTCTAGCACTTTTTTATTTTTAGTTCTGTGTGGGTTTTTTTTAATTTTATTTAAGCTTTCTAACCTGAGAATCGGCATGACTTTTGATTTTATTTGTTCTGTTGTTATTGGCGGCAGATACTGTATGTCTATTTCAATATCATGGTCTTCACCAGGTATGGAATTCTGTAAAGTTTTAAAGTATTATAACTATCTTTATTACATAGTTTAACTTCAATTCAAATTCGATGTAAGTACACACCCACTTCAAACTATTTTTAAACAAAACAGCATTGTGCAAGTAGCGATGCAATAAAATTAAATCCAAATTGTATTATTATGAGATCTGATAATTTTATATACAAACAAAAATTGGTTGCTATATTAAACATGAAAACGTGACACCAAATAGTACATTATGTAACAAGGAAGTAAGCTATTGCTATTTGAAAAGTAAGCTATTATTGACCGAGAACTTTTAGATCCTGAGGCGCGTAGCCTCAGGATCTAAAAGTGGGGATATAATGTTCGAGGTCTATATTAGTCTTCCCAACCGAGGTATATATAGAATTTTTTTAACTACTATAACACTGATTATCATATTTGCTTTGATTAGATTTTGATATTAGTGAGTTTCCATTTCTTTTTTTGGGAGTTTGCCGAGCGCATTTAAAGAAGATGGACGTGGATAAAACTCTCCGTCGTGATAAATATATATATATTTTTTACTTTAATAATTTACCATATTTAAAGTGTCTTATTACTCAATAAACGTTATCTAAAATGTGTTTCAAACCAAGTGCTTCAATAATATATAATATATGATATATAATAATATATAATAATGGTGGTATTTTAAAAATAATTTAATTTTTCTAATTCAAAGATTGAAAAAATCAGGAAAATAATTTTTTTCTCTTTTTTTCTCTTGAAATTCTCGTAATTTATGGTTTTCAATTCGATACAACATTGTTGTGTCGTTGTTTATTTTATTAATTTTTTTTCATTTAAAATTAAAATGAAATTAAACCGTAGTGATTTTAGTCGATGAAAATTATTAACATTTTTAAAAAGGTTATAGAATTTATCTGATTTTTGTAGTGTTAAATTAAGAAACGATCTAATCAACAAGTCGTGGTATATAAGCCGTGTTCGATTTGACTGAAACAACTGAAGCAACTGAAAAATTAAATGCAATTGTTGTTGTTTTTTCAGTTGTTTCAGTCAAATCGAACGCACCTATAGTTGGGTATAATTATGTAAGAGGACACTCTTACATTAAAAAAAACAAATGTCAATTTTGTTGTAGTATTTCGAGAATATACATAAACATTTCTAATTGGAATTTCGTGTTTCTTGTTTTGATTAAAAAAAAATTTTGTTTGTTGATTTAGAGAAAATAAAAAAATTTATCAAAATGCCATTACCAGGAATAAATAAATGTAAATAAAATGGAGTATTTTAGTTTAAATTTCATAATATAATTAATGAAAATGCAGATTTATTAGAAATAAAGATACAAATTTCGTCAACTTGAAAAGGTGTCATGGCGTGTGAAATATTATTCTAAAAAAACATTGATAACATTTTTGTTTCTAAAAAAAACTGATGGTTTGATATCTTAGGTTCGCTATTCGAAATAATTGAATTTTCATATATATATATATGAGACTAGCTGAGATTTGGCATTAATTTAATTTAGTTTTAATAAATTTAATGAAAATAGAACTTCGAATTAATTAACTTTCTTTGATTTACAGCTACAGAATATAATACAAAAGGTATATATAAACATTGAAACTAGTTTTTAATGTTTATATATAACTTTCTTAAAACATCTTTCGTATTTCTATCAATTTTATGTAATTTGGAATAAATGAAAGGAAGTCTAAAAATACGTCTAAAGTATTAAAGATATCGTTCAAACAAATTTTAGACATATATTCCATCTTTGAATTATCAAAATATGTCAATTGTCAAAAATCGTAGCTTAGTTAAAAGTTTTTCCCAACTTTCTATTGGTAGCTTTACGACACATGATTTATTATTTGGTTCTTATTCAATCAACATGTCTTCTTTTGTTAATAATAGTTTTAAATTTTATCGTAATTTCAAAAATATTAATTTAGATAATTTATTATTTTGTGCTTCAAAATGTGATTTTGATAAAATTTATTGTCTTTCTAATATTGATGACCAAGTTCAAGTTTTGACCGATGAATTAAAAAAATTAATGAATATTTTTGCTCCTTTGAGGAAAATTAAAATCAAGAAAAACACTGCTGCACCTTGGATGAACGATTCACTAATAAATTTGATTAATCGTTAAAATTTTTACTATTCATCGTTTAAATCTGAAGTGAACATTCACCTTAAAAACAATCATTTCATAATGTTTAAAAAACTTCGTAACAAATGTACTAATCTTAGAAAATATCTTCAACGTGAATGGTTTAATTCTAAAATTGATCCAGACCTTCCTTCTAAGACATTATGGAATAATTTGAAAAATAATGGTGTTACTAAAGATTCTAATAATGTTATTACCAGTTTTTCGGCTGAAGAATTCAATAACTATTTTTCAAATTCATTTTCTAAAAAAACTGCACATCTGGTAACTTTTGATAATGATTGTGATGAAGCTGGTTGTTTTGAATTCTCTACTATCACTGATATCGATGTCGATTTTTATCTTAGTTCTATTAAAACTAATGCTTGTGGTGTTGATGAGATTCCAATATTTTTCATAAAAATGCTTGGTTGTTTCATCATCCCATTTATCACTTATATTGTCAATAACTGTATTACACAGTCTTATTTCCCTGAGCATTGGAAATGTAGTATTATAAAACCTATCCCAAAAAAATCAAATCCAACTAATCTAGAAGACTTCAGGCCAATTAGCATTTTACCATCATTATCAAAAGTTTTGGAAAAAGTATTGAAAAACCAAATTCAAAGTTATGTTGATAATAATTCTCTTCTCTATAAATTTCAATCTGGGTTTAGAAATGGACTCAGTACTAATTCAGCAATGCTTAAAGTTATTCATGATCTTTGCCTTGCCTTTGAAGAGAATAAAGTGTCAATAATTTGTTTCCTTGACTTCAAAAAAGCTTTTGATCTTGTTGATCATATGTCTCTTTTGTTGAAACTAAGAAATAAATTCAAATTCTCAATCAGATCTTGTAACTTTATTAAATCGTTTTTATCTAATCGCAAACAACAAGTTTCTATTAATAATATTCTATCACATCAAGTTGAGATTAGCTCTGGTACTCCTCAAGGTGGCATTTTATCTGCTTTATTATTCACTATTTTTATTAATGACCTTCCTGATTATGTTGACATCAATACCCATCTTTATGCGGATGACTCTCAGATTTATTGTTCTTTTCCGTTTGATCAATTTAATTTATGTGTTGATAAAATGAATGCTTCTCTTTCTTCTATTTCTGATTGGACAAATTTGAATCATGTTTATGTTAACCCATTAAAATCACATGCTATGATTATTAGCAGAAAGAAAATTAATAATCCTCCTCCCATTTTATTTGATGGTAATGTCATTAATTATGTTGAAAAAACAAAATCATTAGGTTTAATTCTTAATTATGATCTCACTTTTGATGATCATGTTATTAAAATTTGTGGTGAAGTTAACAGTTGCTTAGGGATGCTTTATCAATCAGTTAGTTTCACACCTGTCAATTTACGTTTGAAACTTGTTAGAGCTTTAATAATACCCAAATTACTATATTGCTCAAATATTTTCCATAATTGTTCAAGAAAAAGTTGGGATTTACTAAATGTAACATTTAATAACTGCGCAAGATATATATTTAATCGAAACAGATTTAGTTCAATTTCTACCTTTTCTTTTCAAATTTTAAATTGTACTCTTGAAAATTATCTTAAATATCGTACTTGTCTATTTTTGCATAATTTAATAAAATATAAATGTCCAGACTATCTTTATGAACTTCTCATTTTTCCAAGATTTCAACGAAATAAGTTACTGAAACTTCCAAACAGTTGCCTTTCTTCACAATTTAGATCATCGTTCTTTGTTGAGAGTATTAGATTGTGGAATAATCTTGAAGCAGGCATTAGAATTCTTGAATCAACTTCTGACTTCAAGATGAAATGCTTGCTTCATTTCTCCTCATGTTAAGGGTTTGGTCATTGCACAGAAGTGATAATCAATAAGTTTAGGCTTTTTGAACTCAAATTACTATTTATTAAAGAAAGCAGTTCATTAATGTCACCAGATTGATTTTGTTACATTTTCAATAATTCTTTATTTTCACAATTATTTAATTCTTTTTTTTTTTTTTTTTGTATTAATTAATCAATGAATAATTAATATTTTAATATTAAACTTAGTTCACGATAAACTTCGGTTTAAAAAGGAATTCCTTATGTGATACTACACTGTATAAATAAATAAATATAAAATATAAATATATAACATATTTATATGAATTATCAATATATGTATATATGTGTATGTATGTGTGTATGTATGCATGTATGTATGTATGTATGTGTGTATGTATATGTATGTGTATGTGTGTATGTGTATGTATATATATGTATGTATATATGTGTATATATGTGTGTATATATATGTGTATGGATATGTATGTATGTATGTATGTGTGCGTGTGTATGTATGTATATGTGTGTATTATATATGTATATATATGTATATATATATATATATATATATATATATATATATATATATATATATATATATATATATATATATATATATATATATATATATATATATATATATATATATATATATATATATATATATATATATATATATATATATATATATATATATATATATATATATATATATATATATGTATGTATATATATGTATGTATGTATGTTTATATAACAATACCACATAAATTAGTATGTTGGACATAAGGTGAAAACTTCTTAATATGTATGTTTGCTGTTAATAAATATATGTAATATATATAGGTATATATGTATGTGCGTATATATGTGTATGTATGTGTGTATATGTATGTATGTGTATATATGTGTATGTATGTGTATGTATGTGTATGTATGAGTATGTATGTGTATGTATGTGTATGTAAGTGTATGTGTAAGTGTATGTGTATGTGTATGTATATATGTATATGTATATGTATGTATACATGTGTGTATGTGTGTATATGTGTGTATGTATGTATATATGTACATATGTATGTGTATGGATATATATATATATATATATATATATATATATATATATATATATATATATATATATATATATATATATATATATATATATATATATATATATATATATATATATATATATATATATATATATATATATATATATATATATATATATATATATATATATATATATATATATATATATATATATATATATATATATATATATATATATATATATATATATATATATATATATATATATATATATATATATATATATATATATATATATATATATATATATATATATATATATATATATATATATATATATATATATATATATATATATATATATATATATATATATATATATATATATATATATATATATGTATATATGTATGTGTGTATATGTATGTATGTATGTATGTATATGTATATGTATGTTTGCGTATATGTGTGTATGTGTGTATATATGTATGTATGTATGTGTACATGTATGTATATGTATGTATATATGTATATATATGTGAGTACATGTGTATATATGTGTGTATGTACGTGTATATATGTGTGTATGTGTATGTATGTGCATGTGTATATATGTGTATATATATATATGACAATGGTGAATGGTCGTCTTATCAACACTTGTTATAAGTGACAGTGTGAATTTTAAACTAAATTAATCTCTTAAATGATAAATATATAAGTATAACCAAATGTAGTGACAACATTAATTGTAATAATCAGTTTTATATCTAATATAATAGTTTTAAAGTGTTGGTTTTAATAATTAAACTCTAAGGTAAGATTGCTTTCAAAAATGGAAAGATGTGGGCGACCAAGATGTAATCTTCCCTAAATGTAAAATTTATTAACTCTGATTTTTACTAGAAAACTAAATAAAGGTGTTATTGTGCTATTCGATTTTGTGTAAAATTTAAACCTACTTAGAGCTTTAACTAGCGAAATTTAGTTATTATTTCAAATTCAGTTTAAAATTTCATTTGTTGGCATAATTTTATGTGATAGATTTATCTCTTTCTATTTATTCAAACATTATCCATAAAATCCAATAAGATTTTTGAACGATATCAACGAGCAGGGTTAATTGTTTTTGTTAAATTAATTCTTGTGTTTCAAGAAAAATTCAAAACATTCTTGCGTTAATTATATTATATAAAATAATGTTTTATAAAATTTAAATAAATACATTTCAAATAAAAACATCAAGTGAAAGATAATATTTTTATCCAATTCAATCCCATTAATACTTTTTATATGAAATTCACTCAATTTTCAAAGGGGTTTTTTGTTTTTTATATATATGTACATAATATAAATGTTTTTAACCATAAATAACCATATATAATTTTAACCATAAATATAATAACATGAATTCAGATTGGAGAGTGCAGAGGACTACAATTTAGTCATCATCCTATTATACTAATAAATTACATGAATAACAGGTTTCCGACTGGAGATTGCAGGCGAGAAATTTTAGATACGGGATTGCTGATTGGCGATTGCAGATTATATGTATAAGTGATTGTCCTTGTGATTGTCTCCTAACAGTAGTAGCTAGATACGATTTGCCAGGTGTCTGTAACCGGGTCGTTCACTCCTAACTTACAATTACCTACCTATCCTTACCTATTGTTATATGTAAAACGACTGTAGGAAGTGGCCCGGCCGTAATCCGGGAGTCTCGCCTAGTGCTTGGTCCTACAGTCCAATCAATCAATCAATCAGTGAGTTTCCATTTCTTTTTTTAAATATCTTAAAATATCAAGTAGCCTGGAAGTTTAGTTTCATACAAATAAAACGAAACAAAGGAATGCAATTATTATTTATGTGTTTTTTTTGTTCATTCCAATCTATAATATAATAGCCGTAAGTCTATTCTTCTATACAAGCGTAACGGATATCTTATCTATCCTTTAGTCTAAAAACCAAATATAGATCAATTTGGTATATTGGTAGCGCGCTCGACTGATGATCTATAGATTGAAAGTTCGAAACCTGAATATTGCGAATTTTTTTTTTAAATAACATTAAAATTATTGTTTTTTTACACACTCTTATTTTATTCATATTCATACATACATTTCGTTTTACGATAATGCAGTTTTTAAATTTTTATTTTAAATAACATTAAAATTGTTTTTTTTTTATTCATAAATTCATTATTTTCTTAAAATAACTTTAAAATTATTGTGCTTTTTTATTTTATTATTCATGAATGAATTCATATAAATAAATAATTCATATATAAATAAAACTTATATAAAATTTTGTTTTTGGATACTTAGAATTATCGATAAAGTAGTTAAGTATAGAATGCACTTAGGGGATTTTATTTTTTTATTTTAATTAAGTTACATAATACATATATTTATAATTTTTGTTGATGTTTTATTAATAAAACCTTTTTTATTTTGAATTAGTCACAAGATATGTAATATTTATTATGAAAAATAGATCGAATTTTTTTTAAAGGAATAATAACCTTTTTTTAAAGGAATAATTTTTACACTAAATAGTAAAGTTGGTAGATGGTTTTTATAATAAGTTTATTAAAAAAGAAAAGAGGAAACAAATTGATGAAAGTACATGATTAAAGGTCTATTTTCTCACTTTTTGACACAACATTTCGTAAAATACTAGCGCTGGCAGGACCAGAACCAGAAAATTGTTCTTTAGTACAGCGAACATAACAGCAAAGAAAAATATACATTTTTAACAATTTTTAAAAACAATGTAGGTTGAAAACATTTGATATTTTTATACAAAAAACAGTTTAGGTTATAATATACATTTTCAAACATTAATAATTTAAACCGATTTAATAAAATGAACTTTAAGAAACTCAGTACGAAATTTCGTTGTCATTGTCGATTTAAATGTAAAAATGTCGATGTCGATGTAAAAATCATAGAATATTTTTTTTCCATCATTATTTTTGCATAATTTCATTTTTTGCAAATAAAATATAGAAGAACAAAAGCTACTATTTCAGTATTTTCTTATTATTATTATTTTCAACCATTTGTCATTGATCGTATAAAAATTTATCGTTAACCTCACGATGGTTTTTGTAAAATTATAGTTAAGCAGAAGGTACACACAGAATAGATTAGAAGAGGTTGGATTATGATGGATAGTACTTAGTAGTTGTATCAAAGCCGGATGAAAAGAGCAAGAGTGTATTGGTGTGCGTAGGGAGGGGGAAAGGAGGGAGGGGTGGGGGGGGGGGCGGAGCCCGCGGGATACCCCCTAGTTAAAAATAAAAGAAAATTTGACATTATTAACCTAGGTAATTTTTTGTTATTAGGGTTCCGTACTTTGAAAAAGTAAAAACGGTACCCTATTGGTGAGACTTCGGTGTCCGTCCGAATTTCTACATAATCGATTTTCTCAAAAATTATAAGTGCTATCAACTTGAAATTTTTTACAGTTATACAATGTATTTGTCCACGCCTTCTGACAACAAGAAAATTATGAATATTTGTTTTTATCAATATTTTATGGACATTGATAAGGAGATAGTAAAACAAAAGTTTGTTTTAAGGAATCGAGTTTGGTTTAAAAAAATCAAAAAAAATTCAAATATTTCAAAAAGTCCTTTCAACGAATTATCGACTGCTCAGTTTTTAAGTTATTTCCAAAAACGTGTGTTTATTTTTTTGTCCCCCACCTTAACCTCGAATATTACAAAAGCAAAAAATTGAAAAAATTCAAGGTTGTAGGAATTTTGCATACAAAAATCCGTTTTTTTGTTTTGGTTGTTATAATTTCAAATGTTTATTGGAGGGGGTTGAGAGTGAAAATTACGAAAACAAAATATTTTTGGTCATGTCAAGTGGGGTATCAAATCAAAGGTTATTTTTTTTTTCTAGTCTAAAACAACTTTTTTTGTAATTTTCGAATGCACAGTTTTTGACTTATTTTGGAAAAAGTGAAATTTTAGTTTTGTCCCCCCCACTTATCTTCGAACATTACAAAACAAAAAATTTAAAAAAATTCACGGTTGTAAGAACTTGGCAAAAAAAAAATGAAAAATTTTTTTTGGTCGTTATAATTTCAATTGTTCTTTGGAGGGGGTTGTGAGTAGAAATTTTGAAAAAAAAATATTTTGGACCTGGACAAGTGGGGTGTCATATGAAAGGTGATTTTTTTTGTAGTTCAAAATATTTTTTTGTAATTTTCGAGAACATGGTTTTGGACTTATTTATAAAAATGTGAAAATTTGATTCTGTCCCACCCTTTATCATCGAACATTACAAAAGCGAAAAATTGAAAAAATTCACAGTCATAGGTAATTTTGTAAAGATTGAACGAAAACTATAGCGGTTATCTCATTATTTCAAATGTTCCTTAGAAGGGGGTTGAGAGAAGAAAGTTCGAAAAAAAGTTATTTTTGACCTTGATAAGTGGGGTGTTATATGAAAGGTTATTTTGTTTCTAGTCTAAAACCGTTTTCCGAAATTTTCGATTTAAAATCGTGTTTTTGGGAAGAATTTCACGTAGAATTTTGAATTCTTTGATCAATTTTTTGAGGATCAATTTTGTTACTTTGCAGCAAATGTATAATTTAGTAACTAATTCAGAAAATATTTTATAATATTAGGGTTATAAAATAATATTGAATAGATTATGGTTAGTCAGATGAACTCGGCATAAAAAACATTATTCGGGCTGACCATTGCAATCTAGTAATCTTCATGGTCCAAGAATTGTAACCGTTTGTTATCGGTATACGCATTCCATTAATTCTCAATGATTTCGAGAAAAACTGTATTTATGTTTGACTAATAAACGAATTAAATTCAAAAATGTTGCCACCATTATTCCACAGTTATGGGTAAAATTCAACCCAACGTATAACTAACTACATTAGCAAATACTGTTTTTTCATATTATTATATACACGGAACCCTCGGCGAGCGAGTTATATTCGCACTTGACCCGACTTTTATTATTGAGCTAGGTTGAGAAAAATTACTTCTCATTGGGGCATTCGAGTAAATAATGACGATATCTCAAGTTAGTAGTTAAAAAAAGTATTTTTTTTTTTTTTTTTAATAAAATGTGTTGTGTAATAGGGTTTAGAATATGTGTCACAACAACACATAAATACCTTTTAAGACCTAGGTCTAGACCTGGGTCCCACAACAACTGGCGTTCTAAGGTGTAGATTAACGCTTTTTTTAAACATCTGTGGGTTGAAGCCACCTGAGACTAAGTGTTCCGGCAAACTATTCCATTTGTACGCAGTTCGGACAAAGAAGTCTCTCTGCGATCTGCCAGTATGACAGCGCGGGATCTTTACCGTTTCACTGGTTGCGGCAGCCGATTGCCGAGTGGAACGGGGGTAAGAATAAGTTTGAGGCATGATGCCGCTGATTTCATCTGAGCACTGCTGATGACGATATTTGTAAAAAAAAGTATTGTTTGTGTTGTGGCATTTTATAGTTTTTTATTAATTTGATAATTTTGTTTTAATTTAATTTTTGTTAATCACTGACACTAAACTACAATTGACTTATTGTCGTTACTTTTATATGTAATTATCATTTGTGTATCAGTTAACTAACATGTTGAAATCGAGATTTGTATTATGCTAATTATAATGTAATGCAACCTCTATTTCAATTTATATTAACCATTCTTAAGTGAAATAGAAACAATCGTCATGTAATTTTATACTATTTTTTACAATTAATAAATTTAACATCATAAACCTTAGGGTATCATATTAATTTTAATTGAGTTTTACTTTTAATTGGTGGAGTTTTAAATCTTTTTTGAATAGATGAGGAAGAATAGCGATCTATAAAAAGCCGATTAACCATCTGACAAACAATCTATTATTTTCAGATAGAGGACTAGAGATAAAATACGGATAAATTAACACAAATAGTAATTGACATAAAAGTTAAAAATACTGCTGGACAAAAACAAAGCAATATTAAGTCAGATAGTAAAATAAATAATTAAACAACGAGACAGCTAGTCTATATAAGCAAACATGCCAATACTTAAAAAGGAACACTAATTTATTAATAATTTGGTTTTAAAATGACCGATGTCGCACTTGATGTTGTTGTTTTTCAGTCAATTCAGTTATATTAGCCAAATCGAACGCACCTAATGCCATCACGGAAAAGGAACATTTAGAATAAAGAAATGGTAAGTAAGACAAACACAATATCAATTTTCAAATTTTTATTTAACTTAAAAATTTCAAATATTAAGAAAAATTAACTTTTTCCCATGGTTGTTTGTTTATACGGATATTGTATATGCCCACATTCTCACAACAATTTATTTTACATAACTATATTTGAAGAATTTTTTATTTAAGAACAAAAATCATGAAACTTGATTTTGTATCTTTATTTTTATATTTATATTTTTTTATTCCGTAAAGAATGATATCCTTTTATTTCATTATTTTCAATTTTGGTTGGTTGTATTTTTTGGCTCATGCTACTAAAAGATAAAAAAAATAACAAAAATTGAAAATATAAGAAAATTTTTCCATATTTTCTTTAATTTTTTATTGTGCTATATAGAATTTAGATGAAAGAAAATAAAAGGAATTCTGAACATAGTTCAAGAGCCTGTTGAAAAGTGTATGGAGAAACACATACAGATAGTCTCTACATTGAAAGTACATATTTATATTATAACTTTCTTTATTTCCCTGATATTCTTATCAACACGCCCTTGTAAAATTTCACGTTGAGAAAAACAAACGTAAAAAAATTTAACTAAAGAAATTGAATAGGACCGAAAGGGATTTGTTTTTCGTTCTTTCCATTGGAAATTATTTCTTTACCAGTTTAAATTTTACATAAATTTTCGTTTTTAGATTTAATTCTATGTTTTTGTTTCTCTTCTGAACCAAAACGTTTTGTATGTAAATCAAATTACGTAAGGTTCGATAGGTAATTTTCTTTTAACCCTGGATTTTATATGGGTAAAAAGGATGCTATTGTTTTTCCCATGAAGGGGAATGTCAAAAAAACTTTTATCGTTATGGAGAATTTGAAATTGTCTGATTTTAAACTATTCTTTGAAACTTAAAGTTTGTTTTTGACATTGGTTTGATGGACATTTTACCACTTTTAATTTAATGTTAATCTATTGGAAAGAATATTTTGGTTGTTTTACTCTAGCAAATGTGGTTGCGAAATCATTGTATCTTTGCGCAATTATAGCGCATATAGTGCACAACGCCAAGACGAACCTACTTTTTCTGCTTTCATATTTAACATAAGTCGTAAGAGTTTTAATGCAGAGTTTGTACTTAAAAAGTAAATTACATCATATTGTGGATTTTTGACCTCAACCTTTTATTGCTTTTATTGACATACGAGTTAACGGGAGATATCACATAACACTGGCTATGGATGAACTATATTCAGCCAACGGTAGCACCCTGAATCTTAGCTGTGAAATATTCCTTGATGATAGTACGTTTTTGCTTACTCGAAGAAACAAGCTTTCATATAACTCTATAGCTGAACTTGAATCATTTAGGAAGACAGTGCGTCACATGAACAAGGAATATGCCACCAGTTGGATTAATGGCAACCCCATTTTAGTTTTGTTCCTGTAAATTTTTTAATTTGTGTCCATTACCAACTTAGAACGCACGTTGTTGTGGGATCTTGGTCTTAAAAAGTTGTTGTTGTGACACATATTGTAATTCCTACTACACAACACATTGTGTTAAAAAAAAAAAGTTTTGATGCTATACACGTTAATGACATCATATTGTGATGTTATGTACACAACTTACTGGCTCTAATTTAAATGAATGGTATGAGCCTACACAAACACCAACAATTAAAAATTTACAAACACCATGTTTGTCAAAAAATGAGTGATGATTCGTGAAAACAAGGAAATGGATCCTTCCTACTTTGAAAATCATATTATCGTAACTTAAGTAGGTGCAGGGCATGAATTCTTAATGCTTCGTATTCTAAAAAATGAATAAGACATTACTGTTGCTGATTTCATCGAGGAATCTGGATCCAATTTGAATGAAAGCTCGCGTAAGCCTGAGTTTGCAGCAAACAAATATTTTCAATATTGTTTTCAACAAAGTCAATATGCCGCTACCTTCAATATATGCCCCAGAAACCATACATATTTGCAATGCAATTTTGACTACCATCGAATGAGAGAAGTACTTGGTGGCAATTATAATTGAGTAACGGTGATACACGATCGTTAAACGTATGTCAGAGAATTCGTTGTTCTCAATGAACGAAATGACTTCATTCACAATTTCTTTACATACCTTCCACTTTTAAAAGAATTACTTGCTAAAAACGATTCTAGTTGGGACTATACGTATAAACAAAAGAGGAAAAGCCAATAAAGGTAGTATAATTGTATACGCTATTCTATAAATTGTGCGTCTTTATTCACACAGTTAACGAGAGCAAATAGAAAAATAAAATATACATATTCAGTTCAATGTGTAAATAGACGAGTGGTTAGTCAAACTGACCGAGATTCAGAGGTAACGAGTTCAACCCCTGATCGAAACAAAATATATTTTTAGGAATCAATAAAACTGAATGGATTGATGAAATTATAATGGTGCGGCAACTTGTGGGCAATACTTGAAAATATTAAAGAACGTATCCTGGAAACAATTGCTTTTATAAAAAGCCAAATCTGAAGTGAACTTTCTTGACCAAATGGCACGAAAGTATAGCGCGAAAGTCAGCTTCACTGGATCATCTTTTTAAGTCTTTTACAACATATTGATAATAATTGCTAACATCGTATGGTTATTGTGTAAGGAAACCATATATAATTATAACATAATTGTCTGAACAGGTTATAGAAAGTGGTAATGAAGAAACACTCCAGTGTAATTCCAGTAGCCAGTCAGAAACACAAAACATTCACAATAAGTAGTAAAAGTAAAAGACATTAATATTATTTATTAAAAATTTTTATTTATGGTAGCTGTGTTTCAAAAATTGACAAAATCAAGTTAAGCAATTTTTAAGAGAATGTTTTTTGCATATTGGCCTGATAATTGTATATACTCGCCTTTTACTCGCCGAACGTTTGCCTATAAAGCATGAACACTAACATAATTGTAAAAATATTTTTTTCCTTTTTTACAAAAGCTAAACATTAAACTGTGTAAGGTATTGTCGTAAGTAGAGGAGCAAGCGATAGTCAGTACAGATTGAAATTAAGAAACCGGTTTGAATGTGACAATCTCGTCTCTTTCGCTATCGAAGTGTTTTGTTTTTCCTAAGAAGTTCCAAGAGTCAAGACTTTCAGTATCTAAAATTGGAAAATAGCAAAAAAAAATTTAAATGTTTTACAGAAATAAACAAATTATAAACTATAAAACTTAAATATTTTTGCGATCTCTTATAATTTACAGAAAAACAAACTGTTTTGAATATCAACGTTAAGGTAGTTATTTAAAAAAAATAACTCAGTTATACATTAATCTATTAATACATATATGTAATTAAACAAACCTTTTTTTTATTTCCTTATAACTATCGAAAAAAATCACCAGATGTTCTATATTTTTAAAATAAATTCAATTCAAAATTCAAAACATAATAATCATCATTAATCAGTTTAAATTTTTCTTGCAATCTCTGAAATTCATGATTACAATCACCACCATCACATCATCATGAGCTGCTGCTACTTTTCACAATAAATCAAAAGTTTTCTAAAATTGTTTTACAAATAGTTCATGAGAGTTTTTTGTTTCGTTTTCTAGCAACACATTTTAGGTTTCATCAATTAGTTCGGTTGACCGAACTAATAAATAAAATGTCAAACATTATATTTTAATTATTAGTTCGAACACTTAAAAATGAAATAAAACTTAAATTAAATGAATAAGGGGATTTTTATGGGATTCATGTGATCTACATTGAAAAATGGGTCTTGGTTTTAATTAGTTTTAGATTGTTACTAAATAAAATGAAATTCAATCTATGTACCAGTATTTTTTTAATTCTTTCAATTTTATCATTATAACCTTCTGCCCTAATGTCATATTGAATTCAGATTATTAATTTTCTTAACCAGTTCAATTTATATTATCTACAAAAATTTACTTTCCATTTTTGTTATGGTAAAACAATTTTCCTAAACAAACATAAAAAAACATTAAACTCATCAAAACTTTAATACAACACAAACAAAAACAATAACAAAAATTCATTAATGTTCAAATAATTCAACGAAATATATGCTAAATTAAAACCAAAACAAATAATAAAAAATTCATAAAATTTTTTTATTGTTTCAAGTTTTCCTTCCTCTCGAATAAAATAACCAACTACAATAGAACTCGGCAAATGAAAAATCAACAAATAATAAAAAAATTTAAATAATAAATTACATGAAATTTAAACCTAACTTATTTTCGTTTACAATGAATGGTGGAAAAAATTTCGCAAATGTTTTTTTAATTTTTCTCGATTTCGTGATTTTTGCAATCAATTTGGTCGTATGCAACTCACAACTTCTTTACTCTAAGAGAAAAATTGTTAGCACTTAGATCACACACAAAATGTAAAGCTGCAAAATTACATTTACGCCACCTACTCCAGCCCTTGTTATTGCTATACGAGTTAACGTAAGAATTCACATACCAATGACTATAGAAGTTAGATATCATAAGTCAAGGTGATATTTAAGGTTTTTTTTTTATTAATTAGTTAGACGCGTTAGACGTTGCTTAGCACACTAAATATGAAATATTCATTATTCAGACTCTTTGAATATCCGAAGATACCATGTCAACTATAAAGGAAGGAGTTGAGGAAAATGGAAGGAACGAGGATATAGGGACATCTATACTAATTGTTTTAAATGACGATGTACATTTTCTTTAAATGCCTGAGGGGAAAATTCATCGGGAAATACAGAGGAGGGCATTGAGTTCCACAATTTGGCCTCTCTATTAAAATAGTCGTTCTGGAAGGACATAGTTCTATAACGAGGTATTTGTACAACAAATGGATGAGATAACTCGGCAGCTCTTGTTTGTCGATTATACTGCGCACATGGTGGAAGGATATTTTATAAAGTTATATTTATAGTAGATTGACAATTCAGCCACATTTCTTCGGTGCTGGAGCGTATCAAGCTGGTCCGTTACTTTGGTATTACCAATGAACCGTATTGATTTTCTCTGTACAGAGTCTAGACATTTTATTGCTGACTGACAAGCACCTCTCCAAACATGACAACAGTATTCCATACATGGACGAATAAAGGACTTGAAGATTAGCAAAATTTTATCGGGATTGAAATACTTTTTACATCGACTCAAGAATCCTAATTTTTGCATTGCAGATTTAGCGAGGTTTATTCCATTTTAAGTTATTTTGAATCTCCACTCCAAGAAGTCTAACTGATTCAACCTCGCGCAGTTCCTCATGGTTTATCTTAATAGGGAAGTTTGGGGCACAGTTTGGTTTTGGTTGGATTAAATGAAACAAGATTACGATCACCCCTTTCATTATACGATCCAGGTCTTTGTTGATAGAATCAATTAGCAGCTCTCTATCATTGGTAACTGCAGTATGAGATCGAAATTTGGGAGATGCATGTGATGCATTCCATGTGCTGTCATCAGCAAAACTATGGATTGGGTGCACTGTGTAAATAAGTAAATCATTAATGCATAGAAGAAACAGGGTTGGTGAGAGTGTAGAACCTTGGGGAACCCCAGCATTGGTTGTGAAAATATTGGATGTGATACCATCTAAATTAACATGAAATTGGCGACTGTAAGAAAACTATGAATCCATGAGACAGTAAGATGGTCTATGCCACAAGATTTTAATTTAGCAATAAGATTTTTATGCCACAATTTATCAAATGCTTTAGAAATGTCAAGTGAAATACTGAATGTTTCACCATGGTTTTCACCATTTTTCAAATATTTTAGCCAAAACTGACAGAATTGCAATTGGTCTATAATTGTAAGGGGGTCTATCTTGCTGCCTTTCTTTGATATGGGTTGAACGCTGGCCAGTTTCCAAGAATCGGGAAATATTCCGGTTTTATAAGATAAATAGAAAATTTTTGTTAAAATTTGAGCTAGTTGTCTAGCAAAGTTTTTAAGAATGAGGGATGGAATACCGTCAGGGCCAGCAGGTTTATTGATATTGATAGAAAGAAGCATTTTCCGTACAATATTGCAACGAAAAATAATTGGTTTCATTTACGTTACAACCGGGAAAATGAGTGTGGGAGAATGAGGAGGTTCAACTTTGTTTGAGTGTTCTGCGAAAACACGACCCAAAAAATCCGCCTTCTCTTTTGAGTCGCTCACGGGAATGTCATTCAGAACTAAGGTTGGAATAGAGGATGGAGTAAAATTGCTCTGGACTGCTCTAACTGACTGAAAAAAACTACGTGAGCCAGATGGGTGCTCGGCGAATTTCTTTGCTTTCTTCTGGATGAAAGCGTCTTTGTCCAAGTCTATTTTGTATTGACCACATTGTTATAGGACTCCCGTAGTTATAGTCATATCAGAAAATTCAACTGCATTGCCCTCATATTTATTATAATTATCATTTTAATTTGTTCAGTTGCAGGTATGGTGTCTATAAAAATAGATTAAATCCAAATACTGCAGCAATAACGTTATTAGCGGACCAATCAAAACAGTAATTAATATTAAAATGCAAATTTTATATTAAAATAACGGTTTTTCACAGGAAACATTCGTAATAAAGCAAATGATTTGAAGTTAGTGGAATCCGATAAAATAATATTTCCTCACCTCTGTATACCTCAATTTTAATTTTTATTCCTGTTTAGATGCCAATTATATCCAAAATTACGATACATCATATAGAATATCGTTTAAGTATTTATCGCTTTCAACAGACCACCAATATTAAAATTTATTTTAACTTTATATGCCTGTGCCATCACATATTACACCAAAAACGAATTTAATTAGATCAAAGTTTAAGTCCATAACTATACTATTACGTTTCGATGTCTATCAATGTAGCTTTTATTTATTAAAATGAAAAGAATTTATAACACATATTATCAATTTTTTTCCCGCACTTTTCCAGCCTTAAAATATCTCTTATTTTGTTTTTACAAATTAGTGATCGGATAGTTAAAAAATTGATTTTAATCAATTTTAAACTTATCCAATTTATAACACATCTTTGTTTAATTTTTTTTATCCACTAAAAACATCTATTAACCAATTTTCACTAGAGCTTATTACATAAAAAATTAATAAATAGCAAACTTTAATATCAGTATTACACAACCAGTAATTTATTTCTAAACAATTCAAAATAAACAAAATCTAATTAAATATATATTTCTGTAATAATCTCTAATAATGAATTGCTATCTTTGATTTAAATTAACTAATCTGCCAATCGGACATTTGATCGATTATTATTAATAGCTAGATTGTCTATCGGTTTCTTTTTAATTATACTTTTCATCGCACATAAATTTAAAATTTTCCCATATCTCAATATTTATAAAATGCTAGCCAAACCATTTTCATATATCATCTCAATAAACAATTCTAGTCAAACGAGAAAATGTTCTCCTCTACAACTACAGACAACCATTATACTTTTTATGCATTATAACAGCCGTATTATATCCACATATAATACTCTGATTAAAGCTATATATACAAAACAAAAATTTTATTATTTTAGTAGATAGAAACATGTATTAGTGTAAAGGACTGTGTGTAGCACTGTGTGTACCTGTGTGTACTTGTGTGACGCAACAATGCAATTAACTGAGAAAATTTTAAACATTGGTTAATTGACCTGTACCATACATAAATGTTTTTATGTTTGGTGCTATAGATTATTTTAAGACAATGAGTTATAAAGCCGGAACCGAAATAAAATAGTAAATCATTTAGAAAATTTCTTTAGCTATGCATATTCTTTTTTTAGAGTAAAACTCGAAATAGACCTGTCGTTATGGTTATGGTTATTACGCCCGAAAGACTCGAGTGATGGATTTCGCTTCATGAGTGTAATAGTCAGTAACGCTAGTGGTGCATACAAGCTTTTATGCTTCATTTAATAAACTAGAACCTAAGAAACAATTTAATTTTGTTTCTATGTTGATATGATAAAAATACACATGTATCCTAGTATGCCATGAAAATTAATAGTTTGAAGTTTGAAGTAATTATTTTTTGTTTGTATGTTGCTATGTAATGGTTATTTAAGTATTAAGGGCAGTAAGAGTGTTTTACCGATTGAGGATATATGTTTTGAGATCGAGACGAAATCGAGATCTTTCAATTTCAAAATAGTAAGCATTGCGATTCATCATAATTCTATAGGTTTTTTTGTTGCAAAACTTACTATCATCAAAAAATTTCGACTTTGTCTCGATCTCAAAACATATATCCTCAATCGGAGGACACTCTTACGGTCCTTAATACTTAAATAACTATAAAGTTGAAGCTAGTAAATTGTCCTACATAATTATTTAAATAAAAATCGTTTTTATTCACACCGTATAGTGTCTCCCTTACCGGTAAGTAATTGTATGATCAGTATGATCAATAAGTAATTACTTACCGATCTGTGATTTGTAAACAAAATTTACTATGTTTATTCACGAATCAGTAAACATGCAAAATCGCCTGATCGTTCGAAAATAAATTTTCCTACAAATGGTAACGTATGACAAAAACTTGTATGACGTTTAAATATTTTGTTAGTTTTGAAATTCATATTAACGTTTATAGAAAAAATGTTGCACAAATATTTCCAAAAATGTAAAATTGTTTTAGCATTTTATGAGCCGGCGTTATTAATTCATAACGCCCTCTTATAACGTTCCGGTTGGTATCGATGAGTTTATCCGCGTATCCTAGACTTTATAATAACTTTATATAAATGTGAAGCTTAAATAAATTAAAAGTTAAGCGTATTTTGTCTTTAAAAGCTACAAGTGAGTCAAAGGTTGAGCTGTAAACACTGTTTAGTTCATTCATTAGTGTTCCTGTTATTTATAGTTTCTAAGTTACATTGAGCATGCTTTTATGTGAAAATATGGCTTACGGTATAAAAATATTCAAATTGTAACTATTTGTTTCTTAAGATTGAGAAAAACTTAAAAAAGATGCTTGCTTATTATATTAAGTTAGTTAGCAAGTTATCAGAAATTAATAGCATAATTAATGGGATTGATTAAATCGAAAATTCAATCACTTCTTTCGTTGTTATCTTGAACTAATTTTCAGTTATTACATCCAACAATTTATGATTGATATAATACTTAAAAATTTTGAGAGATTTATGGTTTATGTATGCTGATTTATGATTTTTAAAATATAACTACAAATATAGTGAAATTAATGTTACTGAGTCAATACTGACTACACATAGCAATAAATTTTATTTGAAACCGTCAAACTATAGTTTAACATTTAAATATGTAATATTTTATTATGAATCAATAAGTTTAAAATGTTTGTACAGATTAACCATATGGTAAAAATGTACGACACTATGTTCGTATAATATGTTGATTGTGACTATCTTTTATTTTTTTGCAACTATATAAAACCTTCATTATGTCCTAAATTTGCCAGACTCCAATTTAGCTTAGTTCTTTTACCTTATATCACCTAATTAAACGTTTTGTTATACTTTAACTCCATCAATTTGATTAAACACAACATTATCATTCTCAAAATGCTGATGTCGAAACTAAATTCCAATATATTGACGTTTCCCATGCTTCTTACATATTTCTACCAATTCGTTTCCTCAATTTTAGCTTTTGATCTCATTTTCTTTTTCTTGTTATTCTAGGAATGGTATAGATTTTCTCTTTCAATTAGAATTTTGTCTTTTGTCAGCGCCGCATATCTTTCAAAGACATTTTATTTTCTTCAATAGATTTCCATAAATAAATTTTCTTCTAGTTCTCTAATATGTATACACTTTAAATTTTCCAATCTTTCGCTTTTTATATGCTGTAGTAAAAGAAAAGTTTATAGGTTTCAAAGAGATTCAATTTAATGTGAGAAATAAAAGAATTTTGTCTCCGCTTGTATTTGATAGATGATTGAATTGTTGTTTGCTGTGAAGTTTTTTTTGTATTAAGCTTTTCAAAAGTTTTTCAAAAGAAATTGATTTTGTATGAAATTATGTAAATACTTAGATTTAAACATAATCTTAATTCTGTTCTCTCTTGCTAATATTTTGGTGGATATTAATTAGCAAAAGCAATTTTTTGTAAATAGCTAAAATTCAGAATGGCTAGTTTAATCCGAAAGCAAAAACTAGCATATCTTGCTAGCAAAGTACTACTTTGCTATAAAACCAATTACAAGATCAGCACATCTGATTTACGACAGAAAACAAAAGCAGTGTGTAAAATTGTGTAAAATGATGAAAAACAGTGTGTTGAATTATTATGACTTGTATACAGTCTTATTCAGCCAATTTGCTTTATTCGTGCTCATACAACTAAAAATGGTGACTAATTCTGTCCAACCAATAAAACTAATAAAAAGTACGTACGAAAAAATAATTTTATAATATGCATAAAAATTACATTAAATCTAAGAATTTGTTAATGTTTGGCGCTAATAAACGCAAAATTAAATACGTATATATCAAAACTCGTTGGGATATATACTACTGTAGATGAAAGCATAGCTTTCGAAATACGTATATCTAGTAAATAAAAACTATTAGTGAACAAGAAATTGGCGATTTTATTTTAATTTATCAGTGAAATTTATTATATTCAGAATGCTTTTCAAACGTGTATTGAAAGTAAAGTGTTTCAGTGCTTAACCGTTTAACCTAATTGCACTTAAATAAAGTATTTTTCATTTCCTTATAGCGGCCATTCGACTTTCTATAAATAACTTATTAAATTTAAATTTATTATTTCATTTATTTTTGAAAATCTTAAATAAATCCCACAAAATCTAACATTTTCACTTATCAATTTAAACGTTTTTCACCCCACAATCTATTATCGTAACCAGCACAAGATCAGATCTGTATATTATCAAATTAGAATTAAATAAAAATGAAAAGCACAACTTAAGTCATTTTAAAAATTCACAAGAATAACAAAAAAATATTGTTGAATGTTCTAAAATCCCATAAGTAATCACACAGAACAAATAAAAAGGAAAATCAGAGAGAAACATTCACGTAAATAAAATAAAATCCTGAAGAATTTGAATTGAATCAAAAAAAAATTATATTAAGTCAATCAAAATCTTCGCGAGATAAAAAATTCTTAACAATCATTTTGATTTGAGTGATTTATTTTATTATTATTCATTGATTTACTCATTCGTTTTGTACGTACGTACGTACTTTAACTCCCATTTCTTTAAAAGTATCATCATTTGTAAATGTGTGTACGAGAGTGGGTTGATATGTAGCAACAAATAAAATGTTATTCTGCAATGGCTTAAATCAACGCATTTTATGGATAAAAGCCCTCCCTTATATATGTATATATTCACAGAAAATAAGTAAAACAAAGTTAACAGAACACAATTGCCAACAACATTGAATTCTTCTATAAAATAAATTTTGTTTGTTGTAAATGTAAAAAAGCGACATAAAGTAAAAAATCAGTTTGTCGTTTTGTTATTATACATATTATGTTTTTGTTTGGAATATATAAACGGCAACATCGCATGAAGGGATCAGTTTTTGTTGATTTGTAATTTTTTAAAATTTTTGCTCTATGGATTTGATAACCCCGCGTACTCTTGTCCCTGCTATTAATATACGAGCCATAATATCTGAAAGATATCAATAGCCAAGGTGATATCTTAAGGGTACTGAAAGATGAACTCTATCCAGTCAACGGTATCACCCAAAATCTTAGTTATGGAGCATTCTTTGATGATTTTAGGCTATTACGTGCTCGAAGAAATGATATGTGAAATTTAATCATTGAGGAAGTCTGTTCCATAATTAAGGCATATGCCACTACCTGGATAATTGGCAATTACATTTTACTTTTGTTCCTGCAAATTTTTAAAATCGGTTTACTTTTTACGTCTTATTAAATTTTTATTTCCTTAAATTTCTCCATCTTATGAAGTATGTCATATTTTATTATATGGTAGGATTAATTCTTTAGTTATATTTTTTTAAAAACAATTTTCGTCTATCAACAACTTAGAACGCATGTTATTGTGGGTCCTAGGTTTGTGTCTGTAACATTTATTGCCTATTACACAGCAAATCGGTTAAAAAAAATTATTTCCTACTTATTCATCTCCACTGTTTCTTCTTTTCATAGCACCAACTTCAATCATTCATCCACTCGAATTTTATTTTTAAAAAAATAAAGATATTAGATACATACATCCACTTTTGCACGTATTCCTATCAAACGAATTTTTCTTTTTTATGTTTTTCGCAATTTAGCTGTTTTTTAAATTATCCCGTTTGGAATAAGTGGAATTTGTTCAGTAGCCGTCCAAATATATGGTTATTACTTTTTATAAGAATATTTGGAATAAAAATTTGTTGAATCGATTTAGTG
Organism: Diogma glabrata; assembly: GCA_963693315.1. Lineage (NCBI taxonomy): Eukaryota > Metazoa > Arthropoda > Insecta > Diptera > Cylindrotomidae > Diogma > Diogma glabrata. The sequence goes on from OY856187.1 coordinate 426,447,737, forward strand.
TCAAAAACAAACATATTTTGTGATTATTTAAGAGTTGGGATATTAAAGCTCTATTTCATGTATGTGTCGCCATGAAAACAAAAATACGTTTTTATTTTATAATTACCATAATTATTACATTTATCACACATCTTGTATTATTTAATAAAACTATAAACAAATTATCAATAATATAATGAAATAATATATCGTGCTACTAGTGCGTATGGGTTTTCCAAACGCGAGTGAAGTTACGCACGAGCGATAGCGTTGGCAGTTATCATACAAACTTGGACAACTCCTCTAGCATTACATAATATCCCATGATAGTTTTTGTATCGAATGTACAAAATTTTTTGAGTCTCAAAAAATAAACACATTAAAACTAAAAGTTTCGAACATTAAAAAATAAAATAGTATATTCTTCAACGATGCCGAAAACAACTTATTTTAAAACGAGAGGACAGTGGTCCTTGTGATTCAAAATATGATTTTCGACAAGTAGAAGACTGTACTTTTTCTACTACCTTTTTAAAAAGTATTATATTATTTTACACTTTTTGCCGTAGGCTCTTGGCGTAATTCGTTGAATAACATATTTGTTTAGCACTTGTTTTTTACGCACGTTAATATAAATTTTTAAAAAAATAAAAGATTTAGTTTTATTTTTATGATTACTCAATATATTTCGTCTTTTAAGGACGTCCTCAGGAGTAATGTCGTTTAGTTTGATAGAATGGTGTTTATATACAAGAAATTTTTACTAATACTAACAATGTCAAAATTTTTATACCTCTATACATAACAAATTTCTAAAATAATTACATTTAACTTAAAAAACAAAGAGGGAACATACAATAAAACTTAACAATAATAAAAATGTATACAATTACAAAAACTAAAAATAAACCAAATTAAAATATCAAAATTTATGAATAATGAAATGGGAGTAAACGGTAATCCTCTATGTCGGAAGAATCTGAAAATAAAAACAAAGGCAAAGAGAAGTATCCGAAAAAACTATAGAGTATAATTAATTGGAGTAAAGGACTAAATAATTTACCTAACCAGTTTTAAACGTTTCTAATAAAATAAATGAAAGAAAGAACCTAATAGAAAAGAGCCGGATCGGTTAAAGGAGAATATTTGGTTTCAGTTTGTTCGTTTAAAATATTCTCATTGAAAAATAAGGACTTACGTATCTCATAAGATTCTTGGTGATGGATCTGGTTTTGTTTACGCAATTGCTCCATTACTTTGTTCAGTTTGGCAGATTGTTTCAGGTACTGAATATGTGTCAATTCTGCAGCTTCTTCTCTTACTTGTTGGTCATAAATATCAAATTCCATGTTATGTAACCTTGATGACAATTCTGTATATACAATTTTAAGATGAGTAGAAAGGTTACATCTTATTGCGTACCATGATCTAAGTTCTTGATCTCTCCAAAATTCTCTTGCTTTCCTTATGGCACGTAAGCAGCTACGTGAGATGTTTGTTGTACAAATCCTTGTGTAGTTTGGTAATAAATTTAGTTTTTTACATCTGCTGTTGAACCAAAGATGGTTATTAACCGCACCAATTCTGACAATCAAACGACGGTAGAAGACGGCTAAGATGGCTAAATCTGCCAGTTTAATGTAGTTTACACTTTTTGCCGTAGGCTCTTGGCGAACGTATTTGTTTAGCACTTGTTTTTTACGCACGTTAATATAATTTTTTTAAAAAATAAAAGATTTAGTTTTATTTTTATGATTACTCAATATATTTCGTCTTTTAAGGACATCCTCAGGAATAATGCCGTTTAGTTTGATAGAACGGTGTATAGAGTCACATGTATAAAAATTTTGAGATTGCTAGTATTAGTAAACATTTTCTTGTATATTTAAAATTAAAATCATTAAAATTATTCTGGGTTTCACCTCTATCAGCATTTCAAGCAACTATTATATACATTTTTATATTTAAAATAATCAAAACATCATATAAAAATTTGCGTCTATCAACACCTTAGAAAGCATGTTTTTGTGAGACCATGTTCTTAAAAGTTTTTTATGTGTTGTTGTGACACACATTGTAATTTCTACTACCAAACACATTTTATTTTTAAAAAAATAGCGTGTCATCAAAGAATATTCCATAACTAAGACTAAGGGATGGTATCGGTGATAGAAAACATTTCATCCGCCAGCACACCTAAGATATCATTGTGGCTAATGAGATTTCACTGCTATTGCCAGTGGTATACGATATCTCAAGATAACTCATATGCCAATAGCAGGGACTAAAGTACGCGTAGTTGTCACAACCATAGATCAACAAGTTTAAATCTCACAAATCTTCCTGCGGAAAGCTAAGTAAATTCATTGGTATTAATGCGCATTGTTGCCGTTTTGTAAATCACTATCGGCTAAGTGTCACCATTTAATTAGTTTATACATTATGATGACCATCCATGTTTAATCCTACCTAAACTATGCTTCTTTGTATAGAATTTGTGCGGTTTCCGTCTCGTAATTTTGAGCTTTAAATCGATATAATCGATGTTATCAAGTATCAAGTTACAAGTATTAAGTCTTCACTTAATTTTAGAAACATGTATTACATACTATTGTAAACCAACAACATATTTGGTGTAGACTGTAGATGATAAAATTTGTAACATCATGATGTGTTAAATTTGAAAACATATAATTTTGATATTAAATGTAATTTTTTCAGGTTATACTTTCATTTTTAATTTCATAAAAATTATGTTTAACAATAAAAACATTGATCAAAGCAAACAACCGTTTAAAACGATATTTAAATAAAAACCAAATTAAATAGTTATCAACATTTAGGCAAAATCTCTTAAGATTATTATAAAGGCTCTGAGCTGCAGTTTTTGAAAATAGAAAATTTGCTAGTTACCTTTGGACTAGTGTACACAACTTCCCAAATTTGCATGATGATCGGATGAATGGAGTATCAATGCATAAAGGACAAACAGACATACTTTCAATTTTATATATATTCAATATTTATATAGCATGATGACTCGAATGTAAAAGACAGTAGCAATATAACTTTAAAAAACTACATTATAGATCAATTTCTTAAAATTCGTAAAAAGAACTTTGTATGAATTCATGAATAAAAAAAATAATTTTAAGGGTACTTTATAAAAATTAAAAAAAAAAACAAAAAAAAAAGTGTACTACTCTAGTAGTGGAGTCATATTAGTAAAAAAAGGTGATATTGTGACGATTATGGAAGATGATAGAACACAACAACAATAGAACTTTCAAGAAAATTCTCGTTAGCTCTACAAATATAAAAATCAATAAAAGATAATAATGCAACCAAAGTAAACAGTTAATAGGAAGTATTTGTTTTATCGAATAAGGATTGGTTAACGAAATAAAAATTGGTAAATAAAACAATTGAAAAGAATAGATTTCACACCTAGGTGTCAATATTTGAAGATCGTCTTATTGTTGATAAAGTAAGGAAAAAAAGGGTGTGTTCTATCTAGAACATCACAGCAGTTTCGAGGCTATTTCATGTAGTATATATAAGAGGTGTTCTTCGAGGATAGGATTAGTATAAAATTGTTAGCGATACAAAAAGTATAAAAATTTAGCAGTGATAAAGGCGAAGTAAAAATTAACAGTGTTATAAGTAGAATGTTAAAAGTGATATTGTGAACAAGTATAAAAGAATTATAAGTGGTGAAATATTGTTAGTACAAGAAGAACTAAAAGCGTAATAGTAATAGGAGAAATATTTTTATTGTAAAATCTTGAACGAATAAAATTATAACGTTTAGAAAATCCATTGTGTTTTAAATTTCCTGATTTAGTGATCGAACTAAATAATTGTAACTCGGCTAAGAAACGTTACAATATATTTGATGTAAGAGCAAAGTTGAATTGTTTTTTTCTTTTCTGTTATAGACGTAATTATTTACGTACGTAATTATTTAACAAATTTGGAGGTCCGGAAGGGCCCCAAAATGGCCAAATCTGGATTTTTGGTGCTTTTGGTGCCTTTTTGGTGAGTAGGTCGCTTCACTATTTTGAAATATTTCGGGCTCTATGGTCATAAAAAAAAATGAAAAATTTTTGTGATTAAATTTCGAATCCATCTAGGGGGGGTTAGTTACTTTAAAAGTGTAACCTAACCTCAAAAAACCGAATAGCGTGATTTTTTTTTTTACTAAATTTATGATAAGGGGCGGAAAACTCGTCGACTTTTCATGAAAATTTCAGGGAACATGTATTTTAATAGTCTTAACATGGAATTTAGTTTTTATGAAAAAATTTTAATTTTTTCGGCCACAATTGGCATTTTTCGTTAAATTTGACCACTGGCGCCATATGAGAAGTCATCCAAAATTAATTTTTTTTTCTCCTTTAACCTAAGTATAATTAAAATTATGTTGTATAACATAACACTTTTATGAATACCATTTACTAAACATTGTCCTGCTTATTATATAAATTGCTCATAAAAAACGGAATGTTCTATGAAACATTAGAAATTCTAACTATTTGTGATAGTCCATATCTTGTGTTTGAATTGAAAATTAAAGAAAATTATACGAAAATTAAATTTTTTATTAAAAATAAATTTATTTCCTTTTAAAAATAAAAAAAATTGAAAAACAAGAAATTTATTCGTTCTCATAAAAACTTAAAAATATGTAATGGCTCAACAAACTAACATGGTTAGAGGACGATAAACATTTAGAGGGCGATATGCGAGTCTTTCACTTTCTCTCTAATTTCTACTCCCAGAAATATTTTGTCAATTTTCCTATTATGTACTTTAATAAAACACATAAAAAATTCATATTTCGAGTTTATAGTAAATGTCACACAAATTATTTATTGTCTTGATATAAACCTTTTCATACACTTGATTTTACATATATGTAATTATTATAAAAGCTAGAAAAAGCTTCTAGAAACAAAAATTATTTATCGTTAAATTACTGAAATGAATGAAAGACATACAAAAAGAAAAATTCATCACTTTGAAATGAATCATGAAAGCTTTCAATAAAAAAACATTTTCTTTCAACAATCCTAGCCGTTATTATGAAAAAATAAACTGGAGTTCTAATAGCAGGTACAAAAAAGGTTTTCATATGGCATATAATAGCAGGTTTTCAAGGCATATAATAGCAGGTACAAAAAAGGTTTTCTTTTTTGTGATAAACTTGAACAAAAAAAGAAATTACAGACATTTATTAACTCAACAACATAAGCAACAAAAATATTTTGTATCTTGTAAATGTTATCCCAAGTTTGCTTGATAAACAAAAAAGTTTTTAACTCATCTCAACATTAATTACAAATTACCTAATATTTTTTGGTTTTAATAGAGGAAATAAAAATTAAATAACATCAACAAATGTGTCATCTGAAAGATATGAAAAGCGATTAAATACAAAATAAAGGACAAACATTGTGAGGGTAAAATTTTCTGCGAAATTTTAATAAAGATATATTAATTTTGTTGTTGTTTGAATCTTTTTCATATTTTTGTTTTTTAATATTTCGAGATGGCTGAAATATTGTTGGTGTTTTATTTAGATTTAATATAAAGTTCTATGTTCTTTAAACCATATACGCATTTTTTGTCTGCTTGATGGCTTTTTAAATGAATAATGAAATTAAACGGTTTTGTTTACAACTAAAAATTTTTCTTTCATTTGGTTTTTTTATTAAGTACAAACTATACTTTTGCAAAATGCTTATATTTTGTGATAGATTTTCAGTTCATAATATAAATACACTATATTTATTGAAATATCTTTGAGCTTGGTTTGATAGTTGAATGCTGGTTAAATTTCGTCATCAATATTTAAATAGTTGTTTACTAACTCCAAAATTACTGTTATAATATAATTGAACCTGCATGTATTTGTATATCGTACGCATAAAGAACATGTTATACATTATTCTCTTCTATATCATTAAATTGTCTTAGATATTCTGTCGATTATTTTCTTCATTTTATGGTTTCGTTATTTTAGTCTAATTTATCTTTGTACGTGACTTGATGTTATTATAATAAAACCGCTGGTTGAGCTATGCTGAACTTTAATATATTAAATTTCGTGGTTTGATGTTGTGTTACTTACAATTCATGACACAAGAATATGTTTTGATTTATTTCAAAGCTTGCAAACATCTATTGAAGTTGAACCTTAACTTAATCAGTGGAAAAAATTAGTAAAATTATAATAGAAATGTTTTTTTAAAATTTTTTTATGTACTTCCTTAGTTCTAACCCTTTAAAGAATTGCGTTATTTTTTGTTTAATACGTAATAGTAAAATATTCAAGAATGAACTCAAAATAAAACAAGCGCGCACTGCAAAACATTTGTCAATTAAACTTTGCTTTTCTCTTCTAATAAATTAGTTTATTTCGCAATACTTGCTAAGATAGTCAATTCATAAAAGTTAAGAGATGTTTTTAATTAAGAGAAAAATATATAAGCACCGCTGGTCGCTGATAGATTAGCGGATCTCACTACCAGTTCGCCTATATGGTATACACATATTCATTCAATATTTAAGGCTCAATTTTATTATAACTGTTTCTTAAATATAATTTTAGACATCGTTATAGCAATAAGAATGCAAGACAAATAACCATACAACAATCATATATAAATGTTTATCAAAATCGATTACAAAATTCTTTTGATTCATTTTTGTGTCGTTTGAGATTGCCAGAAAAAAGTACCACTGGTTTGAATATGCAAAAAAAACGTAATATTCTCGAAAATGACAATTTTCAAACAGCTGTATCTCAGAATCTAAGGCGTAGATTTTAGTTTAAAGTTTAGTTTTAAAGATAAGGTCATAATCTATCAATTGATAGGACAATTGTTAAATTGTCCTATATTTATTAATACAATTTTGACAGTCGTTGTAAAATAATCAAATTTTACAATGACCGCTAAGCAATTATTTGATCCTCAAAACTGAACCCTATTACGTGGGGTTCTAATTTTTTTTTTTTGAGAATAAGAACTTAAAACTCAAACAAATGTCCTTTATTGAACTTAAATCGGCTAATAAGTGTTAGAAGTAATGGTCTTTGAAAATAAGGTAAAAAATGTCCTTTTTGGGCATTTTAATAGCGGTTTCTCGAGTTCAGGTGACCCTAGAGGGCTGAAAATTTGCAAATAGTTTTTCTTGGTTAACTCTTATAACATACTAAAATTTAAGCGAAATCCACGACTCCTCCCTACAGAAGTGCGAAAAAGGATAAATATTGCTCATAGATATTAAAGAAATTATACAAAAGTCACTCAATTTAAACTTTGGATGCATCTATCTCCCAAAGTAGGTCCGAAACACTCATCAAAGTACATTCGTTAGAAAGCTTATTATATTCTCTTTCAAACGGTTTATTAACATGTTTCATTTTCTGGGGGCTTCTTTAGGCTCTATACCTTTTTAGGCTCTTTTGTATCTTTTGTATGATCCTACTTTCTGGTAACGGTAAAAGTCTAAAAAAATTAAAATTGATGTTTTATGTTAGTGCAATTCAAGATCTTTCCGAAATGGTATTATTTTAAACCAACCGATATCTAGAAACTAAAATCCATCAAATTTACTATACCTCTGCTCACACAAAAACCAAAAAATTCAAAAACATTCTATCTTTGAAATTAAATAACAGTACCTCTGAAGGTCAAAAAAATAAAAGAAAAAATATGGGTCTATTTTTTTAAATCAAATTATTTGATAAAATTAAAAAATCAAAAATTGGTGAGATCGATTTTTTCAAACTGCTGAAATATAATGGAATGACCCATATATATCTCGACTCTACAAATTAGTACTAAATTGAATGAAATGTAAAACTATACGAACAACAACTAAAATCAATAGAGCAATCTCAAATCAAGGATATTTTTTTATCAACTCAGTGATAATAATAGTTACTCGATAAAAAGTTTTTTCTTTTAAGAATGGAACATCATTAAGAGTCTCATCATGAAACCAACATTGAATGAATTTAATTAAATTTTCAACTTTATTTTCTAATATATCTGTTTTAATATTAATCTGAATTACGATTGGAAAAGGTGACAATAATAATAAAATTGGTTATTATTATCGTTTGCGGTTTCATAAGGATGATACGATGCTAGTATTATATGAATTATTCAGACGAGAATTGATGTGGTTTCGAATGGGATTTCGTTGAATTTTTTTCTTAAATTGTGGTGTTAAATATTATTCATGTGGCTTTCTAAATCTATTCCACATAATTATTTAAGATCTCGTTTTTGTTTGGATAGTTTAATGAAAGGTTAATAAAGTTGTGGTAGTCTTTTATTGTTAGCGAAAGATGCAAACAAAATTTTGGCTATGACACCAGAACAGCCTATCTACATGTAACCACTTATCCCCACTCCCTCAAAATTAAACTCCCTCAAATGATTCATGCTTCTCTTATTCAATTAACTTATGAAGAAATGCTATTATTTATTAATCTACATTAACAAAGTTTTCATTCAATTATTTATAAAAATAATTAAACTAACAATATAATAAAATTCTTAATTTGTTTAAAGAAACGTAATATCATTTTCAATTGTAAGAAGAACAGTGTAATAAGAGACCAATAAAAAATATTAATAATAATAAAGTCTCTTTTTTTACAAATATAAAGAATTTCTTAGATGAAGATTATATTTCCTGACTTATATCTTCTTTAATTATCTAGCCAATTTATTCAACAACTGAATCTACTAATTAAAGATCATTTAATGAATCTTGAGAAAAAATTAAAAACAAAATTATTAAAATATTGTATAAATAACATTGAAAATGATATTATATATGAACTTGGATATCACAAGTTTGCCTATAGTAACATTCTGAAAAGTAATTTTATTCTCTTCCAAATACTAATATCAAGTTAATTTGTATGCTTTTTCCATAATAGTAGTACGTATTATTATATTGTTTTCTAACCAATAGATTAATGAACTTAACCTATTGTCTAATGAAAATTTTCCTATAAAAAATTATCATTCAATTAGGATGATTCCAATTGGTCAAGTTGTTTTAATTGTATCAAAATTATTTTTCAAAGTTCCCCAAAGATATTTTATTTAGTATGTGTGATGAACCAATAGGTGAATGTAAAAACATTCGTTTATTGGGTGTCACAGTTTCAAATGACCTACTCTGGAACGATCATGTAATGGCGATGGCAAAAATCGCGTCTAAAAAACTCGGCCTCCTAAATAGATGCAAAAAATTTTTCACTCCATACCAATTGCTCCATGTTTATAAGTCCTATATTCGTCCCTGTATGGAGTACTGCTGTCAAGTTTGGGGTGCTGCCTCTGTTTCCATCTTGGCCCTCTTGGACTCTGTTCAAAAGCGAGCTATACGAATTGTAGGTGATCGAACTTTGACATCAAAACTTGATTCCCTACAACATCGTCGCACTGTTGCTGACCTCGTTGTTTTTTACAAATATCGTCATCAGCAGTGCTCAGATGAAATCAGCGGCATCATGCCTCAAGCTTATTCTTACCCCCGTTCCACTCGGCAATCGGCTGTCGCAACCAGTGAAACGGTAAAGATCCCGCGCTGTCATACTGGCAGATCGCAGAGAGACTTCTTTGTCCGAACTGCGTACAAATGGAATAGTTTGCCGGAACACTTAGTCTCAGGTGGCTTCAACCCACAGATGTTTAAAAAAGGCGTTAATCTACACCTCAGAACGCCAGTTGTTGTGGGACCCAGGTCTAGACCTAGGTCTTAAAAGGTATTTATGTGTTGTTGTGACACATATTCTAAACCCTATTACACAACACATTTTATTAAAAAAAAAAAAAAAAAAATTATAATCACAATCACATACAAGATTGTACAACTGGTCCAGTAATGCTCCATTACTTGCAGCCAGTAATGCAGCAATGGGCGAGTACTAGCAACCACGACTGGGTCATTAACATAATTTTTTCTGGATGATAACTTCGGACAATAAATGGTTGCCATTCATGGGCCAGAGGAAAAACAACAGCAATGGCTCATACAAGGTTGTACAGTTGGCCTAGTAACGGGGCAATAATGATAACCAGCATTGTAGTAATGACCAAATACTGGCAACCATGACTGGGCCGTTAAAAAAAATATACATTATTATCATATGTAAATTTATATAAATTAAATACAAACTAATTTAAAATAAAATAAAAATGACGGAAAAAATTCAAAACTCCCCATACAACTGGTTCAGTTGTAAGAATGGCTAACTAATGGCAAACATGACTGCCATTAAAAAAAATATAAAATTATTTACAAAATAATTAAAATAAAATAGAAATTAAAACAAATTAAAACATATACCAACCTTTTCTACATTACCATAGTCTTTCAACCGACAAGGCGATAACTAAACTATATGTGAAATTTTTCAAACTATGTTTTTCTAAAAGGGATAATACTCTAGTGAAATTTAAAAAAAAATGACATAGATCGGCAAATTCATGGCTACAGTACTGGCCCAATAACAATAGCCAATTAATGTTAACCATTAACTGGCTATTGCTTGACCATTCAAAGTAAACTGCACTGGCAATTTTCTATAAACGGTAGATTGGCCGGTTCATGGTTCCAGTAATGACACGATAACAATAGCCAAGCAATATTTACCATTCATGGGCCAGTGCTTGGTCATTCAAAGGTAACAATATACTGACTATTTTCTGTAAACCATAGATCGGCCGATGAATGGTTCTAGCATTGGCCCAATAACAATAGCCAAGTAATGTTAGCCATTAATGGGCCAGTGCTTGGCCGTATGTCAATGTCTGGCAAAACCTACTTGGGATGGTTTCGCTACGTTTTGTTCAAAAAGCAAATTTTAAGTTAAATTCTCTTATTTGTTTTAGTTGGTATCCGGTCAGTTCACAGAAAACCAAATTCACGGAAAACCAATTCACAGAAAACCAATTCAAGAAAAACAATTTACAGAAAACGATTAAATTCAGAAAACTGATTAAAATGTTATTAGGACTTGCGTTTGTTCCTTCTGGAGACGTTACACAAGCATTTAAATCATTAAAAGAACAAAATATAATTTCTGAATCAGTAAACGAATTGTTAGACTATTTCGAAGATAATTATGTGGGTAGATTAGATGTTCGCACTAAAAAGACAACAGATAGGAGGGATCCTAGATATGTCATTAATGCATGGAATGTTTATGAAGCTGTACAAGAAGGATTCCTACGAACAAATAATAATGTCGAGGGATCTCACAGTGGTTTCAAAAAATTAGTTGGTTTAGAGCAACCGACCACCATAACTAATATTAATCGTGATTGATCTTCTGTCAAATCGTTTTTTTGTTTGTTTGTTTTCCTTTATTTCTCTGAGAGAGAAACCGGTTTGTCTTCCCAAAGACGTGCATAAATTTTTCATTTGATTCAAAATTGTAGAATTATTGCGAGTTTCTTTTAAATCTATAAGAAAAAAACCTACCACAAAAAAATAATAGTTTCTCCCTCACTGCTACTATATAAAAAGAAATAAGTAAAATGACAGATTAGGATTTGATTCTAACCAAATATATAAATTTTAATCTTTTATCTATTAAAAATAAACTACACAATAATGAAAAGTTGGTCGCCAGCTAGTTTTCATAATATACTTTCAGGATGTATACATACCTTAAATATTTGCACATTTGCATTATAAAATAATACAATATTCACTATTATAAAGTCACTGGAAATAACACAATAAATGTAAAATACTCTCGTAATTATTTTTATTCATTTTATAAAAATTAGCACAACTAAAAATAATAGATTGTACTTTTTGTTTCGTTTTAAATTATTTAATTGTTTTTAATTTATAATTTAATACAATAGTTGGTTGTTGTAAATAAACAGAAATGCAAATGGCGAAATGAGAAATTGAATATGACATATTAGCAAACACGATTTCTTATGTCTCTCTTCATACAATTTTAAAGTTATGTTCTCTCTATATTTATATATACTCTAAGGTTTAGAGCATCCTTCAATATGGAGTTTTTTAGAAAAGTTGCAATCGGAACAAACAAAAAATGAAATAACTTTACAACAAATTTTTGCTGGTATATCTGTGCCGCCAAAAAAGTAAAAATATCGTGATTACGATCAAAGGTTACAAAAAATTGTATCTTCTTACTCAACAATGGCCATAACTGATTTTTAAGTGCTGTTGCGCATAATATAATAATTTAAATTATCAATTATAAATAAAAAATTTACCTATTGAAATATTGAACAACTTACGAGTATCATTTTTTTTTTGTTTTTTTTTTTTGTAAATATTTTCTTATCTTGAATAAGAATTAGTTCACAGAAACTCCGTTTCTGTGAATTGTTTTTCTGTAAATTGTTTTTCTGTGAATTGTTTTTCTGTGAATTGTTTTTCTGTGAATTGGTTTTCCGTGAATTGGGTTTTCTGTGAACTGACCGTGAATCAAATAAAAAAAAATCTCTTAGTTTATAACGCCATTTTTATAATTTTCCTTCAGAACAAAAATAAACTGATTCCCGACAGTCATATGCACAGCGAATTTTATCTTTAAAACAATAAATAACGCGTGTCCTAAACTTTCACAAGTAGTTAGATATAAAATACGCTTCAATTTAGTTTAAAAAAAAAATAAAGAGGCTGTGCCATCTTTTCTTATGTGACACCGTTAAAAATTATTTCAAAAAATTAACAGTGTACATTTTTAAAAACTTTGTTCTAATGCAACTCTTCAACGACATATCATTTATGAAAATCGATTGAGTAGTTTTTCTACATTCGCTCGTCAAAATGCACTCACATCACAAAATAACAAAAAATTGAGGGACTTGTATTTTTTATTTATGAAAGACTATCTATAAACAAAAAATAATCAAAATTATAAGGGGTCAAGACAAAACGTTGAATCTTCGTGAAATTGCTCATATATACTTACCTATTTACTTTGTGTTTAAGGGGTTATATGCAGTTGCAAGGCCAAACACAGTTAGTTGTTAATTTATGGTTTTTTTCTGAATAAGAATTTTATCGTCAAATACAAGATGTATTAATACATGTAGTTTTAACTTTTTGCTTTATATCGGCACATTTAATATTTAAAAATATCGAGTTACAGTGTTCCATGTACACGATTTTATATGTGTCTGGCGGTGAGGACGATATCTGCGGTTTGAATTTTTTAAAATATAACAAACCCAAAAAATGATATTAGAAGATGGATAAATTATAGGTATTGATCGAATGAATGTTTAAAATTTTGATTTTTGACAAAATGGCGACCCAAAACAGAAAAACTTCCGATTTGCGACCAAAATTTTTTTTTTAAACTGTTTAAAAAATAGAAATAATTTTCGGATATCTTATTCCTTCGATTACTCAAATCTTATTCCTTCGAAAAATATATCTGAGAAAGCAGTGTTTCAGAGATATATTTTCAAACCGATTGGTTGAGCCGTTTTTGAGAAATTTTTGCTCTCGAAAATACCGTTTTGAGAAAAACGCATTCCAAGTTTCAAAAGACGTTTACACTGACTGTTCCAACTGACGAAATTCACTTGTTTCGTATAAGTAATGACTAAATATAGCTCTCACGTATAAAATAGACCTTCTACATTGCCATTTTATATCGGAAAATACAATGAAAAGGGTCAAATTTGGAAAAGCGCGCCATTACAAATATTACAAAATATTACATTACATAACAAATATATGTGTATTTCCAAAAATGTTTACTGGATCGATTTGAAATGTTTAGATTGTATAGTCAAATATATTGTAATAAACTTCGTCCAAAATGGGTTAATTTACTCATAAATAACCAATACATCCTGCATAATGTTTTCCACATTCATGAATTAAAAAAAAGGAGTTACCTAATACATTTTGCATAAATTAAATTTGAGTTCGCTAATACAAATGTTTACATTTATGCAAGTATGAATGGAGAGGTGTGGCCTATTGATTTCTAGAAACTATAGTGAGTACCAGAAGATTCGGCTTATTTGTTTTTGAATATAAATAAGCGAACAAAATATCAGATAGTCAGTTTTAATTTTGCAATTAAAAGTGTTTATAAATATTCGCAAGTATAAGGAATAATCGGTGGTACTTGAGCCTGGGTACTAATAGTGAAAGAATTTGAACTTAGTGGAATAGTAAATACAGATTTTACGATTCCGAATATTATTGATTCAAATTGTAGAAAAGCGGTGAAGTTTATCGTACATAAATTGGAGACCCTGGAATTCATTGTAATTAAAATCGGAAGTTGCTGTAACTGGTTGATAAATAAAGTTTGAGATTCTGTTAACTAAAGATCTGTCTTTTTACTATCGTATTTGCTCCATAATCGAAAAGAACCAACGAAGAGTCGTTACAATATGTACATTCCGAAAATGTGAGTGTATATAGTTGGAAGTTGGTATGTATTTAATTTATTTAAATTAAAATAAAAAATATTTTATTTTTATTTATATTTATATTTGCTTTCTTGTTTTTTTTAATGTACTCTACTAGCATTCTGTTCAGCTCCCAACGTAGTAGTCAATGCCCTATTTTAACTAGACCGCTGATATGGCTGCTTGATCCGGCTTGAATAGTTCGAAGCGTTACATTCCTGATCAGCCTGATCCATTCCTGATCAGCCTGATCCGGCCCGATCCAAGCCTGATCCACTCCCTGTCAAAATCAGGCCAAGCCGGATCTGAGTCCTAACATAATGTTAGTCAGTAATAATATACAATACAATATATGTTAAGAATATAGTCTGCATTTCGAAATTCACGAACGCAAAACATTATGCCTAAATTAACTTTTTCTAGTTACAAATTGCTTTACAAGTTCTTGTTTTCCATCTATGAATATCCAAAACCCTAACAATTTTCAATTGTGTATTTTTGCATTGTAACTTGCCAAAGAATATAACAGAAGATGATAATAAATTTGTCTTCAATTCAAATTAAATTTCAGGTTGAAGTCTAATGAAAAGAAACTAACATATAATATAAAAAGCTAGAGAAAGAAAATTTCTTGCAAATGAGAGAATTTCAATCGTTTTTCTATGTTTTGGTATTTGGAAATTATGTGTTAAAAGATTGTTAAATTAAATCTTAATTTTTAATAGATGATTTTGTGTTTTCCATATTGTTAGACGCGGTATTGTAGTTACACTATATAGAGCAGATCATTCATCTAATAAATTTATTTATGTTTTCTTAACCACTTTATTGTTTTTGTATGTTTGCTCTATAATTATAACATTTTTAATTTGTTATTGTTTCAGGTAAGCATGTAGCACAATTCTGAATGTGTTTAAATCATTCTAATCCTACGACTTGTAAGTACAACATTTTTTAATATCAATCAATAATGTAATGGTGATTGAACATTAGTTAGCGGTCATTAAACAGATGTATTTCACATATCAATAAGCCTATAATAATAACAGATATTCTAAAAACCAAATATATTTATAGTCTTTAAAATTAGGTATATAAACCTATCAAAAATCCAACAAAAAGCAGTTTTTATTTATTCAAAAACTTAACTTAAAATGCTTAATCCCAGAATTTGCTGATGATAAATGGACAATATCTCTAGAAAATGATAAACAAATACAGTTTCGTAATTTAATCAACTTCAAAAACTGAGAGCATATTTTGCTAAAAGGACAATAATTTTGTTTTGTTTTTGGCAAACAGGTGACTAAAAGCGCCAGTCCGGATTGTGAATGGTTGAACGATAAGCGTACTATGAATAGGAATAGGCACAAAAGATCATATAAAATTCGACTTGCAAAGATGAAAAAGGGTTTAGTGAAATAAATAAGCAATGAGAAATCGTCAACAATTGTCAGAAATTGTCAAGGAGACCGAAGTGTATCGGTTGGATAGACGCCAGAAGATGTTGATTATGGTAGTATAAAACTAAATAATTAAATTTATACCGTTTTGGAAAAAGGTTTAAGGCACCTTAAGTGAAATCTGCTAAAATTAGTGACGTTATATTTCTAGTTTCTACTTATAACTGTTACAAAATACTTAATAAATGCTTATGGAGTAAATGTATAATTTAACATAATTTAAAATTTTCAACGAAATATTAATTATTGTTTCAGGTAACTTAATTTTGGCTGGGCTTGTTGAAATTTTATATCTCACAATCTAATTTTTAAATAAAATGTCGAGAAATATTTTTGATGTAACAATTCCGAGAAATCTGTCGAAATTTGAAAACTACAAAAAATAATAAAAACAAATATTGGAACAATGAAACTTGATTAATTCGAAGAAAATATCACTAGCTACAAAATCATCAATATTTTTGTTTTTTTTTTTGGCTGGATTCACATCGTCGTTATTACATTTTGAATTTCAGCAGAACTTGCTCTAGTAAAAGATCAAGGCAGATTGTTTTTTTCGTACAGAGTAATACATATACATATAGTTATATTCATATTGTTATATTTTTATTCTATTTACACTGTAAAGTCTTTGAAATCATCCATTTTTTAAGGTTCATTCTACTTTGCATATGGCGTCCAATAATCTGGCTTTAACTAAAGACGGTTTTGATTTTTTTAGTTACTCTTAAACAAATTTAGAATGACACTTATGGTATGTAAATCATTTTCGAGTTATCTACTCATCAACAGATACTTTTTTCTAAATGTGCTGTGTACTGCGCAGCAGGAATTGCAATATATGTCACAATAACACATAAAAACGTTGTAAGACCTAGGTCACACAACAACACGCAAAGTTTTTTTAATTTTTTATGTCTTTTTTAAAGAATAGATAAATTAACAATAAATCTTATCTTAGCGTGCCATCTTCAAAAATTATTCAATAACTATGATTGAGGATTTTACCGTTGAGATATGGATTGTTAACATATTCATTGTTATTTGAATGTAACTCATATGTGATTTTCGATTCGCACGTCAGATCAAAAAAAAATTGATCTATTTTTGATCTGACAGCAAATTTGTGTTTCATTGGTACGTCAGATCAAAAAAAAATTGATTTATTTTTGATCTGAGATCTGTTTTTCAAATCTGAGATTTTAGCTAGATTTACCCCTCAGATCAATTCCCCTTCACTAATACCAATTAAAATGAAATTTGACATATATCAATTGTATTCTTTAATATGAGATTTTAAATTTTAGATGAGTTTATTAATTGTAAATTAAATTAAATGAAATAAATAATTCTAAATTAAATAAAAGTGTGTAAAGTGCGTGAAGTGTGTAAAAAGTAGTTTACTGTTATCAAAGCTCATGTCGCAAATTTCATTTTTTTACACATACAACAAAAATAGTAAAAACAGCTGATTTCATGTTCGATTGGTCGCCGAAGTCTAGATCTTTTTCGATCAAATCTGATTTTACCAATCGAAAACCACAATACATAGATTAAACATAAACACAAAACTAATAAAAGGGTTGAAGTGCATATATATTTTCTTTGACAAATCATAATGTTAAGTTACATTTACGTAACGAACACTGCAATAGAAACTAAAAACTCATTCTATTCAATGGAAAATAACATCATCTATAACCAATTTAATGAAAACATTCACTTATTATTTTCTATGTCATTTCAAGTTTATAAAACGAAAACAAAAACACAAATATATATGTTGCAACAACTATAAATATTTTAAACTTATTCCTATTCTGGAAGTTGATTATGAAATCGTTGTTTAAAGAGATTTTCAAATCCTTAATTTCATGCTAAAAATTAACGTTTATTTGTCATTGAATAAACGGGGTGACGAGTTCAACACATTTCTTTACATAAGTCTTTATAACATTATGTGTGGTATTTTTTACTAACAAAGAAACAAAACAACAGCAACACCTTTGTTGAAAATTAAAATTTACCCAATAGAAAATTCTAAATGAAAGCAAATATAAAAAATCAATAACGAAAACAATAACAGTACAAAAGGATTTTAAATAATCTTTACCGAAATTTAAAAAAAAAATTGATTACAGAAAATGTAAAGTATTATAAAGTCTTAAGTGACATTGGTGATAAACCTTATATAACAGAAAAAACGTCACTGATACGAAATACACCCACACTTACATTGCACAGTATTACCTGAGTAAAAATTCGTCGTTTTTTTAGCGCTAGTCTTGTAACTAACTAAAAGGTGCCGGGTTCGATCCCCGACGTAGGGCACTTTGTCTATACCATGTTCAGAATGTTTGTCTTCAGACCTGGTCGTTAATTAAACATTTTGAATGTATAGTAGAAGAAAACTGTTACCATGGTATCTGGGGATATCCAAAGCTATTGAGTTAAGCGCTGAAATTCAATGCTAACCATGTTATACAAGTTTATAACACCCTACGAGTTTCTGACATTACGACATTGGCCAGGTACTAACTGATTAACCACATAAAAATCATGAAGATATGGACACAATTTATAGTAATTACTTTAAGGTTTATCCGTTTATTGTTTTTGTTTCTTTTTACATTAAAAACAGAGCTTATCACATAAACCTTTATAATTAGTCCCTGGGCCCACGTCGATTTCATGTGATGATTACCTCATATTTTACACTTCGTGTGGCGCCTGTCTTTGATGAGCACGAAAACTTTTGTTCTGCGATTTTCCTCAAATCGGCCGCTTTTTCGTTCGGCAAGCTCTGAAAAATACCGATTGCCCGCGATCTTGTAAATTTGCTACTAAATTTTTTTTAGCTGTAGGGGTTGGAAATTCGTTTTGAGTTTTTTCAAACAAAAACATCAACTTTTTTCAGACAAAATTCTAAAAATATTTCAAAAATTATTACAAAATCAAAGATTAAAACTTTTTCAAAAACTCTAAAAATATTGCATAAATTATAACAAAATAAAAAATTGTAACTTTATTCAAAATTATAAAAATTATAATAAAATTAAAAATTTAAAATTTTTCAAAATTCTAAAAATATTCCAAAAATTCTTACAAAATCAGAAATTGATACTTTTTTCAAAATTCTTAAAATATATATAAAATTCAAAAATTCCATTTTTTTCAAAATTCTAAAAATATTCCAAAAATTAGAATAAAATCAATAATTTAAACTTTTTCTAAATTCTAATAATATTCCAAAAATTCTTAAAAATTCAAACTTTTTCCAAAACTCTAACAATATTGCAAAAATTTTAACAATATCAAAAATTTAAAATTTTTCCAAAACTATAAAAATTATAATAAAATAAAAATTTAAAATTTTTCAATATTCTAAAAATATTTCAAAAATTCTTACAAAATCAAAAATTGAAACTTTTTCAAAATTTCAAAAATATTTCAAAAACTATAACAAATTCAAAAATTTCCTTGTCCAATTTCATTTTCAATTACATTTACGTCATAAAACAGCTACATTTTTTTTTCCAAAAAATTGGATAATAAAATAAATGAAATCATTTTTTGACACACTTGACATTATTTTTTTGACAAACTTATAATGCCATAATTCTCTATAGTAAAAATAAAATTTCATGTCATACAAATTATTAATTTTATTTTGTTCCAAAAAATTGGGTAAAATAATAAATAAAAATCTTTCTTTTGACGCACTTGACAACATTTTTTTGACAAACTTATGATGCAATAATCTAGTTTTTGATCTCACATACCAATCCCTACCATTAAGATCTCTCCAAATTTAATGTTCCTACTCGTAATCACTTAAAATGAACGTTTTTTAAGCCAAAAAATATGAAAATTTGCTGTTTTTGATACACTTAATGCTTTTTTGGCACACTTCCGATACAGTTATAACAGAGCGAGCACAGCGTACTTTTGGACCTGTCCTTTGAGTGTACCTATTTTTAGAAGAAAAAAAATTGAAATCACTCTAGCTAGGGTTTCCACGGTTTTCAATATCGGTATTGAAGTAAATTTTTACAATACCGAAACCGTATCACAATGCCGGTTTTGTACGGATTTCAAAATTTTAATTTTCAGAAGTTAATAAAGATGGCAATCTGCAAATCTTACACATTCTAGAACAAAAAACCAGAGAGTTGCATAACTTTTGGCGATTAAAACAAAAAAAATTTAGTTTTCTGAAAACTTTCGCCTATAACAATGCAATAGCAACACTCTTCTTTTTGTGTTCGAAGTTTGTAAATGAAAGAGAAAAAAATAAAAAAAAAGTTTTTAAAAACACACTTTTAATGAAAACGAACTAAAAACTAAAAAATAAATTTTGGATTAACACAACACGATGTTCCAAAGAAACAAAGGTTATATTCAAACGTTAAATCTTTTATTAATACTTATGTTTGCTTTCAAACTGTAATAAGGAAATAAATATTTAAATATCTTTTTAAAGCCTACGGCTCGCGCTGTAAATTTCGCCTCCGAGCACAAAAGATTCACTTTCCGCTTTAAATATGCAATATACTACATATTGTAAAATGTTTTAACTGAGTTTTCTAATGTTTTAGCCAAACTTTTAAGATGTTTCATACAAATACCGCGCAATACCGGTATATACCGGTATTGAAAATTTTTGAATACCGAGAACCGGTATTAGAATTTTCCGGTATTTTGGAAACTCTAACTCTAGCGGTTTTCCCTGCAGCGTAGGTAATGATGGACGGACGGCCGACCGGTCGGCACACAGACATACATTTTTTTTTGCTTTTTAGAATCAGTAGGTCCTAAAACGTCGAGAAATGCCAAAAGAAGTGGGGGTAAGAATTTCACTTTTGGCTCATGAATGTAATACTTAGGTCTTTCAGACCGAAGTAAATAATTTTAATAAAATCAAAACAATTTGACCAATTGGAATCATACCAATTGAATAATGATAATTTTTTTATAGGAACATTTTCATTAGACAATAGGTTAAGTTCATTAGGCTATAGGTTAGAAAACAATACAATAATACATACTATTATTCTGGAAAAAACATACAAATAAAGCTGATATTGTTAAATGAAACAGAATAAAAGATTTTTAATGTATTGCAAATAGATGAATGAAAAAATTGTGTTTTGCCTAAAGTAAAATAAACACTAATACATATATGATATTTTGTAATATGTAGTAATAACGTATGGTATGTGATAGTATAGATTTTTTTTTATTTACATATATGGTTCATTCTGTTACAAACCGAACACCTTTCTGATCGACACCTCTTCGATTTGGCTGAAACTTTTTTTGCGGATTCTATGTCAAAAAAAAACAGATACGTATCCAAGAAATATGATACCTTTTCAATTATTATTCTTAAAATATTAATTTATATAGCGCGCAACGACCAAAAAATTCGCTTTTTTGCTAATAAATCAAAATCTGTAACTTGCATCAAAAAAAGTTAAATGTAAAAGTTGTAGATAATTAAAAGATCTACAATTTTTGCCTACAAAAACTTTAAATTAAATTGCAAAAAATGTTACAAATCATCTTTTGAATTAAAATGCAATATTTAAAAATATACCTTTTGATATGTTTATTTTTAAATTTTTTATTTTATTAATAATAACATTACTTTCTTATAGTAACAATTGTATTTGATTTTTATTTTTAATGAAAATCGATTTCGACTACCGTCATCATCAGGTCTTAAATTATTATTCTTTTTTAAATATTGCATATTAACATATGAAATATTAAATACTTCTTAATTAACTTTATTTTTTATTACGTAATTTTTGTTATTTACTAAGATATTTTTTTTATCATCTATTATTATTTTTCAAAGTTTGTCATGGCAGTGGTGGCTAATACAACAGATAGGTTGTGGCGCACGGATGGGTTTTTTTCCCAACGCTTGATAATAATGTTTTTTTTCAATCCAGATTTATTTTCTAACATGTCAGGAGATTTGGTTTGAAAACGAATTACCCATAAATTTTTTTTATGCAAATTTTCAATAAATAATTGTTACAAAGATGATTTGTAACATTTTTTGCAATTTAATATAAAATTTTGAGGTTATGTCAAAAATTTGTTTAAACAAAAGATGTAGATCTTTTAATTATCTACAACTTTTACATTTAACTTTTTTTGATGCAAGTTACAGATTTTGATTTATTAGCAAAAAATCGTTTTTTGGTCGTTACGCGCTACATAAATTAATATTTTAAGAATAATAATTGAAAAAGGTACTATATTTTAAAAACTTGTTTTTGCCGTAAAATTTGAAGCAGAATAAAATGGGAATACTAAGAACTTGATTCGTTTTGGGGGCGATTGTTAAAAAGCGCTTTAAACAATTAAATTGTTTACAACAATATGAATTTGTTAATATTTTTTATAAAAAATATTTTTTTCTCAAAGTTCAGTCCTGCAGCTATAAAAGTGTATTTGGCGAAAATTTTGTAGCTCTTATAGATTCTGAACAATGAGTTTTTGAAAATGGGACAATCAAAAACTCGACATTCTGAAATGTTTGATTACTTGTTTTATCAAAAATATGCAAAAAAAAAAAATTTCTTGTACACGTACCTCTTTTTTTCGATATAGAATTCGCAAAAAAAGTTTAAGCAAAATCGAAGAGGTGTCGATTAATTTTCATCAAAATTCGTTCGGTTTGTAAAAGAATGACCCATATACGAAGGTCATACACATATGCTCATTGATATATGAGCATATGATATATGAATATTTTATACCTGATGTTAACCAAATTAACAAACGTTCCAAAATTGCATAGATGCAGTTTTGCTTATAATTAATATTATTTTTAAGATTTGTTTAATAGTTTTATTTGTAAATAGTTTTTTTATTTAACTATTCTGATTCATCCGAGTCTGCTAGTACAAAAATCTGTCCGGCCAAGAAATCTATCGATTTCTAGCATATATGCTGCTGCTTGAACCTTTTGATTTTATTTTAAAAACTGATTTTATTTTGCATAAAACATTAATTACTTTTTGTTTGAGATGTAAACGTAACTCGAAAACCAACTCATTCCAAATCCAATTAAATAACATAAAATTAAAATCAACTAAATGAATAAATTCAATTAAATTGAAACTATTGTTAGTAAAAATCAAAAACAAACCATCCAATCGATTTTATTTTAACTGTTATTTTGTTTGTTTCAATATAATTTCAATTAAAACAATTAATTAAATCCTTCTGGAGCACTTGCTGTTGCGAATATAAATTCCTTTTACCAGTCGATTTCCACCCTATTATTTTCAATTTTAAACAAATTTTCTCGGAAAATTTTTAGTTTATCGAAGGTAAGTGTAGGTTTAACAGTTTGTATGAATTGGGTAGAGAATATTATATTCGCTGGATTGGTATTGCATTTTTTTATGGCTTTTAAGAGCATAGTTCAAATTAAATAATTACTGATCAGACTGCGTTCGTCGCATTTGATTTATTTATATTTAACTAGCATGTATGAAAAATATTAAATAATAATTATATTAATTACAGAATAACTTACAACATCCAATTGCCGATTTCGTGTGATGATTACCACAAATTTTATATTTCGTGAGGCGCCTGTCCTTGACGAGTCCGAAAACTTTTGTTCTGCAATTTTTCTCGATTCGGCCGTCTTTTCATTCGGCAAGCTCCGAAAAATGCCGATTGCCCAGGATCTTGTAAATTTTTTTTTAACTGTGAGGTTTGGAAATTTGTTTTAGAATACAAACTCAACCTTGTCCGACCAAAATTGGTCCGTTATTGTCTAGTCCGACATCCCAAACATCCAAAATGTCAGTTGTCGGACTCGAAAATAGCAGACACATTTTAGTCGGACAAGCTTACCCTCGTGTTCTAAAACAAATTTCCAACCCCCACAGTTAAAAAAACAAATGTGGTAGCAAATTTACAAGATCGCGGGCAATCGGCATTTTTCGGAGATTGCCTAACGAAAAAGCGGCCGATTTGAGGAAAATGGCAGAACAAACGTTTTTGGACTCGTCAAGGACAGGCGCCACAGGAAGTATAAAATATGTGGTAATCATCACATGAAATCGGCGCCGGCCAGGGACTAATATTGGAAATCACTTGAATTCGAAATCATTCGAATCAATTCGAAATCATTTTGCTTTTCTCTTAGAAAAACTGCTTTAGAAATTTTTTTGAGTGACACTCATCAGAGACGCCTGTTCAGATCCCTAGTGTCTTACACAATCTCAGACACCAGCGATGACGAACCATATTTTAATTTTCAAGCTCAGATGATTTCTAAATTGAAACTTCATCATTTCGTTATTTCATTTAAATTGAATCTTTCATCTGTGAGTACAAATTGAAAATTACATGTCTTTGGAATTTTTGTATAAAATTTCTAGACATTACTGTGAGTGGAATTATAAGATGAGAAAACATTTAGTCAACATCTTAAGCTAACATTCTAGTCAACATCCTAAGTTACGAGTGTAGATACATTTTTGATTCTTGTCAATTAATGCGAAACTAATATCTGACGCACGGTCAATTTATTGCTATATATGGTTAGATATATAGACAAAATTAGGGAAATTTTTAATTTTAATGGATATGCAGAGCTTTCTGCGTTTAAATTTGTTCGTATTTTTTTTTGACAAAAAATCTACAAAAACTTGCAAAACAAGCAAGTGCAAAACAGCAATTTCCTCATCCTATGAATTCACACATTGTAATATCGAGAAAGTTAATCCAAAAATCCCAAATAAATTAGAAATAATGTTATTCTTTCACTTATTACTTAAATGAAAATGTAAAAGCTTATGTGAGTTTTGCACCCTAATCTTGGTTGCGGCAGAAACCAAAAACATTGTAATTTCATTATTTACAGATATATGTAAAGATCAGACACACCACCTGCAGTGGTTTTAATCTTGCAGTAATTATGCACAATTAAAATTTTGATTTCGTGTTAAACTGTTGCTTTTGATCTTGATTTATTAAAATGTTGGTTTCGACCTTTATTTCGTATGCTGTCAAATTTTAATTCTCCATTTTTCATTTACCATTTATTAGTTCGTTACTTTTTTATCTGTTTAGTGGTAACTTTATTTTCGTAAATAGTTTGATTCGTAGGATCTCTGAAAAATTCAAATTTTCATTTTCTCTACATTCCTAAAGAACTATAGATAATAAATTCGATGGATTTTACCGCTTTACAAAAACTCAGTTTTTTGTAAGCGCCTGAGGATGATGTTATAAACGAAATCGGATCGAGTATATAAATTAAATATAGTCAAATTAGCTATGTAATTTATCAATAATAAAAACTCAATTGCGAAATACTACAACAAGGAATTTTATTTACAACTAACTATAGATAAGTTGTAAATAATGAAGGGCTGACATTGATGTTTGAAAAGTTTTGATAAACGTCTTCTATAAAAAAAAACATATAATTGTGTTTGTATATTATACTGTTAATAAATATACATATTTATAACACAAATGGGTTCTCGGTAGTAAACAAGCTTATCATACGTAAGGTAGAAATCATCTACTAACAAATTTTGTTTTCAGTTTAAATAAAAGGTACACTTAGTCAATTGAGTTAAGGATATGTTTTAGATTTGTTTTTAAAACAAACATTGGACAACATTAAACTTCGGCTTGTGTTTTGAATATAATTTGGTTAACGAATTTAGTTTTCCACATCCTGGTAGTTTTAACCTGGATATTTCTCACTTTGATATTTTTTGCTTTCGTTCAAATATTGCGTTATAATATTGCTATTCGTTATAATATTGCTTACTGTTAATTTTGAAGTACATTTTACCATTTAATTAGTTAATTTCCTTAAATAACCATTAGAACTAATACTCTCAAATCGTTGCACATTAAAATCTCCTAAATAAAAATTCAGTTAATAAAACTACATTTTTATTCTAACATAATATAAACAATTTAAATCTTTGATAACATGTCATCATCTTTTAGTAAAATAAAAAAAATCAGATATAAAATCAGTTCCTTCAAAAACAGGACCTTTTAAAATATTACATAAACCATCACCATCCTACTTCACTTCAACTTGTAATATAAAATAAAAAAGAGCTTAAGCTTTCAAGCTTTATTACTTATAGTCTTCAGTTGCTCAAAAATTGAGTACAGAAAATAAACGAAAAAGAAGTCCATCCACACTCTGTAAAAGACATCAAAAACATTTAAGTACTAATTTTTAATATTTGGTCTCATATTTTACTATTTAGGCGCTCAATGGAAACTTTGGTGTAACGTTATGTACGTAACGTAGGTGTAGTATTTATTGTCTATCTTTCGGTAAAAAAGATATAATATCTTTTTCATTTTTTACAACGAAAAAAATATAACATAAAATAAGTTATTATAAATAAACTTTGTTTTATTTTGATGACAAGCGATGTAGCTTTTCCCTTCCGTATAACTTTTTCAACAAATAACTTTATCTTGTTTTTTAAGGTAAAGTAATAATAATAAAAAAATGAAAAGCTTCAACACAACACTATTTTATATTCTTAATATACTTTTGTTGTTGTTAAATTTGTTCTTGTATTTGACAAATTTATTTCGTAAATTTAGTTCACATTTCAGTAGTTTATAAAACAATATATTATCCAGTGAATAAAAACTAAGTTTATATTTTGTGTGTTATAGAAACAGGAGACTTAAAGTTAATAATGTTATTAAGTCATAGTTATGTTAGAACAAAAATTTATGTCAAATTAATATTGAAAAATAGTTTTTAAGGAATTTCAAAAACTGTAAAAACAGAACAGAAACAGAAAAGAAACAATTCTAATAATAACGTGACATCAAAAGTTGTAACCAATATTTTTGACATCATTTCGTGACAAATTTAAATAAAACTTCCGACATCATAATATTAATTTAAAATAATAAATTGCCTAAGTAATTTACTCCGTACCAAGGAAACAGAAAATCTTTGTTTCATTCAGTCATAATGGAAAACTTTTATTTTATTTTCTTTATTAATTTGCAACACGGGGCAAAACATGTTTGCAGTCGTTAGAAGAAAATATTTATGCATTGATATATATTAGTTCTTGTTCCGACTTTTTTAAATAGAGACTCGTTTCTTATTAGTTTTAAAAACATCACTACTTAAAAATGTTGTGCATAAGAAATCAGAATTTTTATAAATATAAAGAGAAATTTAAATCTAATTTATAAATAAATTAATATATGACTCTTTTGTGTATGCTTTTAGATGCTCGTTAAAGTAGTATATTCAGACAAAATAGTTTCTTTCAACCGGTATAGTTTCAAACACAATTACCCTTTCTCTTTTTCTAGATATTATTATATGATTGGTTTTCCATATCTTATTTGCAGACTTATATGTCTCGCACTACTCATCAGCGACTTAAATGTCTTACTCAGTTTCACTTCGGTCAATGATAACAACATTGATGGTGTCATGTTGTTGATACCAGCGGCATTGTTAGTTTTTGATTAAAACTACTATGGGGTTTGTTTTTTGGCTGCTCATTCTTATTCACTACTATTAAAAATTGTGTGAAGTAATCCAATCTGTTTGAAAATGTTGAAAATTTACGTGTGTTATACACTGAAAGAAAAAATTCGGTTACTACAGCCTACTTTGTGCCAACCGAATTTTTCCTGTCACAATAACCTCAAATTCGGATGTCATATTTGCAAAAACCAAATTTGAAGGCACAACAACCGAATTAAAGACACAACAGCCAAATGTGATTTTATCGTGACCGAATAATCACTGTGTCAACGGTAAATTTTTTTCTTTCAGTGTATTTACATAAAAATAGTTTTTTCTTGGGTGTGTGATTTTCAAGAAAATTTGATTAAGTTTTTCAGTCATTATGAATAAGAAACAGTTAACTTTTGAACAAAGTGTTGAGTTTAGATTGCTGATTTTAGATTTGTGAGACATAAAACTGAAGTTTTTGAGCCATACTAGACAAAATGATAATGCTCCATCACCCGGTTTTTGAAACTCCAATAACGTAAATTAACAATTCACCTACAAAAACGCAAAAAACTTGACACTTAAGCATGCAGTTGCGTTTTCAACAGTTCTGCGTCCTATCTTCCTGTTTGTCACTGTCATTAATGTTTTCGTTTTTGTCTGTATGTTTATCAATCTACAGCATAGAATTGAGGCGTGCACAAATTGATTTACTCCATTAAACAAAATGTTGAGAAATTGGATATTTTTCAATGGTAAAACAAATTTTGATGTTCAATGGTGTTAATATTTATTGTTAAGGAAAGTTGTTTTAAAAATAAAAAGTTACGACTATAGCAAGTGCATTGCCACTTTAATTTAAGATTTTTCAAAAAGTGGAGTTAGTGACTTTGTGCAGTGAACGGCTCCATTAGTAAAGTGTTTTTGGTGAACGATATTGGACAAATTTATGTGGTTCCCAAAGGGTTATTACTAATACCAAAGAGCTAGGTTCTGCAAATTCATTTAATAAATGAATTTAATAATAAATTCATTTCAGCAATTTTAGTGACATTTATTTTAAAGTTATTATATAAGCAATCATGAACGTGAAATAGTTAATAGCATAGCTCTTCCGCACTTGCTTTTCATTTTTAAAGTGAAAACTTCTGTAGCCGCGTTATGAAATTTTGTATGGAGTAAAAATTGTATATTCGCGTCATCAAGTTTTATATGCATTTTTGAAGAACAAAAATATATTTTTTTAATCATTTCTATCTATCTATATTTTTTAAATTAAATCTATCTATCATTTCTTAATGTTTCAAATTGCGTTGTGGATGTTGTGCTCGACTGATGTTCTGTGGGTAGTAATTTCAATTCCTGGTGTGGTAAATATTTTTTTATTGTTTTTTTTTTATTTTTAGTAAATACCATTAAAACTATTTTTTTTTATTCATGAATTCATAAAAATAATGAAAATTTCTTTATACGAATTTTAAAAAATTGATCTATTGATTTTAAAATTGATCTAAAAATTGATCGAATTTTAAATAATTGATCTAGCAGTTTTTTAAAGTTATATTGCTACTGTCTTTTGCAATTTGCATTCGAGTCATCATGCTAAATAAATATTGAATATATATCAAATTGAAAGTATGTCTGTTTGTCCTTTATGCATTAATACAGTAATCATAATGAAAATTTGGGAAGTTGTTGTGTACACTTAATTTGCTTTTTATTTAACTATCGTTTTAAACGGTAGTTTGCTTTGATCAATGTTTTTTTTTGTTGAACATAATTTTTATGAAATTAAAAATAACGTAAGAAAGATATTATAACCTGAAACAATTACATTTGTATATCAAAATTATATGTGTTGGAATTTATCATGATGTTACAAATTTTATCATCTTCACCAAATATGTTGTCAATTTGGAATTGTATATAATTGGCAACAATGCGCATTAATACCAATGAATTTGCCTAGCTTTCCGCAGGAAGATTTGTAAAATTTAAACTTGTTGATCTATGGGTGTGACAACTACGCATACTTTAGTCGCTGCTATTGGCATATGAGTTATCTTGAGATATCGTATACCACTGGCAAAAGCAATGCAATCTCATTAGCCAAAGTGATATCTTAAGGGTGCTGGTGGATGAAGTATTTTCAATCAACTTACTCTAACTTATGGAATATTCTTTGATGATACACTATTTTTTTTAAATAGAATGTGTTTGGTAGTAGAAATTACAAGGTATGTCACAACAACACATGAAAAACTTTCAAGAACAAGGTCCCACAACAACATGCTTTCTAAGGTGTTGATAGACGCAAATTTTTTTATGATATGTTTTTATTATTTTAAATATAAAAATGTATATAATAGTTGCTTGGAATACTGATAGATGTGAACCCAGAATAATTTTAATGATTTTAATTTAAACATTCTGAAATTTTAATTTGCGATGCTACAATAATTGGAAGATACAAAAAAACACAGCTATTTCACAGATTTAAGTTTTCACTTCTGTCGGTAGTCCTTAACACTGGCTTCTTTTTTTTTTAAAGATGGTAGAAAAGATGCAATAAAAGTTGAGATGAAATACTAAAAACATATCTAAAATGTAATTTTTAAAATCCATGATAATTAACATAGCTATTACAAATTATTTTCAAAATTCTAAACGTCTCCCAAATTTATAATACAGTTTTGAGCTTGGCAAATATCGTTAGGTTAAATAATTTTTTTTAAGAAAATTAAATAAATATCAATATAAGTTTATCCAATATTTAATCAAGGAACTGAAATTACAAACATCAATGAATTTCAGTTTTTTGCATTTCAGATAAATTTTAATTATCATCATAGAGATAGCCAAGAAATGCGAAAAACAACAAAATACATATGTTTTTTGTATTATATTTTGGAAAATCATCATTTTACCAGCTATCCTTAATATATATGATATATTGTTCATAAGCTTTGATAAAATCAACAAATGCCATAAATTATTCCAAGAAAATAATTTTAATAGAAAAATAATATAAAATTTATATAAATATTATAAAAGCGGGTGGGTTTCCTTCAGATCGTGTTTATTAATGAGTAACTGTTAAGTAACAACCACACCAAATGCTTCAAATATAGAAATAGATGGGTTCGATAACTGTACCGGAAGTGTGCCGAAAAAGTAAATTTGAAAATGTTTGCTTAAAATGATAATGAGCAGTAAAATTGAATGTGGAAAAATCTATTTGGTCTGCATTTGTATGTGAGACCAGAAGCTTGATAATTGTATTATATGTGTGTTAAAAAAAATCTTTAAGCTTGTCAAAAGAATGATTTTCATTCATTTTGTTACCCATTTTGACCCAATAACATGTAATGTAACTGTATATAAAATAAGACAAGAAATATGGTTCTGTCCAGCTTCACCTGCTTCCAACTAAAATAACATTTGAAATATACTATGTTGTTGCAGATTAAATGTCGTTTTTTAACAAAAGTTGTAATCACCAGGAAGATGTTTTTTGAGAAATGCTTTGGGTGAATTCGGCTTCCACCACTTCTAAATAATAGGAACACTTGGAAAATATTAGGTTGTTGCAGATCAAATATTTGTTTTACAAAAAATGAAATAAGTGGAAATATGCATTTATGCTAAACGGAAAAGTATTGTGAAAAGTTGTTTGAGTAAATATAGTTTTGGTCTAATGACTAATATAGGTACAGTTCGTAAATGTCAAGATGTTGCAAAGTATATGTCGTTTTTTCTTCAAACCAATAAATAACTTTTAAAAAGATGCATTTACGCTAAATGGAGAAGTTTTCTGGACTGGTAGCATCACAATTGAGTTGGAAAATATCAGGTCGTGTTAGATAAAATGTCGTTATTTCTAGGGTTGCACCGATTAATCGGTAGGCGATCGGCCAATTTGCCGATTAATCGGTATCGGCATATTTGGCCGATTATCAACATTGTTTTTTTTTATTGAGTATCACATTTTAAACAGAATAAATTCTAAATTCTAAAACGTCATAGTCAACCATAGTTGAATACAGTTTTAAAACTGTTTAAAATTAAGGACTGCGACATTTTTGGTTACGACGAACTCTCCGAACTCTGCAAATTTTCTGAAAATATTCTTATAGGTACTCTAAGTATTTAAAATTCCATTTTTATATTTAAGTGTAATTCATTATGTCTGATCAATATCTTTTTCACTTTATACATCTTTAAATCTCCAGTCAAGTCGCGTTAACTTCATAAAAAACGCACGCTTTTAATATCATGTATTTCAAAAACGCTGCAGTGTAAAATTCAACAAAAAAATGTATTGTTACTCAAATTACCAATTTCTTCGTACCCTACATATACTGTGAACATTTTATTCTTCGCTATAGTCTAGTTTAGTACCATTTTATCCAGAGTTAAAAAAAAATCTTCTCATCTACTCTTACTCTTAATCCTAAAAGAATTTTGATTTTCCTTCTTGCATATCTTCATTCTTTTACGATTGAATAGTGAGTTACAAAAAATATTTTGTACAAGACTTAGGGCCAGTTTCACCATCCTCAGTTAAAGTTACAGTTAGTTAACTGGCAATTAAATTTAACTGAGAGAAAATTGAATGATAAAAATATTTTGCATGCAATTTTCGTTTTTTTTCTCTCAGTTATGTTAAATTTAACATATCTGTCACTTAACTGAGGAAATTGGGTTTCACAAGTGTCGGTTAGTTTAACATGCAAGTTTAAATCTTAATTAACTTAAATATCACAATTGGTCTCAGTTAAAATTTAACATACATATAAAAATGAAAAAAAAAATTGGAAAAATAGAAATGAAAATGAAAAAAATAAAATAGTATATTTTCTTACAAGAGATGAAAATGCTGTTTTTTCGTGAGTGAATATTTGTTCACGAGACGCGTTAGCGTCGAGTGAAGCAAGTTTACGAACGAAAAACATTTTCATCTCGAGTAGGAAATGCTATTTTTTCTACGATAGTAAATAAATATTATAGTAATTGTAAATTTCCAGATGCAAATATTGCAACATAACCTAACAAATACTAATAGCGAAAACAAACAAAATTTATAACATTTTTTAGCGTGTAAATTTGGTTTTCATTATTTGCATTGGATTGTTAGCAGGGTGCTATTGTTTATAATTTGCAAACGTATATTTTATACACTACTAATAGAATTTATAAATATCATCCGTTTGAAATCAATGTTTTTAAATAATAAGCACATTTTAATTATTATTTTATATTATGTACACTTTTTAACACTAAACAAATACTTTACAAAACTGTTTTTGACTACCCTTTCAATTTTGTGAATGACGTTTTGGTTGTTTAAAATAGTAAACAACATTCCCTTAGAAATCTTAATTTGCAATTAAGCAGAAAACAATTTTTTTTTAAAACCAAATAATAATATATTTATTAAAATCTTATCCTAAAGTTTTTTTTTGTAAATTTGTTATAAATATTCTCACCTGCGTAATAGAATTCAATTAAAAAAATTTTGTGTTTTTAAATGACACAAAAAATATATTTATTTTAAAACAGTTCTTGTGCTCGCCAAATCGGCGATGAGTAGTGAGTTTTATATTTCGCCTAATATACAGTTATAAAGATTCTTTGAATGAATTAAAATTGTCTACTTGTAGTAAAACCTTTAATTTTATAGTCAATTTTTAAAAATATTGTGGATGTGTTGTTTAAAATCGTTTGTAAATTTATGAAATTTCTTTTTTATCCTCCATCTGTCGGCGAACACCGGAAATATGCGGTTAATGGCAGATATTGTACACTGTCATTCTCATTTTTTATTAAAATATTTTCACACTAGTTAAAAAATTTGTCATTTTCATAGCGTATATGCTGCTCATGAAAATCCATTTTCCATATGCTATCGTAGAAAAAATATTAATTTTAAAATTGTTTTTTCGTTTGCTTGTTTTTGTTTGAAAGTAGATTATATAAATAAAATAAAACTATTCTTTGATTTTTATTTGTAAAAAACGATTTATTAGAATGTAGATTGTGCAATTAATGGCAGTAAAATAAAATGAATTTTCTTGATTTTTTAACTCAACCTCATAGTTTTGGAATAATATCTTTGGAATCTTTTCGATGAATTTGACGGTGTTGACTTTAAGACTTGATTTTCTGACAAGCTAGCAGTTTGAATTATGTTTACTTTCATTCGTTGAAAACGATATAAACATTCGCACAAATATATTAGTTTTACCAAACGTTTAGCAAATGCCGTACATAGCTTATATGTTAATAGTTACAGATTTACTACATATACGTTATTAAATTTTATATATTCATTATGTTTAGAAAAAATTATATCACCGTATCTGTCTTTTAACTTTAAAATTAAAGGCATTTTGTCCCTGTAGCTCTATTCCGGTACATCGTTAAATAGGCATTGAAAAAAACTAAAGCAGTTTTTTCATAACTGATGGAAAATCGCATCAAGAAATTTGAATCCGAACCCGTTTCCATTTTTTTATAGGGGAGTGAGGCTTTATAAAAAGATTACAGTGATGTAAAAAATTGTATTTTTAGATGATTTTATTGAAAGCAAGTTTGCCCATTGATTGAACTTCCTTTATTAAAAAAGATACTAAATTAGGTTTTGCAAAAAATCGCAGTGGTTATTTTTCGTCGTCGGTCGTCGTTAGAAGTCTATATACAACTGGGGGCGACAGGTGCCCAGAGGTTGGTACTTTTCATGGATTGACCCTACATGAGTCCTTTCTAGTGTGTACCCACTAGGGGTGCTAATAAGGGAGCACCTTCCCGCGACCCGGGCGGCTAAGCCAAGGTCGCCGTTCCCGCTAGACATGACAACAGGTTTACAGTTAACAATAGCAAGCTATGGAATGAATATATAAATTTAAAGAGCGAGTTTTGTATCACTGATTTTATCTTTAAGTATATAATATTTTTCAAATTATACCGCCCACCAAGCTCCGAATCGTCGGGGACATTGGTAAAAACGCACGTTTTTGATAATATTTCAAAAACTGTGTGGTGTAAAATAAACGAAAAATTGGGATGTTACTTAAATTACAAACCCGCGTGTTCCAGACCCTGCTAATGCCACACGATTTAAAGTGAGATATATGAGATAGATTTTTTACATACCACTGGCAAACATTGAACAAGAAGAAGAATGTGTTTATACAGTATGCAAAGAATGTTTTAAAATTATTTAGATAGTGTATTTAATGACACACACACTTTGATTAGAATGGAAATAGAACGCTAGTCCTTCGAGTTCAATTGAAACTACTTCACGACTCGGTCACTCAACTGTTATAAAGTGGGTAAAATTCATCAGGAAGTATGACATATTTGAGAACTTGTAACTCAGAAGCTTATAATCTGCCCGGACACTAAAAAAGACGAAAATTTGTTCATTATGTAATCATAAACGACGATTGTTGAACTTCTTTCGTTGGCTGACTTAACATTTTGTTAGCTTATTGAAAATTTATTAATATTACGAATGTTTTGTTAATATTAATAAAGTGTTCATTGGGCCAACGAAGGTAGGTTCAATAATCGCTGTTTGTGTTTATAACGAACTGTTTACCGTTTTTACAGTAGATGTAGGGCTTGTAAAGTACAATTTCATTGACTCATTTGCTATCATTTACATATTACAATAAAACAGAAAATATTAGGCAAATGATTTTGTCTAATAGAAGAGCTTATATATTCTTAAATAATAATCGTAATGAATAATGAAACAAATAACGTTAGACAACTGAAGTCTGATTTATTCAATAAAATTAAAGTTCTTGCCATCGACTTCATAGAGCAAACCGTTTAACTTAGCATTAGTGATGTAAAAGAGTTTAATACTATTGTATAATACGCGGTATTATACGTGAAATACCGTATTGTCCAAAACGTAGTAAAATACAAGGTATTTTATTATAAAATATTTTCTATTGTGGTGGCGCGCGAATCAGTAATCTGCCATTTAATTGAGATATCGCGTGGATTACCTGAACAACTTATAACTGCAAAAATATATTCTACTTGATTCTTGAATATATGAACGACACAGAAGAAATTAACGAGTTATTGCCCCTTGTTACTAACAGTTAGAAACGCATTCTTAGTGATTCGCAAATTTCTATGGCAACAAAATTATTGTAATATCAACAGAACATAAATTTCAAACATTGAATGCTGCATCATTACTATTCACCGTTATAAGGATTTTTTTTAATGCAGCAAATCAAAATTATGAGCCACGACTTCATTCCGTTGCACTCATTATGAACTATGGACTCATGGAATGTCATTCAATTTTACATCTCTGAGTAGTCCTCTTTCTATACATTCAGATTGATTAACTAAAACAACCAAATCTCAAAACTCCCATTCTGAAACCGATGGCAGCTATATTGATTGTTTAACGTAGTGGCAAAGAGTTTGTGGCTCTTCGGAATGTTGCATCGTTCCGCATATTCCACTGTAACAGAAAAATCTTTTTCAATCTGCAGCCTAACTCATACTGCAAGAAGTATTTGTCTTACAAATCAACGAGGTGTAAACTTGTTTATGTGAAAAATCATAATTTAAATCTTCAACAGTTTATCGATGGGAAATGATAAGTCTTCAATTTAAATAAAAACATAAATACAATAGCCCGACGCGAATGAAGGTAATTAATATTGAAACCAAGCAGAATCAGATGAATAAATAGATCTTTTTAGCATTCGTTTAAGAAATATAAATAAAGATAACGATAAGAAATCCAAATGTCGGGGCAGTTATTTAGAAGAAAATGAATTAGTTGTGATTGATAATGGTGATGGAAGTAATTTTTTGTTGTTATACCACTAACACTGTATGTCAGCTATTGCACTTTTGTACAGAATATATGGTATTTTATTTTGTATTATACAATGTATAATACGCTGTATTATACAAAAAAAATAAAATACCGTATTTTAACATCTCTACTTAGCATCAATTTTATTTTTCAATTCAGAAGCTCATCCTGCTAGAAATCGCAGAGTGAAAGCCTTGACAAGGTACTCTATATAGAATACATATTTGTCAAATTAAAAATTGTTAAAAACGCATAGAATAAACAAATAATCGGTATCGGCCGATAATGTAAGCCGATTAATCGGTAATCGGCCGTTTTGCTTATCGGTGCAACCCTAGTTTTTTCACAAAATTTGTAATTATTCAAATGAATTTTTTGGAATAAATGTAGCGGTTTTCTAAGAGGTTTTCTGAAGTAATAGGAACAGTAGTTTGGAAAATATTAAGTCGGTTCATATTAAATGTCGTATTTGCTTAAAAGTTGTAATTATTGAAAAGAACTATTTAGACTAAATGGAACTGTTTTCTAAGAAATTGGAAAAGATGGGTTGAACAAAATGCGCGTATCAGTTTTAAGCATTTACCAAAATGAAAAAGATTTTTGCGATGTTTTTTGGACTAATAGAGAATATTAGGTATTGGTAGATAGCATTCAATTTTTTTTAAGAAAAATGGAAATTGTTGAACTCTATATTCAAACCTAGAGGTTTTTGAGAAGTAATTGCTAAGTTTCGTTTTATTTCATTTCGCATGTTATATAAATTTATGATCAGTTGTAATTTTTTGATAACACATTGATGTTTCGTGTTAGTTTAGTAATAACAGAAATAAAATACTTATACTTTTCTAAAAAAAATTATATTTATTTCTGTTTTACTTTTCTAAAGAACTACACGGTGTTTGGGACAAGTACACGTAAACATTTTTCTGGCAACAGAATGAGGTTTATTTAAAATAGAAAGTGTTACATGCAATATAACAGTAGTTGAATAAAGATAATAACTATTTCCATAAAAAAAGTTTACGTTGGCCTCATAACATGATTTTTTCATTTCAAAATAGAAACATTTGAAATTAATTGAACTATATTTAATTTTCCCATAAACATTACGTGCGGTTGTCTTAACTACGCCGCACAATGGTTCAAAACGCATTAAAACACGCGCATAAGTGAAAAAAAAAATTTTTTTGTTTTCTCATAACTGACCATTAGTTTTGTTTTCTAACATATTAAGGATGTCAAAAAACAGTTTTACCCACAAAAAAAAATTAAATACATCACTATTATGAACATAAATTAAAAGAAAAAATAATTGTTATTTATTGCATATATTTTTAATTATTTTTATTGAAAGTTTATGTCAGCAGTACCATAAGCACGCATACATGAGACTTTATATTACTCTTTAAAAATGTTTATGCACATTACTAGAACCTTTTAAAGTCACAAATTCATGTATATAGTTTGTATGTATATATATATGTTAAATTTAAATCATGATACTTATTTCCTTTAATATGATTGCTCGCCTAATTTTCAAACATCAAGCACTTGAAGGGCTTACTCTGGCTTACGACCAAATTTTTTGGATATTTACTAGTGATGTATGTACTAAGCGAGGCACTTAATTTCATCTGCATATTTCTGCCTATTCTAGAGATATTTCATTATTATTGCAAAAACTGCCCGAAAAAAAACCGACAAATTTACATTTTTTCGTAAAACCGTCCTTAAATCGTTATTTTTTTTTCTTTTCTTTGACGTAAATGTGACATGGAAATTTTTAAATTTGTTATAGTTTTTGAAATATTTTTGGAATTTTGAAAAAAGTTTGTATTTTTGATTTTGTAGAATTCTTGGAATATTTTTAGAATTTTGGAAAAAGTTTTAATTTTTGATTTTATTTTAATTTTTAGAATATTTTTGGAATTATGAAAAAAGTTTCAATTTTTGATATTGTTATTATTTTTGCAATATTTATACAATTTTGAAAAAAGTTTGAATTTTTAAGAATTTTTGGAATATTATTAGAATTTAGAACCAGTCCAGTTTAAATATTTGATTTTATTCTAAGTTTTGGAATTTTGAAAATAGTTTAAATTTTTGATTTTGTTATAATTTTTGCAATAGTTTTAGAATTTTTGAAAAAAGTTTTAATCTTTGGTTTTGTAATAATTTTTGGATTATTTTTAGAATTTTGAAGAAAGTTTGATGTTTGATTCTATTTAATTTTTACATTATTTTTGGAATTTTGAAAGAAATATGAATTTGTGATTTTGTAATATTTTCTCGAAACGCTAAATGGAGAAGTTTTGAGTAGTCTGCTGAGTGTATTATCTTTTCACAAAATTATGTTAAAATAAAATACTGGTACTTCTACAGAGAATTTTATTTTTGATATACATATCGCTGCCTAAAACTAAAAACAATGTCCTCAGAAAAGTTTGTTTCTGAAAACTAAACCCAGACCGAAGTCTTAATATCTCAGAACTGTGAGATTTCAGCCCTTCACATATTTTATTATTTAAATAATAAAAATTAAAAAATACTGTCATAACATTTTTGTTTATTGATAATATTAAATTTTTTTTATAATTTTAAACAGTTTCTTCATCATCTGTGTCTTGTTCTTGAACTGTAATTTTGAATAATTGTTTCACATCTTTGTGATGTTCGTGTGTTTTGCGATTTAAAGTGGATGTTCGCATTTTTGTCCGAAAAAAACAAAAAGTTTCTAGATGAATTTAAGAAAAAATTAAATTTATCTGTTGACATGCCAAAACAAGGTAACAATGTAAAAGATAATCTTTGTATTTTTTTCTTACAACTAAGATAAACTTTCAATACTTGATTTTTCGTGACGAATACTTTAGGTTTTGGATCTTCTAATGATGACAATACGTCTAGGCGGTTTTTCGAAAGTGAAAAAGTCACTGCAGAAATCACAGTCTTGCACTTATCCATCAACTTAACGTTATTCTCACTGCAATAAATTGCTCTGAAGATATAGATCCTAATAAATTTTTTAATTATACACTAGAGACTGCAAATACAATTGTAAAAGAGTATGATTGGTGGCCTATGTCAACAACAGTACATAAAATACTGATGCACGGTTGTGACATCATAGCTCAGTCCATTTTGCTAGTCGGTAAGAGAAAAACTTTATTTT
This sequence comes from Diogma glabrata, assembly GCA_963693315.1. Taxonomy (NCBI): domain Eukaryota; kingdom Metazoa; phylum Arthropoda; class Insecta; order Diptera; family Cylindrotomidae; genus Diogma; species Diogma glabrata. The sequence continues at coordinate 426,487,185 of OY856187.1, forward strand.
ACTGGAAATTAAATAACTATTGGATAATAAATGAATATGTGTATATAATTTTGTAACAGGACAACTGTCCAAAGAAACTCAAGAGCACTGCAACAAAAATTTTAAGACTTTCAGGAGTAGATTCGCACGAAGAGATTCAAGAATTCACTATCTTACAGATATTTTTATTCGATTTCTTGTTTTTTTCGGACCCATTAATACCAAAAATGCAAACATCCACTTTAAATCGCAAAACACACGAACATCACAAAGATGTGAAACAATTATTCAAAATTACAGTTCAAGAACAAGACACAGATGATGAAGAAACTGTTTAAAATTATAAAAAAAATTTAATATTATCAATAAAAAAAAATGTTATAACAGTATTTTTTTAATTTTTATTATTTAAATAATAAAATATGTGAAGGGCTGAAATCTCACAGTTCTGAGATATTAAAACTTCGGTCTGGGTTTAGTTTTCAGAAACAAACTTTTCTGAGGACATTGTTTTTAGTTTTAGGCAGCGATATGTATATCAAAAATAAAATTCTCTGTAGAACTACCAGTATTTTATTTTAACATAATTTTGGGAAAAGATGATACACTCAGCAAACTAATCAAAACTTCTCCATTTAGCGTTTCGAGAAAATATTACAAAATCACAAATTCATATTTCTTTCAAAATTCCAAAAATAATGTAAAAATTAAATAGAATCAAACATCAAACTTTCTTCAAAATTCTAAAAATAATCCAAAAATTATTACAAAACCAAAGATTAAAACTTTTTTCAAAAATTCTAAAACTATTGCAAAAATTATAACAAAATCAAAAATTTAAACTATTTTCAAAATTCCAAAACTTAGAATAAAATCAAATATTTAAACTGGTTCTAAATTCTAATAATATTCCAAAAATTCTTAAAAATTCAAACTTTTTCCAAAATTGTATAAATATTGCAAAAATAATAACAATATCAAAAATTGAATCTTTTTTCATAATTCCAAAAATATTCTAAAAATTAAAATAAAATCAAAAATTAAAACTTTTTCCAAAATTCTAAAAATATTCTGAAAGTTCTACAAAATCAAAAATACAAACTTTTTTCAAAATTCCACAAAAGATTTCAAAAACTATAAAAAATTCAAAAATTTCCATGTCACATTTACGTCATATAAACAGCTAGCTAATTTTCTTTTCCATGAAATTAGCTAAAAAAATAAACGAAATCATTTTTTTGACATACTTGACAATATTTTTTTTGACAAACTTATAATGCAAAAATATTCTCAATAATAATAATATCATGTTCATAACATTTCATTTCATCCAAATAACTATTTAATATGATCTAAAAAAAGAATTGAAAATCATTCTTTTGACACACTTGACATTATTTTTTTGACAAGCTTATAATGAAATAATTCTTAATAATAATAATAAAATTTCATGTCATATAAATAAGGAATTTATTCTTTTCCATAAAATTGGGTAAAAAAATAAATAAAAATCTTTCTTTTGACACACTTGACAACATATTTTGACAAACTTATAATGCCATAATTCTCAATAATACTAATAAAATTACATGTCATATAAATAATTAATTCTATTTTGTTCCATAAAATTGGGTGAAAAAATAAATAAAAATTTTTGTTTTGACACACTTGACAACATTTTTTTGACAAACTTATAATGCCATAATTATCAATAAAAATAATTAAATTTCATGTCATATAAATAATTAATTTTGTTTTTTCCATAAAATTTCGGTAAAAAAATAAATAAAAATCTTTCTTTTGACACACTTGACAACATTTTTTTGACAAACTTATAATCCCATAATTTTCAATAATAATAATAAAATTTTATTTCATTCAAATAATTAATTTTATTTTTTTCCCAAAAATTGGCTAAAAAATAAATAAAAGTCTTTCTTTTGACATACTTGACAACATTTTTTGACAAACTTATAATGCCATAATTATCAATAGTAATAATAAAATTTCATGTCATTCAAATAATTAATTTTATTTTTTCCATAAAATTGGGTAAAAACATAAATAAAAATCTTTCTTTTGACACACTTGACAACATTTTTTTGACAAACTTATAATGCGATAATTATTAATAGTAATAATAAAATTACATGTCATATAAATAATTAATTTTATTTTTTCTATAAAATTGGGAAAAAAATAAATAAAAATCTTTCTTTTGACACACTTGACAACATTTTTTTGACAAACTTATAATGCCACAGTTCTCAATAATAGTAATAAAATTTCAATGTCATACAAATAATTAATTTTATTTTTTTCCATAAAATTGGGTAAAAAAACTAAATAAAAATCTTTCTTTTGACACACTTGACAACATTTTTTTGACAAACTTAGAATGCCATAATTATCAATAATAATAATTACATATCATGTCATATAAATAATTAATTTTATTTTGTTCCATAAAATTGGGTAAAAAATAAATAAAAATCTGTCTTTTGACACACTTGAAAACATGTTTTTGACAAACTTATGCCATAATTCACAGTAATAATAATAAAATTTCATGTCATATACTTCAAAACACTTCAAGAATTAGTATTTACACGAAAAAAATACTAAACATCCATGTAGAATTATTTAAAAGGGAGCAAAATAATTATGCGCGTGTTTTAATAGGTTTTGAACCATTGTGCGCCGTTCTATACCTGTACATCTGTTCTGGACTTATACGAGGTTGGGACAACTGCATTTCGATAGGAAATTAAACATCTATTTTCAGTGTGTTTAATATCATCTCTTTATACCCAAAACTAAAAACAATTTCATTTCATTTTTCAAGTCTTGATATCTCAGAGCTTTGAGATTTCAACCCCTTCATATTTATAATTAATATCGTTTAGTTTTACCAATGTAGAAAAATAGCATTTTGTTGCAAATGAAAACTTTTTACGTTTGTGAACCCCAATCGACGCTGGCGCGTCTCATGAACAAATGTTCACTCATGAAAAAACGGTATTTTCATCTCTTGTTGCAAAATATACTATTTTCCTGATTCATTTTCTTGATATAATCAAAATTTACAGTTTTTTATTTGAATGTTATGCGAAAGAAAAAAAAATATTTTTCAACGTAATATTATTTTAAATCTGCTTCTTCCTTAAAGCGTGTAATAGCAGTAAACCAAAATCGTCATGGTGAATCTTTTATAATTTGCAAGAAAAGCAAAAGAAATTTGGAGATATGAAGATTTACTTAAAAAAATGTTGCCAGAATTTGTGTTGTACCTTAAAACATTTGTTTCAACTTTAAATGAAATGTTCTTGAACATCCCAGTCAACAACATGTCAAACATTAGTATCAACCGCTATAATTAAACCAATCAAAAATGAACTAATCTTAATGAACTTTGTTTGATTGATTACCACTCAATACCTAATATACTTCACCTATTACGAACATTTGTTCCATTACACAAAACGAATATAAATATAGATTTGTCAGTTTTGTTCAATTAGTTGTATAGTTGTAAAACGATTTCGATTTAAATATTCATAACAACAAACTGATGAATAGTTTACTGAATAACAATGAAATATAACTAAAGTTTGTTCGTGGATGTTGAATAATTTATTTTGTTTTAGCTTTATAGTTCGTAAGTGTGTGAATTAATAAGTCATTATGAAATCACTTAGGAGGAAAATTGTATGTTTCCTAATAAACATGACTGAAATTCAGACAAATCCTAAAATTTTTTTACTTCTAGCAGCAAACTACATAAACATTTTGGTTTGGTGTTGTATCAGTTTTTTATGATTTATTTTGAAACTGTAGTCAAAGTACAGTACAGGTACAGTTATAATAATGAACGATACGTGAGGGATCAGGCAATAACAGTGAGATATTACTAGCTAAGATAATATCATAGTGTTGCTGGCGGATGAACTCATCAGTCAACGATAGCACACTCACACTTAGTTATGAAGTATTGGTTGGTATATCGCACGTTTGCACGCTCGAAGAAATGAGCATTGCATGTGTGAGCTTTAACCATTTTAGTTTCGTTCCTGAAAATTTAAAACAAAATGTTCACCACTTATGCAACAAATCCCATATAATGTAAAAACATTTCCATAATATGGAATCTAATGACAGTGGAAAAATTCAACTTAAGTAAAAATAAATAAGTGATAAAGAAGTTTCAACTTTGAAATTGCCATCGCCTCAACGGCGTAATCGATAGCGTGTCTGCCCAAGGATTCGAACCGGGCACTGACGAGGTAGGTTCGAATCCCAACCGAAACACGAAAAATGTGAAGTGGAGTTTTTTTCTGAACTTCAAACCATACCTTTGAATTGAAAATATTCTAATTACTTCTTTATTTACTTGAGTTTAATTGATCTCAAAAATTCAAAATTAGTTCACCACTTATTTTATTTTTATTTTTTTCATATACATATTATTATATATTATAGGATTTATTGTGTAGTTATCCATCCTAATATTTCTATCTGCCTCCTTTATAATAACACAAGGACTTACGATTTAAAAGCTATAAAACACTTTTTATTAAAAACAGTTGTAAGTAATTGATAAATTGAAAAAACACTATGAGCTGATGATCGATAAGTACATATAATAACCGATTAAAATTAATTCTTTAAGTGAAACTCGACCAAAAAATTGACTAAATGATAAAATTAATACAGCTGGGAACACACTTGTTAACTGCCTATATTCCTCTATGGAACATGAACGACACAAACATGACAGTTTGTAAAGTTTAAATGCTTAAGAACATATTTTTTCTACAATTGTTGTGAAAGTCAAATTTTCTACGATGAATTTGATAAAAAGTAGGCATTGAAAATTAATCTTCCCAAATGACGTGTAGAAAGTACTTTCTGCACGGATTTGCCGTGTAGAAAGTACTTTCTGCACGGATTTGCCGTGTAGAAAGTACTTTCTGCACAGTTGTGTTTACATTGGAAAAATAACTAGAAAATAAATCTACAAAAAACACATTCAATGCAATATTTAAAGTGAATCGAATTTTATTATAAATCAAATTATTCATAATTATAGATTAAACATTAACAATAAATTATAGTTTTAATTGAAATTTATTTATTAATATTTATTGTGATGTTGCATGAAGTACATGCACTAATATTTATCCCCTCAGTCGTATTTTTAGCAGCCTTAACAATTGTTCTATTGAAAATCATATCTGATTCCGCTGCACTTCCAACAATGGAGCTACTACCGCGACCTATATTTTCATTATCCATTGCGATATTGTCACTTGCAGGGGCTCCAGTTATTTTCTCACACACAGATATTTTATTTTGAATGGAGTTGTCGACATAGCTTTCCGCAACAGCAGAGGATTTCCATCCGCCATGCCTCTTGAGTGTTAAAATGTCTCCACCCGCATCTGCGAGTAACGTAGCAGATGTTCGTCTGAAACAGTGCCCTGTATATTCATGCAAATTTGGAAGATTTAAGTAGCTCGCAATTTTTAGTGGAATTTTTCCAAATGTATTTATTCCAATAGCTTGCGAAGTACATTTACCATTCCGATAGTTAACAAAAAACCTGTTATGAGTGGTGTTTGCAGTGCGAAGATTTCTGTATTTACGATAAACTGAGATCCAATCACCAACCCCATTAGAAACAGTAAACGTTCGAGTGATGTGAGTTTTGGTGTCTGGCACCTGTACAATTAATATATTTTCCTTATCCTCAATATGATCCAACATCATTTTCAGCAGCTCCTCCTTTCGACAGGCTCCAGCGATACCCATTATAAGAGCAATCTTTAATTTGAATTTTTTGAATATTAATATTAATTTTATACATTTAAATATTAAATAATTACCTTCATCATCCCTGCTGCTTCATTCACAAACTTATTTATATCTTCTCTAGAAAAGGTTCTAGTTTTTTTAGCAACATAGCCCACTGATTTTCTTTTCAACAATGCAATAAACTTATGATATTTAGAGATATCGACGTTGTCTTCTAAAATAAGTGTACTCTTTAACATAGAGTACATTGACCATAAAGTGGATGACTTGAAAATGTTTGATTTTTCTGAAAAATAAGCCAAAAGAACATTCTCCGTAATTTTCGTGGCTTTTTTCTCTCCACACCATGTCAAGAAAGCTTCTTGTTCTTTTCTATATCTAGTTTTAGATTTTTCAGGTAGAAGTTCCAAACAAACATTTTTAGCTGCCTCAGCAATGTCTTGAGGAGTTCCAATGATAACCTCTTCATCACTTTCACCGAAATCACTATTCATTTTCACCGATTTATTTTTAGAACGTTATTCAAACAAAATCAAAAACGATATGGGAAAATTTTTGACAACAATAAACCATGACATACTTGATATAGTATAAAAAATGAAAATTTTAAAATCTACATTAGTTTATGGTATTAAGTATTTGTATAGCATATGACTATCGAATCTTGCAATTGTAGAAAAAATAGCGTGTATGACTCGTGTAGAAAGCAATATTGCAGTACTCATGTGAATGCGGCCCTCGACTAGCGTCTCGTGCTGCAAATTTCACACTCGTACTGCAATAGTGTTCTTTCTACACTCATTATACAATATACTATTAAATTATACTTTGGAAATATAATGTAGTATGAAATCAAATTATATATGTATATATATTAAAGCTGGAAAATGAAAGCAGCTTGCATTTAACATACTTTAGCTTTACTAAAACGAATAGGGAGTAATAGAAAAGTGCACAGAAAAGAAGTGCACGCCGAGTGATATTCACAACAATTTTCTTTACACATTTCTGCTCATGCTGACTTGCGATATGATTATATTGGCCTTGTGTTGCTTAAGAATTGTTTAAAGGTGTCGTTTTAGTTGATTCATTAGCTTCAGTTTCAAATAGTCTTCACTAGCTTCAGAGTCGACTCCATATAATTTCCATGAATCATTTCTTTCATTATCACTGTCTACATAGTTAAAATAATTAAAATAATTAAGTTTAAGTTTTCCATCCTTTTACAATTTTCTCTCACAAAAATCAAATATTTTCTCTGAATTATTATTTAATTTTCCGTCTTTAAAACAAAGATATAAAACATCTAAAACATAAACAAAAATTTAACGAAAGATATTTTGTATTATTCAGTTAATTGAAAAAAAAAGTTTAAAAAAGAAAAATATTTATATAGTGTATAATAGACAAAACTTCTTAATTAAATAAAATTTTTAAATGATAAAACGTGTTCAAAGTACAAAAGTTTAGCAACATGATAGTTGTCTTTAGTTAGATGAAAATAAATTATCAAAAAATTATGGTTGCATATTAGATTTTTAGGTTGCCGTTTTTAATAAAAAGAGTGACCCTTTTAATTTGAGAAACATATGACTGAGTAGTTAAAGCACTCGGTTGTTCATATTCAAGAGTCGACGATTCGATGGTTACAATCAAGTCCGATAGATTTCTCTAGAACTGTTGAGTTGTCCAGAACTGTTAAAAAACGTATTAAATGGTTATGTACGAAGTTTTATCAAAATCGTTTATCAAGCATTGATGTTGTTAAAGTTTCAAGAAAACAGTTATTCGGGAGAACCGCACAACTTTTCCCAATATCGCTAAAAAACTAATCAGTGCTTACAAATACGAATCTACATTCACCCCGAAAACAATAATTTTTTTACGTTCTTTTATGTTATCAGGCAGCAAGGAATCACGGTAATTATTTGTTATCAAAACATAATGAGACATATAATTGGCAAGCGATTAGAGAGTCCGTAAAGGATTTTAGTACACATTCTAAGTAGTTTTTATGATTTGAACACTTGATGATGATGATTTGAACACAGTTTATTTTGTCTTTTATAGTGATAAAGTTAATGTTTTTGTTTAAGTGCTTCTTAAAATATTTCCAGACTGCTTGTTTGTAATCGTATTGAGGAGTAGGATATTCCCTTACAACATAATGCGTAGTAAACTTACTTAAATTACAACTTTTGTTCGACATTTTATCTGCTACAACATGACATTTTTCAACTATTCCTATCAGCTGGAAGTAGCTGAAGCTGGATAGAACTATATTTAATGTCCAATTTAATGTTCAATTATATTTCATGTCATCCAAATAATTACTTTTATGTTTCAAATGTTTGTAGTCTAAGATGTTCCCCATTTTATGTTCGTCAAAAAATTGGGTAACAAAATATATGAAAATCATTCTTTTGACACACTTCCGGTACAGCTACCGAATCCATCGTCATTTTGGCTCTTACCATAAATGAAACCTATTTTTAGAAAAACAAATTTTTGAAATTGCTCCAGTGGTTATCGCAGGTTGTGACGCCCGGCCCGCAAACAGACAGAGATTGTTTTTACTTGTTTTCAACACTTTTCGAATCGACATGACCTAAAACGTTGAGAAATCCCAAAAAAGTGGGCGTAAGATTTTGACTTTTAGCTCGAGATTATAATACTAAGGTCATTCAGACAGAAGTAATAGTATTATCATTACTAGTTTTTTGATTGTTATAATTTTGCAGAGTATTGTCGCCACATATTTAAATTGCATTTATACTGTTTCCATTCCATTCTATTTGTACAGAGTAGTATTTGTCTGTTTGGCAAAGAAGTATATTTTTTCCTTGCGAGATTGCTTGCTACTGTTTGAACTTGAAGAATAGTACTAAAACGTATTATGTGAGCTTATGATGTTTTTTGTGCTTTATTTAACAAAAAAGTCAACTACTGTTGGCGGTTAATTTTATTATTGTTAAGCTATCATATCGGTCAAAATAATAATTATGAATCCATGTTAATACGTGAAATATTTTGGTGATTTCAAAAATAATTTATTTTATAGTCATTTTTGGTTTTTTTATGATACAATTGTTTTTTAAATTAAATGGAAATTTTTTAAATACTTCATTTAAATTTTGTTGTTATGTTATCTCATCAAATCAAATGCTTATGGTGAAAATAAAATTGTTTATATTTATTGTTGTTATTTAAAAAAAAATTGTAATAATTTGTTTGTTATTGGCTATATATAAAAATTGAAAATAATAAAAAAACTAAATGGGAAAATTATTTGAATTTTCAATTTAATAAAAATAAATTAATGGATAGCCGCTAAAAAGTTGAAAACAAATCAAGAACTGTTTCGAATTAAAAAAATGTCCGGCACCCTCACGGTCGGATTTGTTGAACTAGATCAAAAAAAAATTCTGGAGATGCGTGCTCTATTTATATCTTGAACAAGTTCGTCAATCAGCAAAATTGGTTGTGTACCGTTTTGTACAAAACGTTTTAAACATTTTAAATTTGTGTTTTGAACATGTTTTATACCAAAATGTCTTAAACATGCCAACTCTAATCCTTGCCATTATATAATATTGTCTTCTTTTTATTTGCAGGTGAACTTCAACTTTTTATAATATTAGTTCTTTCGATCTGTAAGTGTCAGTTAATTTATTTTAACTAAAACTCAATTAAAACTTTGTTTCAAAAATATAAAAAAATTTATAGCATTTTCATTTGCATGAAAAAATTTTCTTTAGCCGTATATCAATAATTTTTCATTTTAAAATATAAATATTTGAAATTAATTGAACGATATATAATTTTCACATAAACATTACGTGAGGTGTTTCAACTACATCGTTTTGTAACTGTACAGTTGTTGAATCAATTGGCGTTCGATTCACCATATCTGCCCCCGCGATGAGGGTGAGACAACTGTATATTTCGATTGAAAATAGAACATATTTTTTTCAGTGTAGTAAATGTTTGTGGAATCATGCGATAAAAGATTGACATTAAATTGTATATAGTTAAAAGAATCTTTAAGTGATATCTTTATTCTAATTCGATAGTTTATATTTCTTACTGCCCTCATTCCAAAACACTAATCAAATACTGACTAACCTCTTTATTGATGTTGTTATGAGGTTATTAAACACGAATTGAAACGTGTTAGCATTATTTATATTGAATACAAATCGACCTAAAGAAATTACCTTTCAAAACAATCGAGATAAATAAAATTACTATCGATTAATTTAAATACTTAATAAAGATTAACAATGATCAACACAAATTAAAACATTTAATTTATCTTTCATGATGAACAACAATGAAACTGTTAAACAAGAAAAAAAATTTAATAAATTAAGAAAAGAAATTTCTTTTCTTGACTGCTATCCAATTTTGTTGCTCGTCTAAACAATTTGAATTTAAATCGCTAACCTTAAATTTAATCGGCGATAGTTACGTGACAAGATTATTCTCCATTTATTTTTACTTGAAACAGAAAAGAAAATTTTATTTAACAAAAAGCATCTTTATTTCCTTTATTAAAAGTTATTGTAAAGTTCAGAAAGAAAAATGTTTGTTATTATTATTTATTATTATTCTAATCTGTTTTATTTTTTTTCGGTTTCAATGGATTAGGTAGCATAAGCTAAATTGTTTTTGCTTTTATCAACATGCTTTTATTTGATATTTACAATGGTTTTTACGATGGCGGTGGTTTATTGCATAATTATACTAAAGGTTTAAAAAGAATTAATACAATCATTATATCAGGTTCTCCAAGAAGGTGCGTGGTTTCAAAATTATCTCTATCGTTTGTCAAGTTTATCAAGCTCTACATTCTCCAACGATATTTTAATTAGTATGTGTATTATTTTTTCGCTCCTTCCTTACTAGCATTATGTAAGGGCTCAGATCTAGGCCGGATGAGGCACACTGAACAAGCCCTGATCAGTAATGTAACTGCAAGCGGACCAGAACCGGATCAATTCAGATAGTACATTCACTACTACGTTTTATTACTATTTTTGTAAATTTATCATTTTCAAATGTCTAAAAATTCGTTTGTAAAAATCTTCTATGTTTAAACTTACCTTACCTTACCTTACCCTTATATTTACTTACCTTACGCAGAGGAGAAGCGATAACTAAAGTATATTGGGAATTTCACTATTTATGTATGCCTAGTGAGTTTTAACCAAATGAAATTTATTCAAATAAAATAGGACTCAGATCAGGACAAATAGGGCATACCTTAATTGGAAAATCATATATGGTTCTGATCCAGCTCTGATCTGGCGTTAACTACTACATAGGGATGGGATAGGTCGTCGCAGTCCGGGGAGAATCAGGACAAATAGGGTAGTGAAATCATGTATGATTTCTGATATAGGCCGGAAGCAAATGCCCTATTTGGACTTACCTTACTACATCTTCATCCGGACGGGATCATATTAGGGCATGCCAGAACAAAATACTAGTCGGAATATCATTGACTCAATATTTATAAGTTCCAAACTCGACCCTATTCAAAAGCCTCCACTCAAATGCGTTCTATTCGACTTGTGGTTGATTTGACATCAAAACTTGATTACCTAAAACACCGGCACACTGTTTCTTGCTGCCCTCGCTGTTTGTAATAAATATCGTTACTGTTGGTCAGATAAAACCGGGTATATCATGCCCCAAACATATTCACATTCCCTTTTTACTCATTAGTCAGTTTGTGGAAACAACCAAACTATCGGGGTCCCTCGTCATTCTGAAAGCATCCTGACTAGCATTATGTAAGGGCCCAGATCTGGACCGAATACGGTTTTCCTTACCACTTATAGGGACCAGATCAGGCACTCTGAATAGAAATCAGTAACGTAACGCCTCAAATCGGACCAGGCCGGGAACATTTAAAATAGGGAATTTACTACTACATATATTATAAAATCTCGAATGTTAGTAAATTTTTTTATAAAAATATTCTAACTTTATACTTGCCTGTACTCATAACGCAGAGAAACGATAACTAAAGTATATGTGAAAGTTGCCCAGCTATGTATATCTAAACTGGATATTACTCTAGTAAATTTTAACCAAATGAAATTCATTCAAATGAAATAGGGCTCAGATCAGGACAAATAGGGCGTACGTTATTTGGAAAATCATATATGAGGTATGAATAGGTCTTCGCAGTCTGGACCGGATCAGGACTAATAAGACATGCCCTAGTATAAGAATCATAAATGATTTCTGATAGAGGCCGGATGCAAATGCCCTATTATAATTTACCTTATTGGACCCTGATGCGGACCGGATCATAATAGGGTCTGTCTGAACAAACTGCCTGTCGGGATACAAAACATTTTTGTTTGAACTGTATATAAATGGAAAAATTTACTGAAACCAATTGCCCCGTGTCGTTTCGGTTGATAAAATCGAAAAAAAACCTTTATACAACATGCAGCGCAATAAAAGCAAACTAAATTAATTTTATTAATTTTCAGTCAAAACCAAATTTTACGGCCACCATACAAAATGATACATATTATTTTTCGTAAAAATGTTATTCAACAAATGCGTGTGTAGACAAACTGGGAAAGTCTAAATATCTTGAAAATATCGCTCTCATTATATTAACAATATTTCTTAAGATACCAATAATCCTCAATAAACTAGCAATAAATCTTTACCTGTCGTATGAAAAATATACCTCAGAATTTGGAAGTTTGCTGATGAATAAATTGTTTGGTTAACATGAATTGGCTGCAAAAAATTAGAATCAACTCGTTTGTGATCTTACACTCAATTGACAAATGCATGAAGCTAGATGATCTATTTCCCTCGTCTATTTATCTGATCCAATTTTGCAAAAATCTAATGCTGAAAACATAGATCTATCCATAAAGCATAAGTTGTATAAAGCATAATTTGATAAGTGGTAAAATTGTTTACAAGCACTTATCAATTATCATTGTTGGCGTTTACTTTATTACCGTTAAAATTGCTTATTATGAATCTCATTAACTTTTAAAGTAAACCAAAGCAAGGAATGTTTAATAGACAAGTTCAATATAAAATTATTATAAGTTAATTAATATCCGGAATGTTTTACGAGTCTAAAATTATATCGTTCTACAAATATCCTAGTCTATTCCCATCATACCAATTCTTATATTCGCTATACGGAAAATAGTAATTAATTTGATTAAATAGCAAGCAAAAGCGAAATGGTTAAATTTTTCAATATGAATTGTTCTAATTTTTTGTTTATTTTTAATTGAAATTAATTATTATTTTGGATTATGTATATGTAATTTTGCTACAAGATAACATTTGGTGAGAACGAATTAATTATTATGGGGAGTTAAAAGAAAATTGTTAATTTATTTTTTGTTTCTGCGATTCAGTTTATTTAAGAGACACGCATTTATAGATGATTATTGGGTTGATTGATAAAACAATAGATCGAATAATAAAAGAAATCAAAACATTTGCTGTTACAATAAAAATCGTCTATTCGAATTTACTACTAACTAGAATTGCTTTTTTTGGACACTTTATGCTTTCAACAGTATGGATTCTGGTGTTTGAAATCCGTGCCTTATGCCAGTTTACTTTTTAGTGCATTTATGTCTAATCTAATAGTAATTTTTGAATTCTTTATATCTTTGAAACATGCATTGTATATTGTCAAAATTTCTAACAACTATCTGTGACAATTGATAATAAATAGTACATTATAGATTGGAAACATTATCTCTAACTGTTCTACAAATAAAGCACTAATTTAATTTATATGATAGCAGCAAGGAGCAACATCCATTTTCTTATTTGTTTTGCTTTGACGGTGTACTTTTCATCTAAAATTGTGGAGATATAATATAGCAGGTACAAAATTTACAAGCATTTCTTGTCCTCAAAATTCTCTCGAATTGGTCTGCAAATATGTATTTTTTAATTACCATTACCTGCAAACAAATTTAAAAACATAAATATTTTATCACGAGAAACATTATATCAATAACTAGCAGGACCCGGCGTGCTTTGCTACGCTTATAAATAAAGTTTTTGCGACAGACATTTTGTTGAAGTAGGAGCAATGATTTCAATGGTAATGAGAAATGGTAATGAGAAATGATAGCATATAATTTTAAAAATATGAATAAAAAATAATTAGCACTCAGTTCGGATATATGAAAAATTAGCCATCAAATAAGTTTTCAAGTAAGCAATAAAAAAATTTAAATGACTTGCTCAATTATTAGAGGTTTGTCATCTATATATAAAACATTATACAGAACAAAAATTCACAAGTGTTCATGCATTGTATTTGTTCCACGAAGCACACAAAAACTGTTCTAAAGAAGTTTTTCTGAGAGAAAATGAAAAATGCTTTCAAATAGCAAAATCGAAGTGATTTACAATAATTACTTTGATCTTAATCACTCACAAAATCTCACAAAATTTTATTTTTTACGCCATATCTCATAAGAAAGCGAATTCAGGAAAACTGGTTATAAAAATATTCAATTTGCATTGCGTCATTTTTATTGCAACTCATTTATTTTAATGTGGAAAACATTTCAAAATGTCGTTTTAATTCTATTTATAAATTTTTTTTATCAAATCAGCCTTTTCAAAATTTCATAATTCAATTGTAATAGTTGTTATTTTGTTGTCATAGTTATACAATAATTCAAAATTTCATTATCCAATGAAACTGTTTGTTATGGTTTGTTGTCATAGTAACATACAATAATTCAAAATATCATAATCCAATGAGAATCAACTTATTTTTTGTTGTCATAGTTATACAATTTGTTTGAAAAAATAACAAAATAACAAATAACAAATGCTACTTTACAGCCGCCGTAGTATAAAATAAAAATGACGTTACTTTTGCAGCCACAGTAAAAAAAGTAAGACTTTAACTAACTCCCTAACGGAAGTAAAGTTAAACTTTACAGCCATTTGCCGAAAAACATATTTTTTCTATGATGGCATATGAAAAGTCTATTTCATCACGCTTAATGCCCTCTGAAAATGGGTTCTTTTTCCACTAGTGTAAAAAGAATAACAAATTGGCTAAGGTTTTTCATATACATACATAATTTTACAAAGCTTTTTCAACAACGCAACCATTTCTAATTTTATAGTTTATAGTAAATATCGATTATATATATACTATCATATAGAAGAAATTGCATTGCTTTTCTAGCGCGTCTCGTGAACAAATGTTTACTCACGAAAAAAACTGTTTTCATCTCTTGTAGGAAAATATACTATATATAAGAGCAATTTCACGAAGATTCAACAACGTTTTGACTTGACCCCTTTTAATTTTGATTATTTTTTGTTTATAGATAGTCTTTGATAAATAAAAAATACAAGTTCTCTTAGAATTTTTTTTTTCGACCAGGGGTCTTCACAGGGTGCCCCTCAATTTTTGTTATTTTGTGATGTGAGTGCATTTTGACGAGCGATTGTAGAAAAACTACTCAATCGATTTTCATAAATGATATGTCGTTGAATAGGTATTAGAACAAAGTTTTTAAAAATGTACACTGTTAGTTTTTTGAAATAACTTTTAACGGTGTAACATAAGAAAAAATGGTGTAATTGAAAAAAAGATGGCATAGCCTTTTTTTTTTTTTTAAACTAAATTGAAGCTTATTTTATATCTAACAACTTGTGAAAGTTTAGGACTAGCATCATTTTTTGTTTTAGAGATAAAATTCGTTGTGCATATGACTGTCGGGAATCAGTTTTTTTTGTTCTGAAGGAAAATTATAAAAATGCCGATTTTTAGATTCAGATTTTTTTTTTATGTTAAATATCAAATATTTTATTATTAAATGAACTTTTTAAAAAGCAATTTCAGTCAAGTTCAGCAAAATTTTGCGACATTTTGACTCGACCCTTTTTAATTTGGCTTATTTTTAGTTTATAGATAGCCTTTGATAAATGAAAAATACGGCTTCAAGTAGAATTTTTTTAAATATAGACCAAAATAAACCAAATTAAAAAGGGTCGAGTCAAAATGTCGCAAAAATTTGCGGAACTTGACTGAAATTGCTTTTTAAAAAGTTCATTTAATAATAAAATATTTGATATTCAACATAAAAAAAAAATTTGAATCTAAAAATCGCCATTTTTATAATTTTCCTTCAGAACAAAAAAAACTGATTCCCAACAGTCATATGCACAACGAATTTTATCTCTAAAACAAAAAATGCTGCTAGTCCTAAACTTTCACAAGTTGTTAGATATAAAATAAGCTTCAATTTAGTTTAAAAAAAAAAAAAAAAAGGCTATGCCATCTTTTTTTCAATTACACCATTTTTTTCTTATGTTACACCGTTAAAAATTATTTCAAAAAACTAACAGTGTACATTTTTAAAAACTTTGTTCTAATACCTATTCAACGACATATCATTTATGAAAATCGATTGAGTAGTTTTTCTACAATCGCTCGTCAAAATGCACTCACATCACAAAATAACAAAAATTGAGGGGCACCCTGTGAAGACCACTGGTCGAAAAAAAAAATTCTAAGAGAACTTGTATTTTTTATTTATCAAAGACTATCTATAAACAAAAAATAATCAAAATTAAAAAGGGTCAAGTCAAAACGTTGTTGAATCTTCGTGAAATTGCTCATAAGAATAATAATATTGTATTCTTCTAATAGAAAGAAGAACAATAAAAATGACTGACATTTGCCATCTTAAAGACTAAAGTATTTGTATAGTCACTACAGTTTATGTTATTGTTTGGTTTTCATCTAAATTGGCAGACTAAGTCGAACAAAAATAACGTTGAAATGGATGATATATCTTTATGAATAATATTATTGTATTATATTCTTATTTAAATTTCTCAAAAAATATAATAATAAAAAGGAAACCGATTTTTTTTATAAACAATATTTCCGTTTACTGATCTCTCGTAATTTTGTGTTTCTTAGTCTTCTACTTCTTTATGTTATTATAAAAATGTTTTGTTTTTCTTATTTTATTGAGCAGGATTTGTGTGTTTGATCTAATAGCAAAAATGACGAAGATATTATTTTTTATTGGATCATGGATTATGAATATACATAAAAACTCTATTGGATTATAAACAATAAATTTGTTTTTAAAAAGCAATATGGTTTTGCGGTTTATGTCTTGATAATTTATTATTTGTCAGACATTTCCAAAAATTAAAATCAATATTAATTAGACAGTCGCTAGCATAAAAGTCATTACTTTATCGATAGTAAAAATATTAACTATAAAACCATCACACCGCAAATAATTGAACATTTTCCTTTCTGAAAATTTTGTAATTAGGCATATTATGCATATAAAATTTAAAATCGAAATAATCTATTATTTATTCTTAATGCATCAAAATCTTAAATTTCTTGAAGATAATTTCAATTGATTTTCTTAATTTAGAAAATAAAATAATCAAACAAAAAAATAATATACATTTCTTTTTTAAACTAAATTTGGTTTTAATTTTCAAAGAACCAAGTGACCCAAATAATTTGCTTAATTATCTTTAAATTATAATTTTCTTTTCTATATTCTTTTTTTTTGTTTCTTCTTAAAAGTTGAATGCTAGATATTTCTAAAAAGTTCGATTTTTTCATTCTTTTTTTTTTGTTATTACATATTAAGTCATCATTGCTCTACAATTTGAAATACAATTTTATATTTATACAAGATATTATCGAGCAGTAAGTTAATTTCTAGTTTGGTTTTTGTGAAATTTTAGAACATAGTTTATGGAAAATTAATGAATTCAAAGAATATGTAAAATTTTATTAATTAGGCAAAATTATTGAGTTGTATAAAATAAATGTTAAATTGGACAATATAATACCCGAATGTGATTAAATTTTTTTTTTAAGGCGATGTATAGCCGAGTGTGTTAAAACACTAGTATATGCATCGTTAACCCGGGGTCGACAGTTCGAATCCAGTTAAATCGAATATGGATTTACTAAATTAGTATTACAGAGCCGATTTAGATGTTAAGTATTGGTGTTGGGTAGTTTATAAGTTAGTACATACTTCATAGGGTTATTTGGGCCACCGCCCAAACCAGTTGTTAAGTCAAATTGAAAAAAAAAATTTTTTTTTTGTGTGTAATTGGTAATATTTTTTCGTAAAATTTTTTGTAATTTTTTCTAATTAAATTTTTGTTTTTCTATTTTAAAGATTAACAAACCTAAGTAACAAAAAAATTCTTTCTGAAGATGGTTAATACTGAAACTAGTGAAAGAATTTATTTAAAAAAGAAAAGCGTTTTTTTAAGCACTTAATAAATTATTGATAAAAAATTACATTTTATTTGTCTTTTGTTTAAATATTTGGTGAATGTGTTTTTTTTTAAATACTCTGTGTTTTCAAAAAGGCAGCTTGCTAAAGTAAAATACACGTTATTAACAAACTTAATTTAACTAATCTATAGTTACATTATAACTCTTTATGGGTTTGAGTAACTAATAAATTTATAATCTTAAGCTATGTAATTTTTTTTTTAAATAAAAAAATGGAGTAAAAAAAAGTTGAAGATGAGAACTATCCTAAATAAACCAAAAAATCAGAAACAAACTAAATTCATTTGTATGATATTGTAATCAAAAGGAAGAAGGAGGCGAGTTATCTAGGTTCTATGCCACTGGGTAAGATGGTAAAGCAAGAGAATTGGTTGACTAATAATACCTAAGTATCGCTTTGGTCAATGTTTTAGTTTTAAAAAAAAAAGTATTACAGTCGCCTTTTTCTAAAGATGTATACAAGTCATTTCCTAAAACCCGTATCTAAAATAACATCAAATAATGTATAATCAACCATACCATTAAGTGCATCTTACACTTATTCCGAAACTTATATGGTTTTGCTGAAAAACATTCAAAAATCTTCTCCATACATTTGTACGCTAGTTATATAACTGTTTGAAAATTTATAGCATAAAAGTAATAAGTAGGTATACAATGTAATAAAAATATATTATAGTTTGTTGTTTTATGTTCGATTTATAGGAATAAAAAAACAAAAAAATCTTATTCAAGCCATTTTTATTTGTTTTTTTGGTTCCACAGAGTTTATGTTAATCGTGCTTGTAAAAAGAGATATGCATGTGCACGTGCAAAACCCGGAATTACATTTGATCAAATGCACTGAAACATTACATTAAATGCACTGAAAATTCACTGTTCCTCGTTGTGTAGCAACAGCTCAAGGCAGGCCATTAGATGTTGCCTTTGTGATGGAACCATTCAATTGCATAAGTTGGTGAATATAATTGATTTTTGAAGAAAAACCTTTTAATTTCTAGGTCCCATAACAACATACGTCTAAATTGTTGATGGACGCAATTTTTTTGTTTGTTTGTTAAAAATAAATAACTAAACAATAAATTCTATCACATAATAAAATATGAAATAGGCCAATATTTTATGATAGAATTGAGAAAATAAAAATAAACCCTTATAAAACAAATTCAAAATAGTTGCACAAACAAAACTAAAATTGGGTTGCCAATAATCTAGTAGCATGTTTCTTGATCACGGGGCATAAATTACATTTATTGTTTGAATAAATGGATTGGTACACAAAAAACGCAAATTTTACAAATTTAACACTCAAAAATAAATTAAGCTCGTGTAACTAAATCCCAAATAGATGAACGAAAAACTACATAATCACTTTACAGAAAACAAATATTGTTATGGAATATTTTTTCAGAAAACTGTAACTGTAAAGACGGAAATTGAGTGAAGTAAATTCTTCATATAAATTCAACATCGTGAAAAAATTGTGAAACTATGTTATTTGTATTTATATTTTAGAGATGGCACACAAAAGTCTTTGGACTATTTTTAACAGCGAAATAATGTTTTGAACATTATTTCACTGCGGACTGCGAAATGTTGACATTTGTTTTGTTTTTTCTTAATAATTTCGATTTAAAATTTGAATAAGTATATATATAATAAGTTCGTATACATAAATAATATAATTTTAATAATAAATTTTTATGAAAATTGTATGTTGGGGAAATTGACGACACGTCTATGTTTCCAGATAACTAACTAAAAAAACAACAAAAATCTAAAAAAAAATAAATAATTATAACTGCTGTCAGCATATAAATAAAAATTGATTTTACAAATGTGCAAAAATTTTCTCCCAGTTTTTGTCCACAACTTTTTCACGAATGTTTCACCGCAGAAGTTGAAGAGGTGGTCGCCTTAAAGTTTCACTTCACTCAATCGCCGTACTATGGCTTAAATTAATAAAACGAAAATCCGCAACAAATTTTCAAATCAATAACATCTATCCAAATAATAACATTTATCCAAATTTGTTCACTTCTGCTTTGGTTTTGTTTATTTTTATTTTTTTCAAACAATGAAATCTATCGACTTTTGTTTTCTGTTGATTGCTGTATAAACTTTACACTCTCAATTTCATTAATTTTCATTTGATTTTCAAATTTTCTATACATAATTTTCTTATACTTTCCAATTACCGTTCAATCTTATTTTTTTATTTTCTATTTTTTATAGATATTTAGCTACAATCAATCCCATGAAGTAGATAACAAATTTTCTAAAGGTATGTTTGTGTTTTGTTGAATATTAAAGGAAAACACAAGAAAAACAATCTTCATTGAATTTTCATTTTCTTTTAAGTAAACAAATTTATTTATTGTGTTTGATTTCATCTTTTTTTTTAGTTTTTAAAATTCATTGAATGTATAGTATTAAATTTTGGGGTTGATTTCATTTCATTACACCCATGAGAACTATTTTAAGTTTTATTTTTTGCAAAAGAAAAATGAAAAATCATGGGAAGGTAATCACTGGGTTAACTTTGTTATATTTTATGAAAAAGGTAATTTAGGTATAGCAAAAAGTTTTGTTTTTATTAACGCTTATTTGAATTTTGTGTTATTGAAAGAACTGATTAAGATATATAACAAGGGAAACGAATATTCGTAAAATCGGCTAGGTATAAAATCTTATGAGGATATTTTTCATATTTATTTTTTGTTCGGTCGAGTTGTTAATAACAAATGAAGTGCAATTTAGGTAGCAAATAAACATCTTTTCAAGTTTTCTTTATTTTTTTTGCACACCTTGGATACTTTACTTTGTAGCTGTAGCTCGTAACCTTTTTCATATATCCTTTTTGGCATTGCTATTGTATGGATTTGATAACAATTAAAAATGCGTTTCTCGAAAGATTTTTTTTATTTAATTAATCTCGTGCGATAACTATTTTTGAACTTATCAACCCGTGACAACTGTGTTCAAATCGTATTTTATGTACTGTGATCGACATTCAACATATACCATACAATTAACTAAACAACAAATTTCACATTACTTATTTTGAAGTAGCAACTGCATTTAGTAGCTACGCATTTCGAAAACTATGCTTTCATCTTCTGTAGTATATAAAAACACTGAGTTTTTTATATACTACAGAAGATGAAAGCATAGCTTTCGAAACGCGTATATAGTAAAAATAATAAAAACTCAGTAAACAAGAATAAGAAGAAGAAGCTTTTTCATCCATTATTTAACCTGCTAGATTCACTTAGGAACAGATTCGCTTATTTATTCATTTTTTAATTATTCGTGTTAATGAACGTTTGCTTTTACAATAATGTCGAATAAGTACGGTCAAGTAAACACAAATAAGGAGCTTTTTCATTATTTAAAAAATTATATTATCTTGTTTAGATTTGATCGAAAAATCTAAAAACCTATACATTAACCAAAAATAAATCAATGTTGAATATAAAAAAAAATTAAAAAAAAAAAACAAAAATAATATAAACTAAATTAAAAAGCTTGCATTATTGTGCTTCCAAAAGCATACCTATAGGAAATATGTTGATCGCAGGCAAACCCAAATCGCCAATCCAACAATCTGTAGAATCATCCATTGATGTTTTGTAAAATGTAATGCGCTATATTAAATAAAGATATTGCCGAACAACATTTGCTGTTAAATCCGTCTTCATAATTTTAATTTCATCTTGCTTTTATTACTTGACTCCAATGGAATTGATTTTGCACCGTAATGTATATCATTACCTCATCTTTTTAATTGTTGTTAAACAATCATTAAAACCTGAGAAATTTCACTAATTAAAATTGCCTAATATTATACATACAATAATTTCTAATTAATAAGTTTGGATTAAAGCTTTATATAGTTTTTTAAGAAAACATTTTCAACTAGCTTCATCTGTGGATCGCAATGACTTTTATTGTTATCAACATGTAATAGTAAAAATTGCTAATATGTTGCTTTAATCATGTACATATTTGAAATTTTGCCGCTACCTCGTTTTTTATCGATTAAAAACAGGAAAATAAACAATTTTCTTTCGACAAACATTCACAAATGTTGTCTTTGCTTTTTTGACTGGCTGTTTTTCGTAAAGTTTCACATATCATTTTGTTGTTGTTTGTAGCTATTACAAGGGAGTTTGTTTTTGTCACAATGAATATCGTAAAGTTTTTATTTTAATTTTTATTGTTTTTTATTACAAAAATAAAAATAAGCAAAAACAAAACAATAAAACAATCCAACATTTATCTATGTGTTTCTATAAAATGGTTACAATTTCACATATATTACAATAAAAATACAAGCTGTAAATAAAAAAGTTCATCTGCAATTTATTTTACATTTAATATTTATGTTACTACAGAAACGGATTGAAAAAATGAAAAAAGGAAGAATGGGTCGAATATAATCATTATTTTGGGAATGTAAATTAATTTTCGCCTGAATATTTTTTTTGTGGTTACAATGTTTCACAGTATGTAGTATTTTTAACTTTTTGGGGAACTATTAGTATTTTTTATCTTTTATCGGTAATATGGGTTTAAGGTGACAATATTGTGGCAAAAATATGTTGCGCCAAATAATAGAAATATGGCTCTGTAGATATTAGACTTAGCTAACGTTAAATAAAAAACTTTCTTACTGTCTATCATTCTTGCTTTACCCAGCAATATTTTGTATTTTACCTAGAAAACGAAAAAAAACTTTTTATATTAAATTAAATTCAAAATCCTTACTCGCTTTTTATTTAATTTTCTCGCAAACTTTGGAAATTAAAAAAATACTACAACTCCCAAACCTTGTTACTAATTCCCATAAAGATTTCTTATCAAAACAATAATTTGCACAATCAAACAAACAATACATACAGTAATAAAAAAAAAATTCAACTTTGTTGGGCGAACTTTAAAAAAGAAATTATTATTTTCATTTCCTTTTTTGTTTCTTAAAATAAAAATTAAATAAGTATGTATACAGGAATTAAGAAGGCCAAAACAACATTTCCAAAAACAAATTAGAGTAATAATCATAGTGAAAAATAATAATAACAGTTTCAGTAATATTCTTGTTAATTTAAAACAACAACAAAATTTTCAGAAAATTTAATGCACGAATACGGAATAACATAAAATCATTTAATAAAATTACAGTTTATTTCCTTCATCTGGGCTTCAGTTTATTCTAATAATAACAGTATATTACGGACCAAGATGAAGTGTTTCATTTTCGTCAAGACCTTAAATAGATGTCCGAGGCACGTAGTAGATATTTATGGCACTACCTATAGGCGAATTATAAAACTTTCTACCGATGTTTTCTATACTATTTGTGTTGTATGGTAAATCTCTCATTTCAACCTTTCTTCCATTCGTCACATTTCCCAATTCTAACTTAAATGGAATTAATTTTCTAAATACTAATTAACGTCCTTAAAATTTATTTCAAATCTGTACGTTTAATAAAAAATTGGTTGACATTCTACAATCGATGAAATTTGGGAAATTTTTGACTGTAACGGTAAGACGTGGAACGAATTTTGAAGTGGACATATGTTCCCTTAATGTATATATAAATATAGAGAGAACATAACTTAAAAATTGTATAAAGAGAGACATAACAAATCGTGATCACTGAAATGTCATATTCAATTTCTCTTATCGCCATTTGCATTTCTGTTTATTTACAACAACAAACTTTTTTATTAAATGATAAATTAAAAACAATTAAATAATTTAAACGAAACAAATAGTAAAGTTGTATTCTTTTTAGTTGTGCTAATTTTTATAAAATGAATGGAAATAATTACGAGAGTATTTTAAATTTTTTGTGTTATTTCCAGTGATTTTATAATAGTGAATATTTTATAATGGACAAGCAATATTTTCTAACGATACGAACAAATATTTAAGTTATATAAATATTTTCAAAGTATGTTATGAAAACTTGCTGACAAACTCTTTTCGCCATATGGACAAATTAATTTTTAATTCATAAAGTAGCAAAAATTTTATGTTTGGTTATAATAAAATCCAAAACGTACCCAAAACGTCAAACTTTGTTCATTTTTTTATACAGTCGCAGGGAGGGAGAAACTATTTTTTTGTGGTAGGGTATTTTCTTATAGATTTAAAAGAATAATAAAATAATAAACGCCTTATTCTTGTTAAATTGTTATTACGCCTTATTCTTGTTAATTTCACTAAATATGCAGTTGCAATCAAAGTAGCGGTTGCAAGAAGACGTTGTTTAATTTTGTTGCTGTCAATTTTTTTTATTTACAATTTTTATCGAATTTAATTTTTTTATATCAAATTATTATTTTAAATTATTATTTTAGAATAATTTTATAATTTTTAGGGAATACAATACATATTAATAATTTTTCTTTTTGTTTTGTAGGTAAGGATTTTCTAAAAAAAATATTGACCGAAAAAATATTGAAAAGAAACAATAAGTGAAAGAAAATTATAAGGGATAGGATAAGAATATTTTGCAAAAAAAAATTAATTCAGATAAGTTTTTCTTATCATTCAAATTTTTATTTTATTTATTTTTATGTAGAATTGTAGTTATTTTATTAGTTTTGTTGTTAGTTTTCTTGTGGTCTTGTTGACTCAATAACAGGTTTTAAGTACACTTTATGTATAGTTTCCTGTCTTTGAGTTACATATTGTTTTGATGTTTCTAAAATAATATTTTGTTTACAATTTCATAATTTTAATTGTCGATTTTAACAGTGAACCTAGACTTAGATTCAGGTTGTCCAGCTGTTGAAGTAGTCAATTTCAATTTCAATTTGAGTTTGTTTGTTTTCGCATTACTGTGGTTTTCGTATGTATGTTTTTCATTGATATTTCTCTATGAATTAAAATGGCAAAATTATCCATCAGCTATGCAAACATAAGAGGATTGAATATAAACCTTAATTCAGTCCATCTTTTTCTTGAAACTATGAAACCTGATATTTTGTTTTTAACAGAAACGATTATCAGTGCGCGTGCTGTGACCTTAGATAAAAACAAATACCTTTGTCCCAATTATGAACTTGAATCCTCATTCTACATTAAGCATGGAGTTTGTGCTTATATTAGGGATACTATACCATATGTGAGATTAAATAAATTTGAATTAAATGCAAAATTTCACAATATGGTGTCACTAAAAATTAGTTGCCCAAGTCAAACGCTGTTTGTCTTTGGACTTTACCGTTCACCTAATTCACCTGAGAACTCTAATTTATTTCATGACTTATCTGAGAAAATAGATAGGTTGGTTGAGTATCCTAATGCAAAGTTTATAGTCCTTGGAGATTTTAATGTCCACAATAAAGAATGGCTTACACACAGCTCTAAAACTGACGAGGTTGGTAGACAGGCTGAGTTGTTTGCTCTTTATCACAATTTTACTCAAATAATAGACCAGCCAACCAGAGTTCCTGACATTCCTGGTCAAAGTAGTAATTTGCTTGATTTATTTTTGACAAACGATCCATATCTGGTTCAATTTAAAATATCAGAACCATTGGGTGGTTCAGATCATAATTTGATCTCCACACAACTAAATATACAAATTCCAAAACAATTTAAAGCGAATCCACGCAATGTTTGGGATTACAAAGCTGCGGATTGGCAAGGACTTAAAAGTTTTTTTAGATGTTTTCCTTGGAAACGCTATTGCCTTACCGGCCAAGACCCAGACATAGCTGCATCAAATTTTTCTGAAACTGTAATTGATGGTATGCACAGATTTATTCCTAATAAATTGATCATTCCGAAAACTGATCTATGGTTTTCTAGTAAATGCAAAAAAGCTATAAAAGTTAAAAAAAAGGCTTTTCGAAAGTTTAATCAAAACAAAACCGATGAAAACCTTAGACAGTACCGTAAAGAGAGAAATTTATGTCGTAAGTTAATAGATGAAGAGAAACATCTATTTAATAGGAAAAAAGCATCTAAATTCGCAGAACATCCGACTGGTTCACGCAATTTCTATAAAGCCGCAAAGGCTGTCCAAAGCAACTTTTGTAAATCTTCCCTACCGCCTCTTGTTAATAGAGATGTCCCTATCATTGATCCAAAAGAGAAAGCTAATTTGCTTGGGCATTATTTCTCTTTAAATTCTACTTTAAAAGAACCTAATTTCCAACCTAAACCTATTTCTAAAGTTTCTTATAAAATGAGGCGGATAATTTTTCGGAAAAACATTGTTCGAAAAATGCTTTTAAAAATCAATACTAACAAAGCAACAGGCCCTGATTTTATTCCTCCGATTATACTTAAAACATTTGCTAGGGAGCTAGCACCAATCCTCACTAAAATTTTCTATTTATCATATAAGAAAGGAATTTTTCCTGAAATTTGGAAAATGGCTAGTGTACAGCCAGTTTCGAAAAAGGGCAGTAAGACTGATCCTACGAATTACAAACCCATTTCAATTTTATCGGTAGTTGCTAAAATTTTTGAGAAATATGTCAATTTTAATTTAATGAGCTTCTTAGAGTCTTCCAAAATTATTAATGAGAGACAATATGGATTTCGAAAAGGAAGAGCGACGGGAGATTTGCTGTCTTTTGTCACTCATATCTGGAACAAGTCGCTTGAAAACTTTGGAGAAACATTCGGTGTTGCTCTTGATATTTCCAAGGCATTTGACAAAGTTTGGCATAACAACCTTATATGCAAATTGAGATCCTATGGTTTAGACGAGCAGCTTATATCTTGGACACAGAGCTTTATATCTGATCGAAAATTTCGCGTCAATGTTGACGGTGTATCATCGAATACTTTTTCAACTAATGCAGGAGTTCCTCAGGGTTCCGCTTTGTCACCAACTCTTTTTCTTATCTATATTAATGATTTGTTGGACTCAACGGTTCATCCTATACATAGTTTTGCTGATGATAGCACGCTTCATGCGTCTCATGAAGCACCTAAATTATATACACCCTTAGCGCTTAGTGAGTGTAGGTCAAAATTGATAGATTCCCTTAACACTGATCTTAAAACAATTATGGATTGGGGTATTGCTAACAGTGTTGAATTCAATACAAGCAAAACACAGGTTTGTCATTTTTCTAGGATAACGACACCCAATCCTTTTCCATTAACATTTGGCCCCAAAAATCTTTTAGAGAATGAGTCTGTCAGACTTCTAGGAGTTGAGATTGAAAATAATATGAAGTGGAATTCTCATATTTTTAATCTGGCTAAGAATGCTGTTCAAAAATTAGGATTTTTGGGGCGATGTCGTAAGTTTTTCGATAGCGAACAACTTCTTTTAGTTTATAAATCTTTTATACGTCCCTGCATGGAATACTGTTCTCACATATGGGGTGGAGCTTACTTGAGTAGCCTCAACTGCCTTGATTCTGTACAGCGTAGAGCTATTAAACTCATTGGTAACCCAAGTCTTACTAACGGTCTTGATTCCTTGCAGCACAGAAGAAATGTTGCTGATTTGACTATATTTTATAAATATATTATGGATGAACGAGCTTCTGAAGAGATCAAATCGATTTTACCTAAATCAGCAAACCTTTCGCGTCACACCAGAGCAAACGTAGCAGCGCATCCCTTTACAGTTCAAATAATTAGGTGTAGAACTGTAGCCTTTCAACGTGACTTTTTCAACAGAGTCTCTCATCTTTGGAATGCCTTACCTTCCTGGGTTTTCCCCGATGAATTTAATCCTCAAGGCTTTAAAGTTAACGTTCATAAATTTCTCAGAGAATCTTAATCTGCACTCCATTCTTATCCCTAGTTGGCATGGTATCTTCGGATATTCAGAGACGTTAATTTATAATTTATTATAATTAACACTAAACATGCCTAACTTTGAATAAAAAAAAAAAAAAAAAAAAAATATGTATTTCGTATTTCACTAAATATGTATTTCGAAAGCTATGCTTTCATCGACAGTAGTATCTAAAAAACTGTTTTTTAGATACTACTGTTGCTGAAAGCATAGCTTTCGAAATACGTATTTAGTGACATAAAACTCAATTTAACAAAAATAGGGCGTTTGTTATTTTATTATTATTTAAATATCTTGTTACAGCTTAGAACTTTTAAATTAAAATAAGATTTAAAAGGGACTCGCAATAATTGTACAATTTTGAATCAACTGAATAATTTACGCATGTCTATGGGAAGACATAACTGTTTCTCTCTGAGACAAATAAAGGAAAACAAACAAAAAAACGATTTGACATAAGAGCAGTCACGGTAAATATTAGTTGTGGTGATTGGTTGTATGTTCCGCTTGAATTCTATTTTCATTCAAATTTTGTTGGGTTTAAGTTAAATTTTGTTAAGTTTAGTTAGTTGGTCATTGTGATTTTGCAATACAAAAGTCAAACTCATGGTTTTTGGTGAATTAAAGATTTTATGTCTGATTTTAACCAACTTAAAAAAACCCGACTGGAAATTAGTTCAGGGAACCCGGATTATGATCAGATCCGGATCAGATTTTCCGTAATACGGCTATCTGATCAGTTCCTGATCAGCGTACAGTACCGTTTCCCTTGATCCGGCCATCTGATCAGTTCCTGATCAGCGTACAGTACCGTTTCCCTTGATCCGGCCATCTGATCAGTTTTGGATCAGCGCACAGTACCGTTTCCCTTGATCCGGCTATCTGATCAGTTCCGGATCAGCATACAGTACCGTTTCCCTTGATCCGGCTATCTGATCAGTTACTGATCAGCTTGCAGTACCGTTTCCCTTGATCCGGCCATCTGATCAGTTCCGGATCAGCGTACAGTACCGTTTCCCTTGATCCGGTTATCTGATCAGTTCCGGATCAGCGTACAGTACCGTTTCCCTTGATCCGGCTATCTGATCAGTTACTGATCAGCGTGCAGTACTTTATCCGGTGATCCAGTCATACGATCAGCTTCTGATCGAAAAAACTCATCTTATCCGATGTCCTAAGTTGGATAATAATACAAATTTAGTTTTTTACCTGATCCATTATGTATATAATATTGCTCATTAAACAATAAATTCGTTATTTGGTATAACTGAATTATTATTTTGATTATATTATCGACGTCATAACAGTACATTTACTTGACTTAAAATTTTTTTGTGCAAAAAATTTTCTCATTCTTCACGAATTTTTAATAACTTTTTAAAAAGTTAATTATAATATACTTAACTGTAATAATTAACTGTAGACTGAATCTATTTAATTGTTTAATATTTTGTACTTATAAGTACAAATTTATTGTAGAATCGAAAACAGCATTGTCAAACTTACAGTTGTGAGGGATCATGCTTATTAACCTTAAATATAATTTAAATTTTTATCTTGCATCTCCTCTTTACTCAAGAATTTCCAAATGTTTTTTGTTAGCAGTAATTGGTGAAATACTTATTATGTTTATCAAAAATTATTCTATTTGAAATATGAAAAGTGATCTAAAGCAGGTATGGGTGAAGTTAGTTTCCCATACAAGGTTGTACAACTGGTCCAGTAATGGTTCATTACTGGCAGCCAGTAATGCAGCAATGGGCGAGTGCTAGCAACCACGACTGGGCCATTAACATAATTTTACTGGATGATAACTTCGGACAATAAATGGTTGCCATTCTTGGGCCAAATACTGGCAACCATGACTGGGCCGTTAAAAAAAATATACATTATTATCATATGTAAATTTAAATAAATTAAATACAAACTAATTTAAAATAAATAAAAATGACGGAAAAAATTCAAAACTCCCCTCCCCATACAACTGGTTCAGTTGCAAGAATAGCTGAGTAATGGCAAACACCGCCCTGACTCCGCCAGTACTCCGCCATTCAAAAAAATATAAAATAATATTTTTATACATAAA
Source organism: Diogma glabrata (assembly GCA_963693315.1). Lineage (NCBI taxonomy): Eukaryota > Metazoa > Arthropoda > Insecta > Diptera > Cylindrotomidae > Diogma > Diogma glabrata. The sequence goes on from OY856187.1 coordinate 426,517,188, forward strand.
TTTAAATAAATTATTTACAAAATAATTAAAATAAAATAGAAATGAAAATAAATTAGAACATATACCAACCTTTTCTTTATTACCATAGTATTTCAACCGACAAGGCGATAACTAAACTATATGTGAAAATTTTCAAACTATGTATTTCTAAAAGGGATAATACTCTAGTGAAATTTAAAAAAATGACATAGATCGGCAAATTCATGGCTACAGTACTGGCCCAATAACAATAGCCAAGTAATATTTACCATTCATGGGTAAGTGCTTGGCCATTCAAAGGTAACAATATACTGGCTATTTTGTGTAAACCATAGATCGGCCGATGATTGGTTCTAGCATTGTCCCAGTAACAATAGCCAAGTACTGTTAACCATTAATGGACCAGTGCTTGGCCGTATGTCAATGTCTGGCAAAACCTACTTGGGTTTCGAATCCAAACTTGGATCCATACCTTCATAAGAGCCTATGTGACAAAGAGTTTTATGATACCATTGGAAAAATCATCAATAATGCCAAAACTTGGACTAAATAAAATAAAAATAAGAAATAATTAACAAACTTACTGCACTCAGAAAAAAAAACGATGCGTTTGTTACTTATGCGCTATAGTAACTCCAAAATTGTAAACATAACGTACGTTTTTCTAAAATTTACTAGTGCAAAGTATTGATAATTTAAGTAATATTATCCTGTGCCACGTTATAAAGCAAAATTGGAATTGTAAAATTTTTGAAAATAAATTTACTACTGAAACAGTAAAATCAACATATAATTGCTGTAATTTTAGCTTATACGAAAGTTAGTTTTGAAATATGAAAACAAAGCTACCTAATCGTCGTTACATTTACTTAACAATTTAGTAAAACATAACCGTCGAAAAATGCTAAATTTACATGGCAAATAGTGTTAAACATACTTAAACACACGCGTATATATAATCCACTATTTACCCGAAGAGATTAACTTAAGTATGCTGGAAATTGCTTATATGATACGTACTTTTTACTAAGGCATCTTTAAATTTACGTTTTCATAGTTTGAAAATTACGTTTGACTTCGAGTATTAAAGTCATCTAAAACGTAAATTTTACTTAAATTAATAGTAAAATTTACATATGTATAGCTGTCAATTTATGCAGCACATGTTCTTACGTTTTGGCGTGGCGTTTTGATTGTTTACTAATTTTGAGAGATATATGTATTTTTTTTTTATTGTATTTTATGCTCTGCTCTATAGCTAAAAATCTAGATTCAAAAAAATCTTTTTAGGGTAAAAACTCACTTTTTTTGACCAAATAAAACACGTAATGTCAAATAATAAATTGATCTGAGAGCAAAAAATGTCAGAACAATGTTTTGGCAAAAAGAATTTGACATATATATAATTGTTATTTCTGTGTTACCTTAGTTACATTATTATTATTGTCGGAATAAATTTGAAATGTTTAGGTCTATATAATTTTAAAATAACTACAGTATCGTTAAATTGAAATGCTGTGAAATTGAATTTTTATGAATAAAAAGGAATCATTTTTATGTTATTTTAAAAAAATAATAAAAATGTAATAAAAATAAATAGTGGTCAGTCTGTAAATCGAACCCTCGAACGTCCTAAACTTAAGCATCAACATAATATTCATAAATAAATTGATGTAAATAATTATTTAGATAGACGAATGGTTAATGCTGCTGCCTTGTACACAGATGTCTGGGGATCGAATGCGGGTTAAGTCCAAAATAAATATTAATAATAAATATCATTTTATCTTTACAGGGCCCTTCTTAACCGCTGTTAATCCATTGCCGTGTATAAAATTCTCCTCACCCTGAATTGATAAAAAAACGATTAATAATTGCAAAAAAACTAAATTTTTTTCATTTTTTTGGTGAGACAAGATGGTAGCATAATAGTAGCGCAAAATGTTTTACATGCTTTTAAGTAGATTTTACTTAGTCAATTTTGTTTAGTTTACTTATGCCTCCACTGGCTCAATTCGTACGCCATTTTCAGTTAAATTTACATATACTTTACGTTAAATAAGCTATCTTTTTTTTCTGAGTGTTTAAATTTATAAGCATTTGAAGTGTACTTGAAATTATGAACAAAATTAAGGAAAAATGGTAATATTTTTTTCATTTATTTAATGTCAAATTACTATTTAAGAACAAAATTAATTCTAAACCTTTGAACGGATCTGGTATGGATCTCTTGAGCAGACCGGACATGAAACTGTTGAATGGATCCGGCATGGATCTTTAAGATAGATCCGGAATAGATCTTTGAAATGGATCCGGAATGGATCTTTGAAATGGATCCGGAATGGATCTTTGAAATGTATTCGGCATGGATCATTTAAACGGATCCTGTACGGCGTGACGATTTTTCATCATGTCCGGATCAGGAGGCCTGATTCATCCCTGATCAGTCTTCAGGCAATCCTGATCCGAATCGGACCCTATACTGATCTAATTTCTAGTCGGGAAGTCGGCCAAGTGCGAATTCGCTTGCTCAGGTTTTGTAATTATAAAAGAGCCCACTATCAAAAAAAAATGTAAAGCGTTTGAGCAATTTCACGAAGGTTCAACAACTTTTTGACTTGACCCCTTTTAATTTTGATTACTTTTTGTTTATTGATAGTCTTTCATAAATAAAAAATACGAGTTCTATTAGAATTTTTTTTCGACCAGGAGTCTTCACAGGGTACCCCTCAATTTTTTGTTATGTTGTGATGAGAGTGCATTTTGACGAGCGATTGTAAAAAAACTACTCAATCGATTTTCATAAATGATATGTCGTTGAATAGGTATTAGAACAAAATATTTAAAAATGTACACTGTTAAGTTTTTTAAATAATTTTTGACGGTGTAACATAAGAAAAAAACGGTGTAACATAAGAAGCCATCTTTTCTTATGTTACTTATGTTATGTAACATCGTAACATATACGAGAAGTCGTATTTTTCATTTATCAAAGGCTATCTGTAAACAAAAAATAAACCAAATCGTTTTCGCTAGATAACAAATTGTAGCTGCTATTATTTTCATGTATTTTTAGAAAGTTTTTAAAACAGGGCAACCGCGAAAAATAGAATATGAATTTAAGATGTTATGTTGTCGATTTCTACTTTAATAATTTATATACAAAGTTGATTTTCTTGGGGTTATTTTAATAATTTATAATAAATATCGGTTTTCGGCAAATGTCTGTAATGTTTAACTCTACTGCCGCTAGGGAGAAGGTAAAAGTCTTACTTTGTTTACGTATAATGAAAGCGGCTGTAAAATAACGCCATTTTTATTTTGTTTACGGCGGTAGTGATGTATAATTTCATTTTACGGCGGCAGGAAAAGTCGCCATTTCTTTCCATATTTATACGGTTTTTTTTTATTTTTTTCAAATAAATTATATAACTATGACAACAAAAAATAACAAATAGTTTGATTTGATTATGAATTTTGAATTATTGTATAACTATGACAACATAAAATAACAAATATTTTAATTGGATGATGAAATTTTGATTTATTATATTACTATGACAACAAAAAATAACAAACAATTTGATTGGATTATGAAATTTTGATTTGAAAGAAAAAATAGTGTATTTGATTTGGAGCTAAAGTGACTCTTTGTGTTCCGTCTATAATTGTCAAACTATAGACTCAACACAAAAAGTAGCACTTTAGCTCCTAAGTAAATAATACTATTACAGCAAACCCTCCTACAACGCGACACTTCTATAACGCGTTTTCGCTGCAACGCGCTTTTTAAATTGAGGCATTTTTTCTCACAACGCGATTTTTTTTTCCTACAACACGATTAAAAAATATATACTTTAAAACAAATCACTTTTCTTGCAATGTTTAAAATTTGACATGGGTTGTTTTGTTTAAATACCAAAATATGTGTATTTTACAGTTAAAGTAAATTTAGAATGAAAAGAAATTTTATTGGACAAGGCAAAAAGTACCTGGAGGTCGCCCAGTATTCAGGCGGATCCGCTGGCGACTGAGCTATATGAATGGGTTCCCAGCCAAACTAATCATCGGCACGGTACATCAAAAGCCCACCTTCATCCAGCCCATTTGCTAATCATTTTGCGTGATCCGTTGCACAACTGGATCGTTAACACACGTGCAAGGAAGAAGCACGCAAACCCGGAGACAATAACAGCGTTCCTGTTTTGCATTTAACTGCTAATTTATTTAATGATTTTGGATCAAGGCATCATAGCAAATTTCAAATCAATTTATATCCTTAAGTTGTTTCAACTAATTTTAGACAGAATAGACACCACAAATAATACCAATCAGCGAAGTTTGAAAACAGTTCTCAATTTCGGATTGTGTGGAAATTGTTACGGCATCAGTTAAAGAAATGCGCCAATCCACGTTTAATACTTGTTGTAAAGTCTTATTACCGGAAATGGTAAATCAAAGAGGTGCTGTTGAGCCAACTCAGGATGCATTTGGAAAAATACTGAATATTGCACATGCAATCGAACGCGATGCGTTGATTAATTACACACAGAGGATGAAATAAACGAAGCAGATTTGGTGGCAATAGTCAGTAAAACACTGCTGATTGTAGATAGTAATTCTGAAAATGTATCAAATGAAGAATGAAGATAAATCCAAGAAATTTACTACAAAAGATTTAGAAAAAGGTTTAGATATGGCGAAGAAGTTAGCGAATTATTTTTTAGAGATTGATCCACTGGAAGAAAGAGCTAAAAAATTAGGAAGAAATTTAGAAAATTGCCTGTTCGCCATTGACGAAATTTATAAAGATTTACACGCAAAAAGAAAAATATCCTTAATAACTGATTTTGACCAAGCCGAAATTGATTGCAAGGACTAACGAACCTATTTCTTGTTCCAATAGTATAGATTCTGGATATAGAACCAGCAAAACGTTCGCGGCAGAATCCTCTTATCCGATGAAGAAGAATTTGCATAAATAATACGCATCAACATATTTTTTTATATTTCAATTTTTATAAATTTGTATTTTTATTTAGTCCTTAATTTTTAAAAACGTGAATTATTTTGTTGAATTTTATTAATTTATTATAACTTCATCGAAGGATTTCTAAAAAAATCTTAAATATTAACTCATTAAAGTTTCATTTTATTAAGTTAAATACAGTTTTTCATACTAGGAACCTAACCCCTTTTTTTCAATAGAGTTCATGTCTCTTACAACGCGATTTCCTATTACGCGACGTTTTCTTAGAACGTATCTGTCGCGTTGTAGGAGGGTTGACTGTATATATATACTAACATATAAAAATATGCACTGTTGAAAATTTTAGTCTAAAATTGATACTTTTTTAATAACGTTCTCTTTATAAAGTATATGTATGCGAAAAACGGTATTGAATTTTATAAAGTGCAAAGTATTCAGATAATTTATAAGTTGAACTTCCCAATTTTACACCAAATAATATAAACTCAGGTAAAAGCAATGTTATTTCAATGTGCCGAGCCGAGTTTATTAATGTTTGGTAAACAATTTATTTTCTAATATTATAAAGTATGGAGATTTATAAATTGAAACTATATCATTTCTATATCCAACTAGTGTAATATGTTCAAGTTCCCAATTCTATACCAAATAATATAAACGGGGATAAAAATACAGTTAGTTACAATTTGCCGCGCAGCGTTTATATATGCTTGGTATTGAATTTATTTTCTAATCGTATAAAGTATGGAGATTTATAAATTGAAAATAACCATTTTTATACCAAATTAGTATACGATGACAAAAAGTACCGTTATTTTTATTGCGTTAAACGCGTTTGGTATAGAAATTGAATAAAATTTCATTTCTGAACAAAGGTGTGAGCAGTCATGATGAAAATAAAAGCGGAATTTTTAACACATTTTTGCATGGCATAAATGCACGCGTAGTGCAAGTAAATAAATTCGGGGATTCAACCAGCACTGCGGGTTTGGATTACTTCGATTTCCTATATGCAGGTAAGAGTTTTTGATATAATTGAATTGAATAAAATAGTCCACAATATCGTAATGTCAAACAATGTGTGATTCTGTTTAATTTTAAAGTAAAAATGTACTGATCCATGCTTAGACGGGTTGTTTTTTCTTACGTGTTTCAGGTAGCCTACATAGTAAATCATGAAACATATTGTAAAGCGACATCGCGAGAAACCAAAAAACATACATTTTAACAAAAAGAATGTTAAGTAAAATATTAAGAAAAACGCATAATGAATATAATGAATTTTTTGAAAATAAAAATGTATTTTAATTAACATAAAAAAAAATTGGTATATATTTTATACCGTTTGGTTTAGAACTTTTAGAATGGTAGGTATAAAATTTATAAATTATATTTATTAAAAGACACGTATAAAGTGTAGGTATAAATTTAATATATATATATAGATTATATACCGCACTAATAAACTGATAATAAATAATTTATACTAATTTTTATTATACCAAACCAATAAACTCATGGTATATAATTTATACAAATTTTTATTTTACGAAACTCATAAGCTTATGATATATAATTTATAGCAATGCATATAAATGATCTTTATACATAAATATATGCAATTTATATGGGGCCATTTATGAACTTTTATACCATCGAACTTTATTTAACTAATACCATTTCTTTATGGATTTATATAAATACCATTTTTTACCAATTTCATACCAATATTTTCAACCGTGTGGCATTTCTTACGCGTGATGAAAACATTTTACGTTCGTGAAATTGTTCTACTCGACGAGTCTCATTAATAAAATTGCACTCACAAATAAGCAGTGTTTTCATTTCTTGTATACATGTACTATTTTCTCGTATATGGGTAGTTCTACACACGAAGGAAGAAAATGGAGCTAATTACCGCACGACATGTTTTTTGCGTATAAGTTCTAGCAACTAGTTTTAGTTAAAGTTGATGACGTTCTTTCAACTTTTCTGAATGTGACCAGTCAAAAAAAAAAAAACAAAAAATACAAGAGTCAAAATTAATAAATATCCTTCTTACTCCTAAATTAACTCAAAATTATCTCAATATTATCTCAAAATACGAAATAAACATTTATCTAAGTCTACCCGCTTTTAAATCTTCCAGGGGACTGAGAACCAGGGGACTGAGAATTTATCAGTATTTCGCTTAAAAATGACAAAATTACGTCTAAAAAAAATAAATGGATTCTATACCAAGGCAATACATATTCACGACGTATAAAACTACAAAATTACCTGTAATTAAAATACTTTTTACGAAAATACTTGCCAGGGGACTGATAATTTGACTGGGCAAAAAACGATCTTGCTAGTAATGATGACTGTTTTGATTGATAAAACCTCGGACTAAGTAAAACACTTGCAATATTATATTTATTGAACTTTAATTAATTCCTGTGACGAGCGATAACTTGATAGAAATATGAATTTCCAATATTTTCAAGTGTTTTGATTTGACAGGAGAATAATAACAAATTCGTGGGACAAACTTTAATAGGGTATATTATCTTATATGAAATATAGAGTAATGTTATGATTATTTACACATTATTAAAGCATCATTTTTCAAAATTATTACTACAGTGTTAATTCGTCTCTACACACTTAGAATCATTGATTATATAGTTTACCAGCTTTGACTTTCAAGGTGGGGCACGCCAGGGGACTGAGAATTTGACGTTTTGAATAATTTTTTTCTAAGCAATATATTTCGAAACGGGTTTATTTTGGGTGACCAGCTAGACATAGTTAAGGTTTACAAATTTCATTTGACAATTTTTTTTTTCATATTAATATACGAAATAAGCAGAGCCGTCCAAAATTCCTATGTTTGTAGAATTACCCATATATAAATTGAAAATTGATCGCACTAATACAAAATATGTTACACCGCGGTAAATCTTACACATAGCTGTTTATGGTAACTAAAGAAAGATTCACTTACCCGACTATAGCATTATGTAAGGGCTCAGATCTGGACCGGATACGGCTTTCCCTACTACTGCTAGGGACCTTATCAGGCACACTGTGCAGGTCCTGATCAGTAATGTAACGCCTCTAACTATCCAAACCGGATCAGGCAGCCCTACTAGAAATGGACCAAGTAATGTAACGCCTCAAACTATCCAAACCGGATCGGGCAGCCTAGAAATGGACATTTAAAATAGGAAATTTTCTTTAACATACATTAGAAAAATTAGAAAATTTACTACTACATACATTAGAAAAAAATGTTTATATAAATATTCTAACTTTATAATTACCTATATGTATTAATAACGCAGAGAAACGATAACTCAAGTATATGTGAGATTTCGCAAACTATGTATATCTAAAATGGATAATACTCTAGTGAGTTTTAACCAAATGAAATTTATTAAAATGAAATAGGGCTCAGATCCGGACAAATAGGGCATACCTTAATTGGAAACTCAGATATGATTCTGATCCGGCCCTGGTCCGGCATTTACTACTAGAGATGAGATAGGTTTTCGAAATCCGGACCGGATCAGGACAAATACGCCACGCCCTAGTAGTGATATCAAGTGTGATTTCTGATAGGGACCGGATGCAAATGCTCTATTAGGATTTACCTTATTACCCCACGATCCGGCCCGGATCATAATAGGGCATACCTGAACAAATTGCTAGTCGAGCACATCAGCTTTTTTTTATTATTTTTTTTATTTTTTGTATAGTTACAAAAGAGGATATCTTGTACGTAACTTATATTAATTTTAAAAATATTAGTTTTTGAAAAATAGTTCGTTATTATGTAGAACAGAGCTTAATGTAATAAACTTAAATGGTAATCTTCACATAACAACTTAGTATTAATTGAAAGTGACAAAGTTTTTTATCTTAATATATCTTACATGTATTATGTGTTTGATTGTATGTATGTTTCCATGTAAAAATGGTTTAAATTGGAAAGTACATTATAAATTCAAATAATAATTCTATAATAAATGACAATAATTCAAAAACTGTGCACTTTACAATTATATAAAATAATTGAAATGTCTCTTTAGGGGCCTATACACTTGCAAGCATGCTTAACAGCACAGTTGTCAAACGTGCTTGTATAGCTGCAAAAAAGCTTGTATAGCGAGTGGATATAAATCAAGCATTAACTCTCAAACATGCTTGCAATATTTCTATAATCTAGCAGTACAAGCTTTTTGACATTTTCGACAATTGTTTGTTTGTTGTATAGGAATATAAACTAATTAAAAAACAAAACAAAAAAAAAACAAAAACAAGGACAAAAACTAATTAAAAAACAACTAAATATTCCTGCACCAGAAATAGTTGGGAATATCGGTTTAACAATGCCGTACGTTTTTGTTGAAGACGACGCATTTCCACTTTCTGATAATCTGATGAAACCTGATTCAACAGCTGTACAAGTACAGAACGATCCACACCGCCAATTAACAAAGGAGCAAAGAATTTTCAACTATAGGTTATCTCGGGCTCAACCTATTTTAGAAAACGTGTTCGGAATACTAATATGGAATATGGAATACACGATGATCGAAGCTTAATGTACAATAAAATTCAATCCGATTATGTTTTATCATTATTAATAAATCCTTCATTGAGTTAATAAAAAGTAGTTTATTAATCATTATCAGGTGACCAGATGTACTCATTTTGGGAGTACATTATACTCATTTCGGGAGTACAGTATACTCATTTCGGGAGTACAGTATACTCTTTTAACAGATATTGTACTCCTCAGATTTCCTGTACTCCTTTCATGTTTGTTGTACTACTTATACTCAACACAAAACAATTAAAGAATTTAACGTGGTTAAAGTTTCTAAATTCTTGACCTATATTCATGTTTTTTGTGTACGAAGAAAATATAAATAGAACGTGTACCACGCTGTATTATCTCTGGTTAAACATTCCAATTGAAAAAAATGAATTGGATTAATCGGCATTCTGCATTGGAATTTCCAATTGTGATGGCCCTGATTCGAAGCCAATATTTGTTCTGCCACTGTATAATGGCTTGGACTTTTGCTAACAAAATATAAAAAAAATATACACGGGATGCGGTTTGTCCCCACACGAATCCTAAATTTGGGAATCTCTTAACTTTTATAAAATTAGCCTATCATTGCATAGGACTACCAAGAATACAAAGAATAATATAATTTAGTAACATTAAATATATAAAAATAGAAACTTATCTTAAAGATCGTTGAGACTGATGAAATCCGAAATTGTTCCCCAGAATCCCGTACAACACATATTTTCCTTTAGTTTTATTATTTTATTTTTATATATTAAAAATGTATTTCATCTTTTTATTTATTTATTCCAATTCGAAACGATGATTGCAAAATCATTTATCCTTCTTTATTCAACAATTTTTTATTTCTTTTTGTTTTAAGACAAATGACGTATCACAAATATTTTTAACATTAACAAATCAAGGTTATTTTTCAAGGAAAATTTAATCAAGGAAAATTTTCTTCGTCACTACATATATGAATAATTTATCCTTTTCTTTGTTTAAACGATTTTCAAAATTTCACTATTATTTTTCACAAGTAATTATTATGAAAAAATATAATGATAAGACATACAATCACTTTTATATTGAAATTAATTGCAATATTTTTACTATTTTTACTTTGACTAGATGTGATCTTTTGAAAAACCAAAACCGGAATGAATTTCTATTATCTCAGATTTTTAACATCGAAAAACTGATTAAACAAAAAATGTGATTTTTCTTTGACATCTTCTAATGAAAATATGAAAATCGTGCAACACCAAGATTCAGCAAAAATTAGTAACGACATCTGTTCGTTAGAAATGAAAATAAAATTGGTACGTTCGTTTATTTTTATAGTATATTCGAAATTTAACTAGCCGTTAAGTATTAGAAAATTTTAAAATTATTATTAATGTAAAAATGAACTGAAACTATTGAAATAAATTTTTATTGAATTAGAAACAGAAGATGAATTGGTTTTATTATTGTTTAGGTGAATATAGCGGACGTTACACAATTAATTCCTATTCAAAAAAATTATTTCCAATACATACAATAAATAAAACAAGCTGACAATCATAAATATACACACACACGCAAGCGCTTGTGCAAACTGATGCTTGCAGTGAAAAATCAAATATGTTTGATATTTCGTCAAACAGTTTTGAAAGATTGCACAAGCCTTCAATCACTACCATACACTATCAAAATGCTTGTTTAATTACTCTATACAAGCACGTTTGACAACTGTGCTGTTAAATTGCAGGTGTATAGGTCCCTTTAAATAAAGTGCTCTTTTTTTAAATGACAGCCTACTAATTTGTGTCAAAAAGGTTTTTTTTAACTAGTTGCATGCATAATTATTTCGGGCAAAATTTGTATGTAACTATAAACTAAGTTGACACTGAAATGGGATATAAGCCGTATTAACTATAAAATACAAAGGGCGTCAGCCTTCCAATCAAAATCAATAGAATGCTTGTCATCCGTATATATGTCTCCACAAAACCTAAGTAAATAGATTTAGTGGATCAAATTTACTTTTCATCGAAGAATTTTATAAGTTGTTATTCGCAATAAGACTTTACGAAAAAGTATAAGCTTTATTTGTCATCTCTATTATTTTTTTCAACTGCAAAATTAATAAAAGAAAAAATAATGGAACGGAAATAGATATTTTTCTACCATAATTTTCTCCTTATTTTTCGTTTTATATAACTTCTTTGAACAGGAAACTTTTTATGGTGTTTCTTTTATTGTTGTTGTTTTTGTGTTTATAGTTTGTGGAGGAAAGAGGAAAGAAGGAAGTCATACACTGTACAAAATTGTTAAATATTTTTAGTTTTATTTGGTATAAATTCATAATAATTTTAATTTGACACAAGACATTAACAGTAATTTTACAATCAAAATATCACGATACCTTTTTATCTATGACTAAAATAAAACAGAATAATAAATCTAATCAGATATGATATAATAGCTATTTATGTATTAAGGGCGTAAAGTAGGTCTATTTTGCTTGAGAGTGAAATTGTTGCAATAAAAACGCGATCATTATATTCTTCAACAGTTCTATAGTTTATTAAATATCCCCCTAACAATATTATATTTTCTCAGAGATAGTAACTCCTCATTTTTTGATCATCACTTTTGCTTTTTCTTAGTTTTGAATATTCATATTCAATGAAAAAAAAATAAAGCAAATCCATGAATATTTTTTTCTTTTCCTTTTTGAACATCTTTCCTCATAATATTTAAATCATATTTTCCTTTGAAAAAAAATATTCAAAAAGTGGATCCTAATTAAAAAAGATTGAACATTATCACTCATTTCTCGTTTCGTTTTGTTTTTCAATTGAGCATCTTTTATCTTTTTTTTTCAAATTGATGCTCAGCGATCTTTTTCCATAGTTTTTGTTGAAAAAAACGAATGAGTTCTTATTCAGATATTGATGATTATTGATTGTTGTTTTGGTAAAATAGAAAATATTTTATAGAATAAAATTTTAGGTTTATGGTTGTTTCTGTTTGTTGTTTATTAATCTTACTATTTAGTTTATTGGAATAAATGGACATTTGTGAGTATATACAGGACAGAATCATTAATTATTTTTAATGGTTTGGTTTTAGATTTTGTTAATATCCAATTATGGTTTTGGTATTGGTTTAATACGTTTAATAAGTTTTGGTTGTGGTACTGATTTTTCGAAACAATAAATATTGGTTTTGGATTCAATTTTGTTTTTTCTAAACTACAAGTTTTGAGTTTGGGTTCGGTTTTGGTTTTTATAAATGATAAGTTTCGGTTTTGACTTTCTGACAAAAATGTTATTGTTGGGGTTTTCGTCAAACAATTTATTAAAAATTATAATAATTGTATTAAACCATTCCAATGTTTAAGAACAAATGCGGAGTCAATTAATAATGCTTAGGTAGAAAGTGTTTCATTTCATTGCAAAGAACCAATGGCAAGCCGGATATGAAGCTTTCTACCGAGGTTTGATTACTATTTTATTTCGAATTTGGTTTTGGCTTGATGATTTTTAGAATGTGATTTCGGTTACAGTTTGATGATTGAATGTGGTTTTGGTTTTAACGATTTTTTGAATATGGTTTTGTTTTAATATGAGGTTGGTTTTTTCGGTTTTGGTTTTGCAATAGCTGTTTGCATAACTGTTTATGTTACTATGTTGATGAGTGGTTGATTTACAAATTCTACGAAGGACAAAAACCAAGATTTTATCAAATATTGGTGTGTCATTTTTGCGATTTCCTTAAATTACTAACAACCAAAAAATAGTTATTTTAGTCATTGTTATTTCAATTACAAAAAACAGTCTTCTTTACACCCGAATTTGAATCGTAAAATGTATTTTTATACTTCCTATATATAATGAACTATATTTTACGTTTACTTAGATTTGCGTTTACTTAGTTATGTTTTACAACTTTTTCGGCTTCTATTACTTTACGCTCTTTGATTATTACTTTACGCCCTCATATTATTACTTTACGCCCTCATATTATTACTTTACGCCCTCTTAATGTTACTTTACGTCCAGTTTTTGTTACTTTACGCCCTCTTGTAGGAAGTATAAAAATGTTGTATGTAAATGTACTACAGGTGTGGGTTAGTTTTAGCCATAGCGAGTTGTTGTTCTCCACTAACGTCTCCGACAACAAATTCTTCCTGGGCTGAAATGTATAATTTTACTCCCTTGGTACATAAATAACTGTTTACGGTATACTCGTACAAAAAGATATTTTTTTCATGAGAACTTATAATCCAAACTGACCTTTATATGTAAAACTGCTTTACGGTTGAATGTAAAAATTCTGCAGCTAGCGAAATTGTAAATTCTGAGGGACATGATTTGTATTTTTGTAGGAGATAATTAATTTCTTTAACCTCACTATTTGTGATTTTCAAAAGTGCAGTTATGACTGACTGTTTCCAATCAATTTGAAATCAATTTTACGACATAAATGTCAAGTAAATTAGTGAATCATATGAATTTTTCAAATAGAAATCAGCTTTTGGGTTTATCTGAATAAACCTTACATTTATTTGTTAATAAAAACAACTTTTATCTCTAAACGTGTTTCGGTTGTGATTCGAACTCATAACCTTATCAATGCCAACTAAGTTTAAATCTTTTGGTAGACACGCTATCAGCTGCCCCATCGGCGTCGATGGTTAGAAACATTTTAATTACGATGTTGTATCTCTTTTTTTTTTTCTTAACGAAAAACTTTTTGTTATACACATGCACAAAAAATATTCAATTTTGTACTAGAATAGAATAAAAGAAAAATCTACTTTTCCGCACATATGACCACAAAATATTTTGTATGCCTGGCACGCACGCCGCCTGCATGTGAGATTTGTAGTTAAATCTATCCTAAATATAATATTGTTACGATTACAGAAAAATCTAGACGATTACGGTCACTTCCAGGAAAATCAAATCAACAAAATACTACAACAAATTAATGAAATGAATAGTGTTGTTGTTGTACTTCTTAGAACTTGGGTCGACAATGAACAAAATTGAATGATTTTATGAATCAAATCAGCATAACGTAAATTAATCGAATATTCTACTATTTTCTTAAGGTTTTTAGAAAGTGACCTCGAATTGTCTAGAATTAAGCGGAGTAGTCTATAAGAACTTGCCTGTTGTAAATTAGAATTAGTTTTATTTCAAATGTCTGACGATAAAGTTATAATTATAAAAGTGATATTTAAAATTAGTTTCTGTAAATAAAGTTTAAAGTCTTATTAAGTAGAAATTATTTCTTTAAACGTTGTATTACGGGAAATTTCTACAATCAACCGTTGGAGTTTCTGAAGCTGTTGAAAGAATATTCTAGTTAGGAATATTGTTTGCTGTATTGTTGCCTGTTGTTGTGGAATAATTAAGGAGTTAAATACTTAATAAAACCTGGTGTGCTTGCTTACTAATCAGTGATCGAACTCAGAAAGAGATTGGAAATTACGTTTATCGAATTGTGAGTAAGGTCAGTTCGAAGTAAGGTTGAAAAAACGTAACAATATTTCTATAGTACTAAAATATCAAAATAATAATTTAAATAACTAACCATCTAGTAAAAACAACTTAAACACAACCCAAAATCATTTGAATTGCAAGAAAAAACAATTATTTTGGGTTTTCAAAAAACCAGTTGCCAAAATTGTAAACAGCTGTTACTTGGATTACTATGCTTTTTAAAAATCCGTGGTTGGATTGTTGTGTTTATTTTTTCAGTTTAGTACAATTTAGCAGCGTGCTAGTATAATTTACAACTATTACAACGAAGATGGCGCACTTTAGTTATTTAAATATCTTAAATCGGCTTATAACTTTGTTAAATGTCGTAGTAGTAATCACTGTCATAGTAATAAAATGCAAAGGGATTTCTTTGTGCGTGCATCGTACAAATGGAATGCTTTGCCCGAATTAATAGTCTTGAGTGCCTTCAATCCACAAAGATTTAAAAAAGCGTCCACCTATACCTCAAGACGCATGTTGTTGTGGGACTTAGGTCTTAAAAGGTATCTATGTGTTGTTGTGATTTTGTAATTCCTACTGCACAACACTTTTTATTAAAAAAAAAAAATAAATGATTACTGAAATGAAATTAACAATTAAATAAATATTTATAAATTTTATGCATTTGTTACAAAAAATAGTATGTATTACTAATGCGAATGCCTTTTCCAAACGCGAGCGATTGCAGCACGAGCGTAGCGAGAAACTCTTGACTAACTCTTGTTTGGAAAACGCAATCGTACTAGTAATACAATCTACTATTTTGTAGATCAAGTTCTCTGAGAATTTAACATAATATTTAGCTAACCGACATTGGTGAATCCCATTTCCGTCAGCTAAGTGACAGTTAGTTTAAATTTAACTTAACTGTAACTTAACTGAGGATGGTGAAACTGGCCCTTAATGTTCCGTATGCACGACAAATTGAACACAAACAAACTATATTTAGACGAAGAATATTTTCTGGTATAAATGTGTACTGTAAAACAATACGGAATGAAGAAACAAAAAAAATCAATTCAAACTTTTTCAAAATGTGTCCAAATAATTTGTGCCAAAATGAAATTTGTAAAAATTTCCTGTTGGGTTAAATTAAATATACATGAGGCATAAAGAATATTCACATACACAAATCTCCGGGAAAGACGAATAATGCATTTCCTTTTCTCCATTTTATTTATGTACATTTTTCAATTTTATAGTTTCTATATTTTTTTTTAAATTTAGTTTCAGAGTATATATATAGTTTTAAGTTTAGTTTCTATGAAAATAATAACAATAAAACAATATAAATGCAAAAAGAACTTCTACAAAAGTTATTAGTTTTGGTTTTACTGTGTTAAGATCTTATAAAACTATATTTTTTCTTCGTTATTTTTGGTTTTCTAGAATCTAGAATATGGTTTTTAGTTTTATGTTTCAAAGGATTATTAAGAATTATTTACCCAAAGGAAAAAATAATACTGATAGTTTTATAAATTTAAATGATAATGATGATAATCTTAGTTGAATTTTTTTACGTTAACACTTTGGTATAAAAATGTTAAGATAAAGTTGGGTAACATTGTATTAAAATAATGACAAATGATATTTGTTGAAAATGTTTATATTTTATATAGATTTCTTATTTTGTACAAGAGCATGGTTTAGATGTGTTATGTACGAATAAAAATGCTTTTAGTTATTATGATACTCTGATTATTACTTTTTCTTCTGAACCCGACTAAAAAATTTGGTAATCGAAAATGATTTAATTGAGAACGAAATAATGGAATGGGCTACTGGTATCAACGAGAGAAATGTACTTTTTGATGAAATTTAATTGAAATTAATTTAATTTTAATTGAATTTTTCGAGAGCATCGCGAACAAGCGAAACAGCATCGATAATGTGATTGATTCCTTCAATGTTGCGGTAGAATGGGCAGAGGAAAATAACCTTACAAGCAATCAGATCTTGTTTTTGCGACGAATCAGAGAAAAAGCAGTTCTTAAAAGAATTAATCAGCATTATTTTAACTAATAAAACTGCTTATTTACCTATAAATCATAAAACTGATCTTTCTTAAAATTTATACTCCGTTTTTTCTATATAAGCAACTTTTTCTACATAAGAAACTTTTTTGAAAAAATTGGTTCAGTTTAGTTGCTTGTATAGAATGTTTACTGTATATATTTATACAACTTTTAAAAACAGCTAAAATTGATTAAAATCTAAGAAGCAAATAAATATTAGTAGATACATACAAACCAGTAACAATAAATTTAAAATGCCGTGGCTTTGAAACCGAAAATAACACAAAATCATGACAAATAAATATAAAAAACATACAATTTTTCATAGGAGCTTTTTGTGCACCAATTTTGCATTAAAATTTTCTTCTCTTCGACATACAAAACATGCAGTTTTCTATTCATAAATTTTATTTTGGAATATTTAATAGTTTTTCTTAAAACGACAAAAAATGTCGTATGTTATGGCACAAAAAATATAATTTGAATAATAAACATTACCAGAATTGAAAATACCTAGTAAAATAACAGTATTGCAAAGCAAAATCACACAAACTTAGATTCTACTTTAATCACTATTCCGATAAGGAATAAAAAATTCATGCGGAAATAGGACAGTAAAATATGTCTTGTTTATTATTCACAGAGCTGTGGGAGAGATAGAAAGAGAGAGAAAATCGATTTTGGAAAGTATGAGTATGTATAAAAACTGCCTTTAGTCAACTTTTAATTGCACTAGTATTTATAAGTTTTTCGTTGATCATAAAGTAGACAATATGATTATCTTATTCTTGAACTTTACGTATATCACCATAATAAATAATTTAAAATGTACCGTCGTTTATTTTGATAATTTTTAACTGCTTTCTGTTCTGATTAAGTATTTCTACTAAGATTAATTAATCTATTTTTCTGGAGGGAATACAAATTGTATTTTTATTTATTGGTAACTTTTGGTTTGCTCAAGCATTTTTCTTATCCAAAGTTGGGAATGATCTCGAATTAAAAAGTGCTGTAGCAGGTATAATTGCGGTGAACGCGCAGAATTCGAATGATTATTTTGTGTGAAGGTGTAATTGAAGAATTCCATCTGTACTACATTTAAGATTTAGTTATTATATCAACTTCTACAGCGAGGCCGTTTTTATCGCCATTTTTTCATAACATTATTCATAAAAAAAAACTCTTACACCAACCAATCCACCAAAAACTTGAATAAGGAAAACATTAATATTTCTTAAGCATTTGTGTGCTTTACTTATTTATTCGAACATGTATAAACTATGCAAGTCTTGTTTTCTTTCTCGCATTTTACAGTTCATAACAACCTTGCATATTATTCTTAGTTATAACTCTGTATGGGATTTGGTTTGATTTTCTTAATCTTATTTTTTCCTCGAAATAAATTTTTTTAAATTTGTGAAATAAATTTTCTTTCAAGATTGATACATTTTATGTGTTTTAAAAAATTAGAATATATTAAATTTCGAGTAAATTTTAGATTGTTATTTAGGAGAATTCTCGTAGGATAAGAAATTAAATTGTTATGATTTATTGTTTTAAGCAATTTAGATGGAATAAAACTAATTTTTGGTTTTGAGTATTTTGGATTGCTTTTAAATAACCAGTAGTTGGGGTTGTATCAGGAAAACTTTTTGGACATATATTAGCTTATACAGATCTCTAAAAAAAATTATGAAAAACGAATTGGTTGTCGGTATCGGTTTCCTTTTAGTATATTCCATATCCGTGTAGTATATATTGCAAACTTGATAGTTACTATACCCAAATACCTAGATTTAGTTTCAAGCAAATTCTTCCAGCTGACCTGCATCAGAAAAGAAACTTCTTCTACGAAGTGGTAAAATATTATTTATAAATTCGGTCCTGAAAAAACCAACCAAACCATACATAGAAGTAATTGCTGATATTGAGTTGAATTTTCTGACAAAATTTTCTGTAGGCGTGTCGTGCGTCGTGAGCTTCTCTGAATCGAGTCGTGAACTTCTTAAGATGGACTGTAACAAAAAACAAATATTTGTTGTGCTTCCATATTTATCGTGCAATTACATTACACTCTCACCAGCATTAGAACTGATGTGTGTTTTCAGCAATGTTAAAAAGGAGGTTACGATATTATAGGTTACACTCTCACCAGCATTAGAACTGATGTGTGTTTTCAGCAATGTTAAAAAGGAGGTTACGATATTATAGGTTATAGGTTATTGGCATCATGTCAACTGAAAAAGATTCAACATGAACGGTATAGATCAGTTGCCCTTACTATACTTGGTTACACCATCATGAAAAGAACAACTTTTTGTGGTCTGCTGGGAACAAGAAATCTAAATCTAAGTCTATTTTCCAGGTTGGTATTAGAAGGCTTTATAAGAAGTTAAGTTCCCAAAATATATATCAGGAGATTGCTATCCAATTGAACGACAAGCTTGCTCGGGAATGTGTAGCTCGTGACTCCAAATTTAAAAATTTTCATCCAACTCCCTTTTATTCATAAACACGTCAAGTGTGTCTAAATGCTTAAATGGCTTTTTTCACCGCTTTTTTTAAATATGAACACTGAACAGTAGAAGAACATTGAAGATGAAAATTCGCTCAACTTTGCACATATCGGTACTACCTCAAACGAATTGTGTATATGAATAGAATTTTATTTTTTCATCCTATTTACTTCTTTTAAAAAATATTTGTTGCTATTTAAAATTATAATAAATAGATCAGTTAACTCTGAATAGTCTCGGCTTAATAAGTGTTTGCCATAATAATGAATTTGTGCTATATTGTTTTTATTTTAAAGCTTTTTGCGTTTCATTGGTGCTCTCCATAGAAGCGTCTTTGAATGGCTAATTTATTCCAAAAGAACAACGGTATGATAGTAGACTGTCGTTTGGTTTAAAGAAAATAGTCGAATACACAATGTTGCGGTAAAATAATTCGGTCCACCAACACTAGCTATCGAAACTACTTCGGAATTTCATCTATTGATAACAAAAGGCGCTTTGAACTTAATAATAGTAAGAAAAATCTTGGTAAAACTCTATAAGCGGTCTAATTTTTTTTTGTCAAACACACTGAAAAAATTGGACAAGTGCAACAAAAGTTTTTGTAACAATGCAGGCTAGCCTTTGGTGGCAAAATTGGACGTGATCCCAAAACTATTCTACTGTCAATGTAAATTAAACATGTTTCAATGGAATGTAGAGGTTGAACAGATTAGTAAATACTAAATATGTATTGCAAAGAGGTAGGGTAAGTCTTTATTTGGTCAAATCCAACCTTGATAAGTGAGTAAAGTATGCTAAAGTGAAAACAAATATCTATTACGATATTACTAATATTAGGCTGCATAGCTTTTTATACAAAATATGATTTTGATTATATTCTATTCTTATTTTAGAATACGAAAAGTGTTATTTTGTGTTTAGCATATAATTGCTTTCTTGAATCATTAAGCAAATGTGCGACAGCCAACCACTAAAAAAGCGAGGTAAAAAGAAAATCTTCGCTACGATTAAAATCTTTAAAATATATTCAAACTAAGCTATAATAATAAACTGCACGAATAAATATTTTTGTTTAATTTCTTTTTTTAGATGTTTTTGTAGCTACGAAACCGTTAATCTGCTTGCTCTACCATATCAAAACTACTTGAATAAAAATTTTGTTTTTAAAGTTTAATTTTTACTTCTCAAACTTTTCTTAAACTTTAGAAAACTTGCCTCGTAACAAATAAATTTAATGAATATTTAATTTGAAAATGTTTGTCTTTTCCCTCCCCCGTATGTGTTTTTTTTTGTTTACTTAATTTGTATGTGATAAATTTTTGTTGTAACTTTTAACTATTAATAAGAAAACCATAAAATATAGATTTAGTAATTGAAATTTTAAATTCAGTCGATATAAAATTTTTGTTTAACTTTAAACTTGAATTTAAAAAAGTTTGTTGAAATTGAATTATGGGTGCTTTGACGCATATAAAAATTCTAGAACTAATAAGTTAACTTGAATTTTTAATAAAATTTGGTTAATCATAAAAAAACATAATATGATAATGAATCAACTTACAACTAATGGTTATTACAACTAATTACGACTCTACAACGTGACTTAGGATGTACATTATCACCATTCTATGAATTTACAACATGCTACTGTTTAGAAATTCACATTAAAAGTATAGAGATCGAATTTTTAGGACTTGAAGTATTACGACTACCTATAGAAAGAACAAAGGCACAACTTATTATCACTAAACCTAACCATTATAAGCATTTTTGACTGCATCTTTCGAAGCAAAAATTGACCTTAGCAATTCACTTGGCAAACAGTATGAGTAAGCATACATTATATTAAGAAAGATATTTTTTCGGCAAATGTATTACAAGTAAAAACCTGTGATCTAGTTTTATGGATTGGCTCTTTAATATTAAACAATTTATTTAATCCATCGAACCGGAAATAAAACAAATATTACAATATTTAAAGGTTAAAGCACCTTAACAAGATACATACATAAATTTTAACATATAATAAACAAATACAACTCCTCAAATGTTTCGGTTCATCGATTTAGATTTTACTTTCCCTACCCATCAATTACGTTTTGTCTTCTTTTCTTTAAAAGAATCAAACACTTTTCCATTTTACAGTAAATTTACTTAGCTGAATAACCTTCAAAGACAAGTCAACCATTAAAATGTAAAAATAATCGACACAAAAAAGTAATATTGAAAATTGTGTGCGAGGAAAACAATTTAATACATACATACTCGTATATTGTTCAAGTCACACAATTATCACTGTTTTATCTTATTTTTATTTTTCCATTAAAGAAAATGTATGTCTTAATTTTGTAATAAATTTTATGTAAGACAAATAAATTATTTCTTTGAAATATTATGTTGGTTTGATGATTGATGTTCGATTTATTGTTTGAGTGAGTTATATTTTAATTGAGGTATGGATTGTAAAAAGGTTTTAGAAATTTGTGTTTGGTTTTATCATTCCCAAATAACAACCGAATTCTAATTAACGATCTTTTCCTTAGGCACTATTATGCAATTATTATTTTCCAAATAGGCTTTGACGTTAAATCGTAAGAAAGAAACATAAAAAAGGTGCATTTATTTTATCTCGAATCCCTATGACGTAAACAATATTAAATATCAAAATTTGACTTGAAATTCCATCATAAAAAATTTTCTTACCCAAATCCAGCAAAGAAAACATGTAAGTTTTGTTAAAAAATGAAAAACAAAAATTCAATAATTTATTATCAATACACCAAGTTAACTAAACAGATCAATCTTAATCGTATTACCAAGAGAACCATATTGACATAATTAACAAAAATCACAATATTTATGTTTGATTTATGTTTTTAATGTTCTTACCAAGAAAAAAATGATACGAAATCAGCTACGTCATTTTATCAAAAGGTGATAAGATAGTAAGAAGAGAAAAGCATTTATTTTGAGATTTACAAAAATATTTTTTAGTCAATTATGGAATTTTGTTAACAAGATTAACATATTAAAAAGATAATGTTGTCTAGTACTTGTTGATTTAATTAAATTAGAAAATGATTTCTGTAAATTGAAGTTATGGTAAAGATATGAAATAAAGATTGAATTAGGTGAAATAAATTATCGTTAAATTTTTATTCTGGAATTTAAACTATTTTTTAAAATGAACCTCAAACTCCGAAGTGCCAAAATTTCGGTGTGTGGGCTATAATTTTTTATTTTTTTAAAATAATGAATGAAAATCTTATGCTTGTTTACTGAGTTTTCTTATTTTTAGTTTTCGCTATATACGCATTTCGAAAGCTTTGCTTTCATCATCTGTTTTTCATGAGTGAAAGTTTGTTCACGAGACGCGTTAGCGTCGAACGGGGCAATTTCACAAGCGTAAAATGTTTTCAAATCGCGTAGGAAATACAATTTTTTCTATTAGTCCCTGGGCTGGCGCCGATTTCATGTGATGAATACCACATATTTTATATTTCGTGAGGCGTTCGTCCTTGACGAGCCCGAAAACTGCGATTTTTCTCAAATCGACCGCTTTTGCGTTCGGCAAGCTCCGAAAAATGCTGATTGCCCGCGATCTTGTAAATTCGCTATCACATTTTTTTATTAACTGTGGGGGTTGGAAATTTGTTTTAGAACAAGTGGGTAAGCTTGTCCGACCAAAACGTGTGTGCTGAAATTTTAGTATGTTTGGATTGTCAGACTAGACAATAGCAGACAAATTTTTGTCGGACAAGGCTACCCTCGTGTTTTAAATCAAATTTCCAACCCCCATAGTTAAAAAAAAAATTTATACAAGATGGGGCAATCGGCATTTTTATAATATGTGGTAATCATCACATTATTAAAATATTTGGTAATCATCACATGAAATCGACGTCGGCCCATTGACTATATGATAGTAAATATATAAACGATATTTAGTAGAAATTATTAAATTAGAAATCGACGAAATAACATTCAAAATTCATATTCTATTTTTTCATGATTAAGTAGTTTGATTTAAAAACTTATAAAATTTAATGAAAATACCATACAACAATTTGTTATTCTTTTTACACTAGTGGAAAAGGGGTTCTTTTTATAGGAGATTAAGAAAAGATGAAAATAGACTTTTCATATTCTATCATAGAAATATTATATTATCTTGTTTAGTTTTGAACAAACCAAAAAAATCCATATGACATGGTCTTATATCTATATGACATGGTCCCATATGACATGAAAATACCGTTTATCATAAAATTGAAAAAATCAAAATTTTCCTCTTGTTCGTCTCAACTTTTTTATTTGTTTTACCATTTTTGTATAAGTGAGCCAATTTAATTTTTACTTTAATTAGATAATTAATGTTTTATTTTGTTAAGAATTCTTTGGGATAATTCAATTGATTTTAAGAAATCACGTTAACCATTATTCATTAGAAAAATGAATGTAACAGAGAAAAATTACGAAAAATGGACAGTTTTTTTCGGGGTATTTCCTTTTGATCGTTAATGTTTTTATACTGACGATGTAAATGTTTCTGCTCAAAACTTTACTGAAACCATTCAATTCGGTAAAAGTAAATTCGTTCCCTTTTAGAAAGAAAACCCGGCCTCCTCAATAGATGTACAAATATTTCACTCCGCTTCAATTACTCCACATTTATAAGTCCTGTATTCGCCCTGTATGCAGTATGATTGCCATGTTTGGGGCGCTGCACATATTTCCACCTTGGACTCTTTTCAAAAGCGTGCTATACGATTTGTTGGTGAACGAAATTTAACATCAAATCTTGATTCCTTTCAACTTCGTCCACTGCTGCTGATAACGTTGTTTTTATAATTATTGTCAACAGCATGTATGAAATCAAATTTAAATGGTTCAAACATATTCTTCCCCGTTTTACTCGTCAATCGGTTGGTGCAAACAGCCAAACTGTTAAAATCACTAACTCTCATAATGACAAAATGCAAAGGGATTTCTTTGTCTCTGCTTCGTACAAATGGAATGCATTACCCGAATCAATAGTCTCAAGTGACTTAAAAAAAATCATCCACCAACACCTCAGAACGTTATGTTATATATATGTGCTATAAGGTATCTATATGTGCTGTTGTGATACCTATTGTAATGTATGTTACTCAACCCTTTTTATTCAAAGAAAAAAAAACCTTTTGATTTTGGAGGAAAGAAAATGTTTGCCTAAAAGACTTATTGGAGTGTAAACATAAATTGACCATACATGATTTAAGTCTTAAGGTGTTGTTAGAAATTTGCAATTGTTAAGTTAATTAGATATTTAAATAACAACTATAGAAACCAACACATTTTTTTGTAAGCTTATACGATGACATAATAAGTCGAAATCGATTGAGCGGTCTATTATATAACATACTATAATAAATAAAAGTTTAAAAATTTGAAATAAAAACAAGTGCTTTGATTGATCTATGTAACCAAAAACCACTTCAGAGTTTGGAAATATTGTTACTATTTAAAATTAAATTTGTTTCTGTTTGTCTTTCGCTATTCTATACTCTTTAATTTAATAAAATTATTTTCAGTGCAATAAACAACTAAACTGTCAAGGTTCCACACTGTTAAAGTGACAAAATGGAGAGGGACTTCTGTGTCCAAACAGCGTATACAATGGTTTGACCGAATCAATTGTCTGAATTCACTTCAATCCACAAGGTTTGGTGACTTCACTCTATAAAAAAGCGTCCATCAAAACTTAAGAACGCATTTTGTTCCTATTACAGAACACGTTTTATTTAAAAAAAAACCATATCAATTCTCGTACACGTATATCCACTTTCAATTTTCTCTCATATTTCTTGATTATAAAAATCTAAATAAAACTACAAGAAAAATAACGCAGACATAAAACTTTAATAGTAGAGCTCAAGTATGTTGTTATTACAGTATCCGACCGTATCTGTATGTTATTTATTTTAATAAAACTGGCAGTCTTGGATTATAATTACCATTAATTACGAACAATTAACTGGAATTTTGTTCCAATTATGTTTTTCTGTTGTTGATGCATTTTACAGTTTTGAATAGAAAAAGTTAATAAAAATGATTGTGATGAATTTGCAGTTTATAGGAGCTCGATTATGATACAATGGAATATGAATCAGTTTATATGTCTTTGTAGAATAGTTTGTCTTGCAGCTTGGTATGTTGTATTGTTGGGTGGGTACTTTGGTTAGGTAGAGTGGTTAGGTAGGTAAACGTTATTTACCGAATGTGCAACGTATGAACCAAATTCATAATTTATAGTAATTGGGATTTTTACTCCAATAAACATCCATTAGTTACTTGCTTAAAATGCTAATATAAATATCCATATATATTAACTTCAAAATTTCTTTAGCAGTTAAAATACCGAAATTTCAAATATCAAATTTCTTGTAAACTAATACAGCCACCACTCCTCGTCTAATTCGCAACCAAAATAAAATAACCTTTGTAGAAGAAAAAACGAACAAAAAGGTTTAGCATAAACTCAATGTAAATGATTAAGCTCTTAAGCGTCAAATTTTCGTTTTGTTTTTAAATCTTATCACTTAATTTGCATAAATAGAAAAAGGTTAGTTTAAGGTAATTTGTTGTGAAACCCAAATATATTCAAATTTTTATCAATTTAATTTTTTAGCGTTGTCATCTCCATTTTTTTATTGGATTAATTTCTTTTATTTTTTCTTATTTTTCGCCTAGAGAAATTTATTGACTATGAATAATTAAAATATTTTATAAAACAAAATTTTCAAAAAGTTATCCGACTGAGTTTGTGATGATAAAACGATTTTTTTAGGTTCAACAGAAAATAAAATTAATCAGAAATTTTAGCGTAACCAAAAGTTTAAAAATAAATTTAGAAATCTGTATAGAAATCTCTAATGTTTGTCAATTTTACCATTGAAACTTTTCCGAAAGAGCAAGTTATTCATCAATCAAAAGCCATGCTATTTGTTTTAAACGTGTAACTTTGTTTTTTTTTACACCTAAATGATAATATTCAATTTAAATAAATTTTCGCGGTCTTAGATGTTTTTTCTTGTCATAAACTTACCTAAGTAATTTGTAAAAATATATCCGTAGAAAAGTCAACCTTATATATTTGCTTGCCCCGGTGTTTGTTTTATAAAAATTTTTGGTGTGTTCTGGTTTTCCCGTTTTTCTTTTATATAATGTTTTCTACTGATCTTATAATGTTATGACAGAATATTTAGTTTTGACAGGATAATAATCACGTTTAGAAACAATTTTCGAAATAAAACAAGTAGGAGTGATGGATAGAAAAAGTAAGGTTTAAATCGTTGATCGAAAGTGATGAGAAGTTGTTATGGATTTAAAATTAAAGCCGATGAATTATTGATTAAATAAAATGAATAAATTTTTGACAATAGCCCTAATTAAAGCTCGAGGGTTCAAAAATGTGGATTCTAGATTGCAAATTGTATTTTAATCAATTATTTTGTGATCGATTAATTCACAGATACAGGAGTACGTGTCTATACCTAGAAATTATAGGGGCTTCAAAATATAAATAATAACTTAATATAAAAAATAAACGAATGTTTGTGATATAGCGCAAGGACTCATAAGTTTTAAATGCTATAACCGCAAACGTTTAAGCACATTTCTCATATATATATATAAATATTGCCGCTTGGTAAGTGGAATAAAATCTTTAGTATCAGAATTTAAAAAATGAATGGTACTGTAAAATTTTGCTTTAATAAAATGACAATGTTGTAAGTTTTCCCGCTTTCGTGATCTCAGTTTCTGCTTTTTTGAATTTGATAATTAAGTTTGATATTTTGTTGGTATTTTTATACTATGGACGCGATTTGTGAATCCAAATATCAAATTACAAATTAAATAAATTATCCTAAAAATTATTATATCTCTATCTATTATATCCTGCGCTTTTTTCATAAAATTGACAGAAACAGTTTTATACTTGATTTTTTTATAATAATAAAACATAGTTTTTTGAAATTTCTTCAATGAAAATTATTTTGAAAATTATGAAAAAAGTATGGCACAAAAATCTTATATTTGCAAATTGAAATGTTATGGATTAGATGAGCAACTAATTTCCTGCATACAAAGTTTTATATCTGAGCAAAATTTTTGAGTCAATGTTGACGGGGTATCATCGGATGTATTTTCTACTAATGCAGGAGTTCCCCAAGGTTTTGCTTTATCCCCAACTCTTTTTCTAATCCATATTAATAATTAGTTGGTTTCAACAATCAACCCCATCCATAGTTTTACTGATGATAGCACGCTTAATGCGTCTTATGTTGCACCTAAATTATATTCACCTTTAGAGTTTGAAAACTTTAGATCAAATTTGATAGATTAATTAAACGTTCCCGACTAGCATTATGTAAGGGCTCAGATCTGGACCGGATAAGACTTTCCCTACTACTGATAGGGACCGTATCAGGCACACTGAACAGGTCCTGATCAGTAATGTAACGCCTCAAACTATCCAAACCGGATCAGGCAGCCCTACTAGAAACGGTCCATCATTTAAAATAGGGAATTTGTTTAAACACACATTAGAAAAGTTAGAAAATTTTCTACTTCGTACATTAGAAAAAAATGTTTATAAAAATATTCTAACTTTATACTTACTTATATGTTTTTATAACGCAAAGAGGCGATAACTAATGGGCGAACTAGCGAAAACTTAAGAGGCTTAAGACAACTTAACGAATATCAAAAATCTAATTTCCAACTAGCGAAATCTTAATAACTTAGCAAACGTCAAAACTTTTATTTTTGAAATGTTTATTTACATATAATTAATTATAATTATTCAAAACAACAAAACAATTATTATTTATTTCTATATTTTATTCAGTTTCGTTATACATTGTTATGATTATACATTTAAATAAAAATAATAATACAAAAATTAAGTATAAATAAAATGGCGTTTGACAAAGTTTTTGAGTTCCTGCAAATAAACAAAATGAAAATTACTTATTAAACAAAAAATGAAAACTATGTATAGTAGAATTTTTTGGCCAGCGAACACGAAATTTGTTTGTTATGCGCATATTGTTTGCACATGCGCATATTGTTTGCACATTCAGTGTCTCGATTAAAATATTAAAAAAAACTATTGGGGTCCTATTGAAATGAACAAAAAAACGCATAAAATTAAGAAATTACTATTGAAATTCAACCAATTATAATAGAAAACCTAGTAAAAATATTAATGATTTTGTAGGCGAAGTAACAAAATTTTGATAATCAAAAATAATTATAATAAAAAAACGACGCCTATGGAAACAAATATCACAACAAACAAATGGTACGAACTAGAAGTAGAAATTTAACTAATATAATTGTTTTGAAAACAAATTTATCCCAAAATAAATAATACATCTCTGTTTTACTTTTTGTCTCATCTTTTATCTCTTGCTGCGTCGTATCTGTCAAAAATTCGCTGGCAACATAACAATAACACTGTTTTGATTTTCCACATCAATTTTATTTAAAATTTTCACTTGATTGAAACACAATTATATTTAGGTTATGAAAAAAACTCTAATTGATTTATCTGTTTTATTTATTTTAAGCAAACTTTTTGAAAACTAGATAAAACCACAATGAACAAACAAAATTATTAAAATAAAAACCACAATTTTTTGAATTTAATATGTAATTATATTGAAATAAGAAACAAAAACACAAACAATCTAACACAGCGGTTCTTAAACTTTTTTGTATTGCGACCCCAAATTTTAAATGCCATATTTTGGCGACCCACCTATATTTTTTTTGACAAATAAACGTTACTAAAAAAAAAAAACGTTTAATTAAACAACAAAAACTATTTTATTTTCAGCTAATATAAAAATAAAAATTAATAACATTTTCCAGTTATAACAATATGGAAATTAATAAAAAATAAAGATTAATAACCTTTTCTAGTAAAAGAACACAATATCAAAAACTATTGAAAAAAAGTTGTGTTGTAATGTCCTTATATTTCCAGACCATAGACGCATAACAACGACGCATAACATCTCATCCATAGATGTTTATGGTAAGTCAAGAAAGATTCAGAAGCTTGTAAATGGTTTAAATTTGATTATTTTTTCGGTCAATCAAGTGTTGAAATTTAGGGGGGGTGGAGAGGCTACATACTAAAAATATTTTTTTTTTTTCAATAACACAAAAACTGTGCACCGCTAAGTTCTAAAAAAATTGTAATGTTTCTTAAATTAAGTGCTCCTTCATATGACACCCCATTCGCTTGGTTCAAAAGTGGTTTTTTACTCTCCCCACACCCATCCCCTAAACACACAGAAATATAGTTATTTGAGACTTTGCTATGATTTTCATTCAAAATTTACAAATTTTCCTGTCTGCGAATTTTTTCAAATTTTTCTGTCAACCATCGTCGAAACGTAGGGAGCGAAACGATCTGAATTTTGCACTTTTTTGATAATAACTCAAAAACTTAACATCACATAATTCTAAAAAAAATTGCAATGATTTATAAATTAGGTGCTCTTTTAAATGACATCTCCATCGCTTGGGTCCAAAAAGATTTTTTTTTACCCTCTTTACACCGGTCCCCTAAACACACAGAAATATAATTATTTGAGACCTCGCTATAATTTTCATACAAAATTTACTAAATTTCCTAGCTCTGTGAATTTTTTCAAATTTTTCTGTCAATCAGTGTCGAAACGTAGGGGGAGGGGAACGGTCTGAAAGTTGCACTTTTTTGAAAATAACTCAAAAACTGTGCATCGCAAAATTCTAAAAAAAATTGCTATGTTTTCTAAATAAAGTGCTCTTTCAAATGACACCCCACTTGACCCCATTTAAAATAGTGATTTTACCCCTCCTCATATCCACCCCCTTAATAAATCTAACTATGAGGATATGACACTTTTTTATATTTTTTATTGAAAACGTACTAATTTTTCTATCATTCCAAATACATTTGAAAATTTTCGATCAGTTAGGTTCGGAGCTAATCGAGGTAAGAAAACACGAAAAAAACATCATTATTCCAAATTATACAAAAAATGGTGAGGTGTAAAATTCCAAAATACATTTTTAAGAAATACTGAAATGAAGCCCTTTCACATGATACCCTACTTGAATCTATAAAAAAATATATTTTCTCAAAAGTCTCACATCGTACCCCTGTAAACCAAACGAAAACCACTTTAGTTTTATTTGTATCGGTCATTTCATGTGAGCAGATTAGTTTTATACGCACCTCAAATTTCAAGTCCATAGCATTTGTAGTTTACGAGATAATCGATATAATGTAAAAAACTCGTTTTACTCTCACCAATAGTGTTCCGTATAAAAAACGGAACCCTAAAAACAGCACAGACAAACGTCGCTTAAAGATTCCTCGTTTAACGGCTCCGCAGTTTTAAGACTGCACTAGTGTTTGTGACAAACTTTACGCCCTTAATACATAAATAGCTATTAGAATTAGAAGATCTGCGAAAAAAAGAAAAACAACTTACTCTGGATATTTTTTTTAAGAATACATTTTTTTTACATTAGGAACCGATTGGTCAAATTGCCATATAGATTCATACAAATTGGTACCTCGTAGTACCAATTTGTAACTGGTATAACGACGTGTTTTCAGGGACGCATTCCCTTCGTTAAGCGAGATTTACCTGTATGTCAATGTTAAAACAATTGGCATTCAGATTATGTTGTGTTGGTAAATCAAAACCATCAAAAATCCTTCAGTTTTTATTGATTTTTATGTTCTCATTCTTTTTTTATCATCTTATAATTCTTGATTATTAAGCATATATTAGGATTCCTACACATAACATCACTTTCATGTAAAAGAAACCTGGAATTAATTTCTTAGACAGAGCTATCTACCAACCTTCTAACTTAAGGATAAATATCTTTATAATAATTTATAGTATGTCAAAGTGATTGCTACTCTTAGGGTAGATACTTATCGTCTTACTTACTCTTACTCTTACGTTAATATTAATGTGTACCAAATTAAACATGATAACGGTACTAAGAAACTCGTAAACCATATATTATTTGATTATTCGTCGATTTTACGCAAAGTTTTGATTATCAAAGATTATATTCATAAAAGATTTATTCTCTTTCCTCTGTAAAAACACGTTCTTATCGTAGTGACTTCAATTTAATGTGTTTTGTCATTTTATTTTGTTTACATTAGGGAAAAGGATTTGTTTATTGTCGAATGATAACGAATAAATTATGGTAGATTTGACTCATGTTTATAGATATTGCTTAAGCAAACCGAGTAGAAAGATTAGAAAATGTTAATTCTAGTCATAGGATTTCTTAGTATAAATATTAAAAAATTTTTATGCACTATCTAAATATAAATTCAATAACAATTTTTTATGTGTTTTTATGGCAGGAGGTTTAAACCAGATACTCAAACAATTTTAAGCTATTAGGAAATTACAGTAGTGGCTTGTTAACTTATATAAAAGTTATCTGGCTAAATTAAGGTTTTAAATCATACCACAGAAATCATCGCTCAAAGTGTTACCAACCTCACATTATTTTTTATAAAATAGTTGGACAGTAAGAATAATATTAATTTTCTGTTCCATTTCTTTTCCATTTCTTCCATTTTTCTAAAATTATTGAGTTACAGTTTTGGTTACACTAATAGAAAAACTAATTTAAGCTGTAATTTTTTTATTAAAAGACATTTAGTCATGTTTATATTTATTGTGCTAGACATGTCCAACCGATCACCATAACTAATATTTACTGTGCCTGCTCATATGTCAAATCGATTTTTTTTGTTTGTTTTCCTTTATTTCTCTCAGAGAGAAACAGGTTTGTATTCACATAGACGTGCGTAAATTTTTCATTTGATTCAAAATTGTACAATTATTGCGAGTTTCTTTTAAATCTATAAGAAAAAAATCTACCACAAAAAATAATAATTTCTCCCTCCCTGCGACTGTATAAAACGAAATGAAAAAAAATGACAGATTAGGATTTCATTCTAACCTAACATATAACTTTTGATCTTATATCTATCAAAAATAAATTAGCCCATAATGAAAAGTTGGTCGCCAGCAAGTTTTCATAACATACTTTGAAAATATTTACATAATTTAAATATTTGTTCGTGGTATTAGAAAATATTCTTGGGAATTATAAAATATTCATATATAATATCACGAGTCGTCAAATAATAGTCGATTATTTTTCATAATCATTGTTACGAATGTCATTTGAGGTCCCGAGTGCGCGTAGGAAACGAGGGAAATTTTTAACCTCAAATGGCATGAGTGGTAATGTTGAAAAATAATCGACTAATAATTTGGTGACGAGTGGTATTTAGCAGACAATTTAACGAACAGAAATAGTAACATTATTTCATACAACATAATCCTTTGTTGTCAAACAAAATTAAATATTATTTCATCTTAGTAGGCGCATAAATGTTATAAATTTGTAATTTATTTTTGACAAATAAACATAAACATGCAATCATTTATGAATGAAAACGGACATTTTTACTATTTGCAAATTGCATTTTCACATAATTTTGTATGTGAATTTTTGTTTTAAATTAATATATTAAGTAGGCGGAAAATATTCGAAAATATTCGCTGTTCCTTCCCAACAGAGAAAAATAATCGAAACAATTCGTTTTGATTTGTTAAAAAATAGCAAATGAGCCGTTTTTATTGGACCTTATCGAAACTTTATTTAGTGAGTTGAATTGTCGATAAAATTCGTTTTGATTTGTTAAAAAATAGTAAATGAAGCGTTTTTATTGGACCTTATCGAAACTTTATTTAGTGAGTTGAATTGTCACTATTATAAAATCACCGGAAATAACACAATAAATGTAAAATACTCTCGTAATTATTTTCATTCATTTTATAAAAATTAGCACAACTGAAAAGAATACATTTTACTTTTTGTTTCGTTTTAACTTATTTAATTGTTTTTAATTTATAATTTAATAAAATAGTTTGTTGTTGTAAATAAACAGAAATGCAAATGGCGAAAAGAGAAATTGA
Organism: Diogma glabrata; assembly: GCA_963693315.1. Taxonomy (NCBI): domain Eukaryota; kingdom Metazoa; phylum Arthropoda; class Insecta; order Diptera; family Cylindrotomidae; genus Diogma; species Diogma glabrata. Next base: position 426,550,876 of record OY856187.1, read on the forward strand.
ATATGACATATGATTGATCACGATTTGTTATGTCTCTCTTCATACAATTTTAAAGTTATGTTCTCTCTATATTTATATGTACTCTAAGCCAAGTCTAGACAATAAATATAAACTTAACTAATTGTCTTTTGATCATAAATTTTATAACACGTTTTCTAATCACAATTATCAATTTTCAATGTATCTTAATTTTGTGAACGACAGCTACCATTGAAAAAAAAAGAACACAAATTCTGCAGCACATTACAAAGTTTTTGTTATAATTCATAAAAAAAATAGAGATACATAAAATATAATATTATTAGATATAACTTGCGCTTTTCTTTTATTCTTGGATCGTTCTCCAACAATACCAAAGTCCAAAAAAGATCTTTTGAAGTCAACCAGTTTTTAAGAATGCCACGGCGTACGTGTTCTTGGGGTTGCAATGCCGGTCTGCTCTCTATTCTAGAGTCCCACCGTTCCACATTCTTGTATAGAGCAATTCCATCCCAAAGCGATCACCTGTTGTCCATCAAAATTTTATTTTGCCTTAAACTATTTTCATTCGGTAGAGTATCGAAAATGGTTTAGTAAAAATTTTTTTTTGATCCAAGAAACGCTTGGTTATCCTGTGCTGGTATGGTCTAAAATCGCAAACTGTGCTTACACACGTATCTTGAAAATGCAACCATTTCTGAACGGCTGAACCGATTTTGACTGCAGTAGGCGCGTTTGAAAGCAGAAACATAGTAGTTTCAAGGAAAATTTTTATCTGAGCATGTTTTTATAGAACATCTATGATAAAATTGGAAAAGGGTCAGAAAAATAGTCATTTAACATAGCCTGAACTGAAATTTTGCCCATTAAAAAAAAAAAAAAACTCATATATTAGCTTTTTAGTTTCCAAGTATAAAAATGATTTTTTAAAATTTTGTCCCACAAGGGTTCTTTATATGAAGCTTTAATCCAAATTTCACGCTCATTAACCTTAATAAACTAAAAGCAAAAGACATACATCTGAAAAAGATAAAACGAAATATTAAAGTACTTTTTTATTCGCCTATATACTAAAGTGTTACTCTATTACTGTGATTTACGGCCTTAAAGTGTCACTTTTTAATTATTTATTTTGTTGTCATAGTTACGTCCAAAAAAGTAAAAAGCATTTGTATTTGTTTAAATTTGGAAACACTATTAGAAAATTTTCTTTTTTTTCCGATAGTGCTGCTTCTCAGTACAAAAATAAAAAAAATTTTTCAATTTATGCGAAATGAAGCAAACGGAAAAAATTGATTTTGAGTGGCATTTTTTTGCTACCTATCAAGGAAAGGTCCATGCGATGCAATTGGAGGGACTCTGAAACGTATGGCTACTAAAGCTAGTTTGCAACGTGTGTATGTGGACCATATATTAACAGCAACAGACTTGTTCGAATGGATACAAAAGAAAGAGTCTAACATTAACACCATATTTTGCTCTCAAGATGACGGACGATATGATGGAGAGAAAATTACAAAACAAATATAATAATGTGAAAACGATTGTAGGCACACAATCCTTTCATTCATGTGTGGCATTTAATGAATATAAAATGACTGTCAAAAGATTTTCTTATTCAGTTGATTCAAAAACAGTTAGTTTAATATAAATAAGGTAACAAGAGATTGACATTATGTTAAATAAGATTTGTTTTTTAAGTTCTAATATTTTTCTTTCTTTTTTATCATTATATTTATAGTATTATATTTTGGTGTTGGGTTCAAATTGTAATTTAAAATAAAAAAAATTAAAAAAAAAATATTATGCAAATAAGTATCCTAGTTCAAAATTGTATTTTGGTTCGGAGTGCGATAAAATCTTCGTATAATAACGTGTATTCTACTTGCAAACTGCCTTTTTGATTTCACACAGTATTTTAAAAAAAAACCACATTTGCCAAATATCCAACAAAAGACGAATAAAATGTTATTTTTCATTAATAATTTATTAAACACTTAAAAAACGTTTTTCTTTTTTAAATAAATTCTTTTACTAGTTTCAGTATAAACCATCTTCAGAAAGAATTTTTGCTACCTTTACCAAAATTCTTTCTGAAGATGGTTTATACTGAAACTAGTAAAAGAATTTATTTAAAAAAGAAAAACGTTTTTAAGTGTTTAATAACTTATTAATAAAAAATAACATTTTATTCGTCTTTTGTTGGATATTTGGCAAATGTGGTTATTTTTTAGAATACTGTGTGAAATCAAAAAGGCAGTTTGCAAGTAGAATACACGTTATTAAGTATTCTAGTGTTTAAATTAAGTGGTTTAATTAATTAATTAATTAATTTATTATATTTTTTTCATTAAAAAAAAAGTATTTTAATAGTTCGTTTTTATCTTTCTCAAGATGTTTGTCTCTGGTTTTTAGTTTATTAAGAACCCTATTATGCAGGACAAAATTTATAAAATCATTACTTGAGAACGAAAAATATCCCTATTTTTATACTTGGAAACTAAAAAGCTAATATGTATATGAAATTTTTTTTTTTTTTAATGGGCAAAATTTCAGTTCAGGCTATGTCAAATGACGATTTTTCTGACCATTTTCCAATTTTTTCATAGATGTTCTATGAAAACTTGCTAAGATAAATATTTTCCTTGAAACTACTATGTTTATATTACAAACGCGCCTACTGTCGTCAAAATCGGTTCAGCCATTCAGAAATAATGGCATTTTCAAGATACGCTTGTAAGCACAAATCGCGATTCTAGGTCACACCAGCACAGCATAACCAAGCGTTTCTCGAAACAAAAAAAAACGTTTTACCAAACCATTTTCGATACTCTACCGAATGAAAATAGTTTTAGACAAAAAAAAAATTTGATGGACAGATTTTAGCTAAAAGTGATCGCTTTGGGATGGAATTGCTGTATATTCACTTCCTAAACAGATTGCTTCAAAAATCTATATTAAAAAGATCAAAAAACAAAAGATTAAGGTTTAATCTTAATTGGTTCACTAACTAAATTATGACTTAACAAAACAACCAATAACCAATAACAATACACAAAGTTAAATTAACTTGAAACAAATTACAACACAAAACACAAAAGAAAAATAATTATAACAACTTAACAACACCGGATCAGAAGAATCTCCCTGATACAGCACGACTTCTTTGCTCGAACGCTCAAATTTACTGACCGTCATCATTATCATTTCTCTTATCTATATATTTTATTGAATAACAGCTGTTCCATAGAGATCGTAAATATTGAGATGTAAACGATTAAACTCTCATTATTTGTTAAATTTGTCATAATTAAGGACAAACACATCGGAGAGTTATTTATCGATAAAATAAAATTTGGACCTCAAAAATAATACTACGCGATACACCAAAGTTATTGTTATTATTTTCTTCTTTTTTTATGTTTAAAATTTCTAACACAGTAGAACCTTACAATTCACATCTTAAATTTGTTTTTCTATTAGTGAAACTATAAGTGAAAGTAAAACTATAACACCTTTAAAGGAACTGTTGTATGTCATGTAACCCAATTTTTTTAAATAGTTTTGCAGATGATAGTACACTGCACAAGTCATTTGTCTCATTTTCTTCAAAGGGTAATAAAATTCATGAACGAATGATAAATAAATGTAAACCATAAATAAATAAAGGTAAACGAGGACTGATTGGAGTGACACAAATTTGGTCTTCTTTTTAACTTTAATTCAACCAGAACACAGCTTTAGATTGTTTTCAGATCGCAAACCGAGTTTCCCAACTATACTTCAATTAGTATGTGTGAATGAATAGACGAATATAAAAGCACTCGTTTATTGGGAGGCAAATTTTTCAATGACCTACTTTGGAACGATCATATAATGGCGATGGCAAAGAGCGCGTCTAAAAACTTGGCCTCCTCAATAGATGTTAAAATGTTTTCACTCCCTATCAATTATTTCACATTTAAAAGTCCTATATTCGTTCTAGTATGGAGCATTGTTGTTTGGGACGCTGTATCTGTATTCTGGCTCTTCGATTCTGTTAAAAAATGTGCTATACCAATTGTGGGTGATCGAAATCAAATATTAATTCCCTACAACATCGTTGCACTACTGCTGATCTCGTTGTTTTTTTTAAATATCGTGTTACAAGCAGTACAAGGATGAAACCAGATCCATCAAGCCTTAAACATATTCTTTACATCGTTTACTCATCAATCGGTTTATCTAAACAGCCAAACTGTCAGAATCACTTACTGTCATAGCGACATAATGCAAAGGAACTGTCCGAATAAATGGTTGATTTGCCGGAATCAATTGTCTTTAGTGGCTTCAATCTACAAAGGTTTACAAAAAGCGTCCATCAACACCTCAGAACACATTTTATTGTTAGACCTAGGTAGTTCTTAAAAGGGCTAGAACACATGTTGTTGTGAGACCTAGATTTTATCTATGTGTTGTTGTGTCACATTTTGTAGTACCTATTACACAACAGTATTTTATTGAACAAAAAATTTCTATACTATCCCGAGCAGAAATTAGTTAGGGAAAACCTGAATACAGTCAGGGCGTGATCAGGGCTTGGTCAGTTCTACAAGGGAAATCCCTATTGGGGCAATCTGATGTGGGCCTGTTCCGAGCCTGATTTAGAATACCATTTTAGGGTTAACCTTATTTGCATATATCCGGCCCTGATCAGGTTTTTCGTATTTGACCCCTAGCTGAAATTTCAATTGGTTAAAATTCACTAGAGTATTATCCATTTTAGAAATATATAGTTAAAATTGTTTCATATATATTTTAGTTATCGCTTCTCGGCTGAAGAACTATAATAATAGTGATTAAGGTGGTATGTATGTTTAATTTTTTCCATTGTAATTTTTTTATTTTAATTTGATTAATTTATGTATATAATATATAAATATATATCAGAGTCTGATCCAGATATCCTAATCAGGGCCTGATCCGATTATCCCAATCAGGTTCTGATCCGGTAATCCCAATCAGGACCTGATAGGGCAAAAGCGTTACACTCATGACTCATGATCAGGGCTCCATCAGGCTGCCCTACCAATGCCTGATCCGGGTTAGGGCAAACCTGATCAGGGCTTTACTTGAGTCCTGACAAATTTCTGCTCGGGATTGTATTATTATTATCACGCACGTATATTTTACGTACGAAGCTTTGGTGGGCAAGTTTGAAACACTTGTAGTCGCCTTTTTTTTAATGTAATGTCTTCGAGCTTTTAAGTTTTGAGACTAACTAGACTTACTCTTCAAAAATCACAAGCGCTATACATAGAATGTGCATCTTATTGAAGAAAAACAAACTTTAAGGATTTTTCTTATAAAAAAAGTTTTCAAAACATACTTACATATTTTGTTTCGTCTTTCACTTTTATATCTTCTTCTTCCTAATCCTAATCTTCCTAATAATTTCAATTAGGCTATACATATTGTTTTAAATTACCAAAATATAGATAAATTAAGATAAGACGTTTGAAATGGAGTTGTTATGGCCTTGTAATAATTCTGATGATTGTTGATTTTTATGCGGTTTTATTTCTCAGTTCGGAAACAAAAAAATTGAGTAATAAAAGTGTGTTTTCTAGAAAACTACGGGCAGACCATTAATATTTTTATAGAATTGAGGTTATTATTGGAAATTAAAAAATAAAATTGTTTTTGTAGTAAATAATATGCTGAAAAGTTATTGTTTTTTGGTTATGTAATATTTTTTAATAATAAATTGTTATGGCGCCATTCGTTTTTATGTTGTTCTTCTGATGGTTCTATTAATGTATTTATGGCTATGCAAAGTTTTTTATAAAAGGGTATCTATTTTACAATTTGAGCGATGATTTTCGGCGAGTAGAAGACTGTACTTTTTCTACTACTTTTTAAAAATTAATATTAATTATTAAACATTTTCATTTATAATTACATACAATTCAAATTTTAAAACATACAAACATCCAATTAAAATTTTTAATTTATATTTCTGCTATTAAAATATAGATGACTCAATATGAATAAATTATCCAATTTCTATGTCATAATCAAAACCATCTTTAGTTACAAGCCTGATTGTCTTTTCGTACAAAAAAATCGTCAAATTTATACATATACATATTTTTATTCTATTTACACTAAAAATACTATATTTTTATTCTATTTGGTCTATAAAGTCACTAAAATCATTGACTAACACATCTTTAAAGGTTTATTGTTTTTTGCATTTCGCGTCTAGTAGGCTTATAACTAAAGACGGTTTTCTAATAAACGAAGTCAAGTTTAAAAATTTTATTATGATTTCTAAAATAAAAACAACAGTTTTGATTTAGTTTTTGTATGGGATTGACGTTACGTAAATTCCTGATATATTTTAAAACAACGTAAATTATTTTACGTAAATAAATATTTTTTTTCGTTTTTCTTAATAAATAGGTGAAATAATTTTTTTTTTTAAATATCTTAGCGCCAACTGTTTACTATTTAAAAAAAATATATGAATATTATTAAGTTAACTATTTTTATTTTTACATTTTTAATGTAAATTGTTCGTAAATAATTCAAAAATAAATTAACGTCATCCTGCCAAGAGGGATAAATTAACACTAACAAAATTATTTCATTCAATCAATTGACTCTCTTAACGGGTGTTCTAGGATGGTTTATTCTAGTTAAGAAATTAGAAAATAGATGGCTTTTAAAAAATTACTTTCGTCACTATAGTTCCGAAAGCAATTTGTATAGGTTTTTTTTATCACTGGTGACGAAAAAGAAATTTCCGATGCAATGAACATCGAAAGTAAATTTTTTAAGTTGGGTAGTAGAAAAAAATATTTTAAGAAGATTTACAAAAGAAATGGACATATTGCTATCATTTGTACCAGCGATAAAATCCATCGAATTTATTTTTCAAAAAGTCATACATCTGCAATTAGAGGCTCATTAGCTATCTGCAATCAACAATGTGAGGTATAACAAAATCGTTCATTGCATTTTTTCATCTAAATTACCATGATCCACCAGATGTGGAATTCTGGAAAGCCATTAAATTTGTTTTTGGTCATGGAAACTCATGAAATTTTTATTATTTCTCTGGAAAATTTTTTATAAAAATTATTTTTCATGTGTTCTAAATAATTTACTTATATAGGTATATATCTCGTTTATAGTTCCTATAGGTATATATCTCGTTTATAGGTATATATCTCGTTTATAGTTATCTACAATATTTATGCAAACGACAGCACTTTTAATACAATCTATCCACTTAATGTTACGTTTTGAGTTTACATACACTTGGAAGAAATCTTGATTGATCTCATTTATTCACCTACCTTTTGACGGTACCTTTGGATTTGACGCAACCAATTTCCATTTAAAGTTTATATTTATATATTATAACATATCTATATGTTTTGTTTATTTTCTTAAAATATTTGGTTCATTCTTCTTATTGGATTATGTCTTACCTGAGAATAATCCTTCATCTATTAGTTTTTGACTTCTACTTTATCCAGAATGACAACTGTTTTTCCTTGTCTTATTTCATATAAACACATTCTTTTTCATGGTTCATTTAAGATAATGTTGTTTAGCACTTTTTTAGTCCTGTGTGAGTTTTTTTTAATTTTATTTAAGCTTTCTGATGCTTTCAGACCTCAGGAATTGGCTCGACTGCTGATTTTAAATGTTCTTTTGTTATTGTGGATATAGCTGTTTCAATATCAACGAGTTTGAAGCAAAGCATTTCGCGAACATATTAGCTTTCCTTGCGTGTTCACTGACGATTAAATCATTGTCACGACTCACGTCAATGATAGAGATTCTAGAAGACTTGGTACCAGAATTTAAAAAAGTAATGGCACTGTCCCAACTTTTGACAGAAATTGACATAGTCGAAATTTTTGCCGCTTACGGTCGATCTGTTAATTTCAGCTTTTTGTTGGCTTCTAGATACTATACTAGGATTTGCGATGTGTTAATTACGGGTAATACGGTAAAAAACTTTTATAAAACGGTTAACTGGCAATTTTCCGGTAATTTTCCGAAATAATAAAATTGATCTAACTATTTTAAATTATTAGTTTAAGCAAACTATTTATATCTTAATTTGTCGTGAAATAATAAATTATAACACATTTGAAGATAAATTTTAAAAATAATTTAAATCTTGAAATTTTTCAAGGTTTTGGTTATTAAAATATTGGCGTAAGAAACACGTCTCTAAAGTGTTATCATTCAAGTTCGACTTTAGTTTAGTGCAATTTAGACCAGCAGCTGCAAACGCACGTTCGAATTCGGGTTGTTCTGGGCTCTACTTCAGTTTTCCTCAAAAATGTATTTTGGAATTTTACAAAACACCCCTTTTTCTATAATTTTGAAAAAATGCATTTTCTTTATGTTTTGTTTCCTAGCTTAGTACCGAACCTAATTGATCGAAAATCTTGAGTAAGTCGTTTATTTTCATGTTTTGTACATCATTATTCGTTTGTTTGCAAATGATCTACAACAAAGATAATAAATACTAGGGTTCGGTAATACGCGACTATAGAAGGTTTACTTCGGAAATTTGCAATTTTAGAGGCAAGCTACTAATAAGAAAGTTTTATTGCTGTCTCAAATCTCAAGTCGATATAGTCGATTTATAGATTCTATTCCAATGAAATCGAAGTTAAAGTTCATTAACGCATACGCTTATAAAATCTTTAAAAAACAAATGACTAACTTCACGATATGGCCTCTATTTACTAAACTGTTTACTAAAGTTTTTATATTATTCTTTAGTTTCCCGAATCGAAATTTCCAAAAGCGAGCTACCGGAAAAAATCCCGTTTGAGTTGTTAAATAAGCGTTAAAATTTTTAAATAAAACTCCTGTTTTGGTCCTAAATAAATAAAAATAAAAGTGTGTTAAAATGCATTAGGTCCTACTAATTCTACTTTATACATATATATTCTATCTATTTTTTAGATAGAATATTTAGTTCTAATAAGTATTTTGGTCGTAGAATGTTATCATATCTGCTCTCAATGATGTCTGATGGAAAACTGAAATTATTATATTTTTTTTAATTTTAGCTAGTACATTATCGGCATCGAAATTGATCGTAAATAGTTTTTGAAGATTCAAATAAGATGGTAATTTTCTAGTTGACAGAATTGATAGGACTTATAAAGTTTTTAGAATATGGTAAGTGCTTGGTAAGGTGTTGATTTAGGTGTAAAAAAGTATTTTGAGAATCAATATCGTGAAAATAGTTTTTTGAGATTCTAATTAGATGTTAAATAGTATTTTTATAGATTTTGTAGAAGTTAATAAGTTTATCGAAAGTAAAAAGTTCTTATTTAAATGCAACTAAGGATGACGAAAACTATAAAAGGTTCATTTTAGAACGTGTACTACTTAAATAGTAGTTAAAGTTCGACTCGGGTGCCATAGTAATGCTTTGTTGCTTCTTAGCAACATATATAAGATTTTTGAAATTTTGCTCTTCATTTATTTTTTTACTAGAAATTGTTGTTGCTTTAATCAACACTCATCGTTATATTTATGTAGGTAGCTATTTATACCAACATTAAACAGAACTTTAACAAAATCCCACTAGTTTTAGCATATTTGTGAACACAAATATTCTATGCTTTATTTTATTTTTAAAAATGTTTTCAATTTTATGTTAACAATATTATTGCATTTCTATTAAACGAAAGTTAAATTTTTGTTCAGAAATATAAATAAAATTAAACATTAAATTATAAGTTAAAATTAAATAGAAAAATATGATTCATTGTTTTACTGAACTTAAAAATAAAACTAAATTTTCCAATTTTGTATGAAAAAAACGGGAACAAAAAATACAAACTAAAATAATTACAAAACGAAAAACTTTTTATAACAAATTATTTGCAAAATAGAAATTGAGTGAGCTCTTATCGAAATTGACATAGAATTTTTCTATGCATGTTTCTATATGGTAACTATATCGGTGGCCTCATTTTATTGCCTTCTTAAGCCTTTCATTTTCAGGACTATGCTATATATAGTATGTATGTTTAAATTTTGTGTATCGTAAATTTGGTTGGAAGTTCCATGTAAGGATATCATGATGAATGATTAGGAAATCAACCATATTTAATCCTGGCACTAAATAATTTCAATGAAACTAAACTATTTCAATTCAAACTGTTTCAACAAAACTTTAAAAAATTGTTATAAAAATTTAACACAACACAACAAAGTTGAATTGGGAACACAATTCAATTGTTCGAAATAAAGAAATACTTTAACAAAAAATAAAAAAAATTCTTCGTCCAGAATTGTACACAAGTAACTTTAGATTTTCACTTCATTCTGTTCATAACCAAAAACATGTTTATTTTTTTTCGATTTTTTCTGTTATACGATAATATTACGTCTGATAGTACTGAGTGAAATAAGGATTTTTTTCTTTTCTCTAGAAAAATCGAAAAATGTTACGGCTGAAAATTTTTTGAAAATAACCCTCACGAATAAGATCTAACCGTCCCAAACTTCTATTCAAAATCAATGTAATTCAAATTAAATTTATTTCCAATTTAGTGAATTTTTCAATATGCAAAAATGGAAACGTTGCGATTCTCTGCATATTTGTTTTTAAGGGTTTATAGTTTGTTCAGCCCTTAAAATAAATTATTGAATATAGGCATCAAAAATTTTCTCCTGTTAACACCGGTTTTTACTGAGAAACTGTATCCTTTCAGTACATCATTCTGTATAAAATAATAAATGGTATGTAGATATATTTTGTAAAAAGCGTTTAATAAAGTGCATTGTGTAGTGGGAATTAAAATATGTGTCCCAATAAAATAACACATATGGTGCGTTCGATTTGACTGAAATAACTGAAAAAACAACAACAACTGCATACAAGTATTCAGTTGTTTCAGTTGCTTCAGTGCAAATCGAACACGGCGGCTATAGAAAACTTTTAAAACCAACGTCTCACAAAGCATAAATTTAAAAAAAATTTAAAAATTAAATTAAATATGACAAGAAGATGTTCAATATCCCATTTTCGAAGAGTTGTGTGATCCGACATCCGTTCAGAATCCGACAACCAACATCCGTTCAGAATCCGACATCCAACATCCGTTCATCCGTCCTTGAAAATAATATTTTTGTCACAAATGTCGTTCTCGATTTTTTTGTGTTAACATTAAAAAAAAGTCAGACAAGTGCAAATAAAATTAGATAGTAAGGTAGATGCAGAAAATTTATAAATATTTATTTAATTGCTAATTTAATCATTTATTTAACAAAGTTATAAACAAATTTAAGATATTTAAATAATTAAAGTGCGCCATCTTCGTTGTAATATTTGTAAATTATAAGAATCCAACTACCGGTAAAAAAGAAACATAAGAATCCAACTACCGGTTTTATAAAAAAAACATAGTTTCCAACTAGAATCCAACTAAGAGCTGTCAAAATTGTAAACTTTGAAAACCCAAATAAACTGTTTTTTCTTGCAATTCAAATGATGCAATGTGTTTAAGTTGTTTTTACTATATGGTAAGTTTTTTAATTTATTATTTTGATATTTCAGTGCTATAAAAATATTATATATAGGATAGATTTAACTACATATCTCACATGCAGGCGGCGTACGTGCCAGGCTTACAAAATATTTTGTGGTCATATGTGCGGAAAAGTAGTTTTTTCTTTTACTCTATTCTAGTACAAAATTGAATATTTTTTATGCATGTGTAACAAAAAATATTTTACTATTTTGTGTAAATATATGTGTTTTAATTTATGCAAATAATACAGAATCTTACTCGTACAAAAAATCTTGTATGCAATTCGGGCATAAAGTATATTTTTTGCTTTCGAGTGATTGTTGCTCTCGGGTAAGGCGCCGGGCAACAATTTCACCCTCAAGCGGAAAAGACATACTTTACGCCCTTAATACATAAATAGCTATATTTTCCTATTTAGAAAAATAGGAAAAGTTGGAAAAAAATCAAATTTTTGAATACTGTAATATTTAATAAACATTATAATCGTAAAAACATACAAAACTTTTTGTTACTAAATAAAATAAGCTTTATAATCAAAATTAAATTTAATGGAAATAAAATTTTTATCTAAGTCACGTAAAATCATAAAAATTATTTTTAAAAAATCTTTCACTTTGCACTTTGGTACACCTCAAGCTTTTAAATGGATAATTTTTAATTTGTTGTATGTATTAATAATAAAAGCTTGATGTAAATTTTCTATTTTCTTTATAAGCTTTATATATAAATGAATAATTTTTTTTTGTGGCAATAGTACAAACTGATGTTACAGCATGTTTTTTTTAAGGAAATAGATAGGAAAACATGCAAAACGTACAAACTTACAAATAACTAGAAATAAAAAAAAATCGTGTTCAAGGAAGTACGTGATGTAAAGGATCAGTGAATTTGTATCAATGAATGAAGAGATAGAGTATTTGTATACGAAAAATTTGTTTTTGGTTGTTTTGACGAAGTGTTGAAACGAATGAGTAAATTTTTTGAGATGTTATGTTGAACGTGTGGATTTGTTTTATTGCTTTTGTTAGGCTTGTAAGATATGAATTACACTTTTTTTAATTCTGAAGATTTATGTTATGGCAATGTATGTATAGTCTAGTAGTTTATTTATATACAAGATTCTAAAATTCATTCCCTATCAATACCTATCGATTTGTTCAAAATTTGAGTGTAGATCGATCGATCGATCTGACATCAAACAAATTAGTCTGCAGATCAAAAAGTTAGCTGGAGCTGTTTTAGTTGATTTTGTTTTTATCCAAATATAGAGTGATATTTGGCATACAGTCCGAAATGTAGTAGGTCTCCACTTCGTTCTGCAGTTCCGAAAGGATCGTTAGATGACCGGTGAGATCACCAGGTTTAAGCCTGATTTTAACCAAATTATAAAGCGTTCTGAAATTGCATAGATTTAGGTTTCCGTATAATTACTCTTATTTTTAAAATTTCTGTGATAACTCTGTTTGGAATTGTGTTCGATAACTGTACCGGAAGTGTGTCAAAAAAAATCGTCAAATGTGTCAAAACAAGGAAATATGCATATTTTTGCTTAAAAAACGTTCGTCTTAAGTGATAATGAGTAGGAACAAGGACAGGTGGAGAAACCTGGATGGTCGAGATTGGTATGTGAGATCAAAAACTAGATTATTGCATTATAAGTTTGTCCAAAAAATGTTGTCAAGTGTGTCAAAAGAAGTTTGTTTATTTATTTTTTTACCCAATTTTTTGGTAAAAAATGAAATTAATTATTTGTTTGACATGAAATTTTATTATTATTATTGAGAATTATAAGTTAGTCACATGTTCTAAACCCTATAACACAACACTTTTTATTTAAAAACAAAAAAAAATGTGAGACGTCAGACCAATGCTTTTATTTTCCACAACTTCGTTATTTGCTGTCCGATTTTAATGTTTTGGAAAGCTATTGAACTAAATAACACGTTGAAATTTTTTAAGTTAGGGTTGCTAAACGCGATATAAGGGTTGTAAAGCGTGAAAAATAAACTAATAAAAATATTTAAACATATATATGAAATTATTCTAATCTCTGGAATAAAATTATTCATTCTAGAATGAAAATTAGCGATTTTTTTGCTGTAAAATACTAAATAAATACAACTAATAAGGGTATTTTTACAATGACAGTAAAGAAATGATAAATTTATCAATAATTGGAAAGTAAACATAAAAAACACTGAACACATACATATCAATTGACGGATCACAAAAGTCAGAACATTTTGTATCATTACATTTACAAAAGTATACGCTATTATTTTTATCGATTCGATCAACCCAAAGAATTCAACATTAAGACTGTTTTCCAATTGATGCTGAATTCTAGTAAACGTGCGTAGTCAACTTTTCATTTGACAAAATCAATATTTTGTTTCTAAATATTTTAATAAATATCTGACAAGTTGACAAATCACATTAACTTATTTAAAATTGAACGATTTTGTTAAATCAGACTTAGATTTAGACTGCGTTCCAATTAAATTGTACTAAACATGCTAAATCAATTTAATCAACTATTTGTATTTGGCCAAATCTACATTTTGTTTCTAAATAATTGTGGAGAAGTTCTATCGTTAAACAACTCAAATACATTAATTTAAATTAAAATTGAGAAATTTTGTGAAATCAAGTTTAGATTTATCAGTTACGTATAATTTAGCAGCTAATTGGAATCCAGGGAACTTTTTTAGCACAATTTAGCATCAATCAAATCTAAATATAAACATTTTACCCATTGTAACCTGCTTCTCTCTTAAGTTAATAATTTTCCGTTCTTTTTCAGATGATCAAAATATTTAAAAAACAAACAATTATTGATCTGGTAAGCTATTTACATAATTTAAATTAATTGCCATACTTTATTTTTTTGTTGTACTTACTTGTACAGAACAACAACAACTGTATCAATAATTGAGCCGTTTATTTTGAAAGTGGTGTAAGTCCATTTCACAAAAAAAGAAAATTAGTTATTAGTAAAAATAATCACAATTTTTATAATTCTTTTTATTTATAAACATTGTTAGTCTATAGTATCATAGACTAAGGTCTCGTCTTGTATGCTAGACTAAAATTGTTTATGAATAAAAAATTATAAGAATTGTGGTTATTTTTACCAATAACTAATATTTTTTGTCAAATGGACTTACGCAAATTTCCAACTATACTGCTCAATTTATTCAAAAAATTGCTTTGTAAATTAAATTGAAATTGGTAAATAAAACTAAAATCATTATATCTATAAACATCAATTACACTTTCAAGCACCTTAAAAGAATTAAATAAATGTTTGATGCTTTCCTTATAATATAATACAGGGAATATAGAGTAGGGTGTTTTTTTCGGTCCCATTCGGTCCCAATTTCTTCCAAAATTTCAGCTTCCTTTAGATCAAACATGTGAACGGCCAAACCCGAGTTTGTTGTTCATTCAATTAACATGGTAAACGGCGTTTTTACTCAAACATGAATAGCTGGTAGAAATTTTTTTTTAAATTTCTGATTGCACCATTTTATAGAGAATTAAATGTCCTACATAAAAGCTCCTAAGTACTAAAGCCGTGATTTAATTATTTTCAAAGACATAAGAGATATATACATAAACGAGCGTTAATTAAATGGCAAACAAACTCGGGTTGCGCCGTTCACAGGTTTTGATCTAGGAAGCTGAAATCTTGGGAGACATTAGCCAATGGGCCCGAAAACGAAAAAAAAACACCAGGGTCTCACAACACATGCGTTCTATGGGAGAAAGTTCTAAGTTCTATGAAGAACTAAACAATAACTTCTATCACATAATAAAATATGACATAAACCAATATTTTATGATAGGATGGAGGAAATAAAAATAAAATAAGAGGGAAAACAAATTTTGTAAAATTTTGGTTGCCAATAATCCAGTTAGTAGCATATTATGTGATTATGTGACGCACAATGCGCCGCAATTATTAAAACACACATATAGAGTTATTTGAAGGCTCGTTTCTTCGAGCAAGCTATAGCGTACCATTATCCAGGATGATACCATAACTATAAGATGGAGAATGCACCGTTGACTAAATAAAGTTTATCCCCTAACACTCCTAAGATAACACCTTGGCAAGTGATATCTCACTACTATTGCCCAGTGGTATGCAAAATCTGACGTTAACTCGTATGCCAATAGCAGCGATTGGAGTACGCAGACTTGTCACACCCGTAGATCAAATTTTAAAATTAAATTTAAAAATCAACAAAAACTGATCCTTGAAACCAAGCAATATTTTTTTTTTATTCTTCTTCGGATTCTCTGTCTGTCAATTTCTTCATTATATTTTTCTTCTTCCATTTCTAGTATTTTCATGATTCAAGAAATTTCAATCAGGCAAGAAACATAAGGGATCTAAATCTTCAGTACGTGCGTCAATATTAAATGTAACTGCTTCATACCTCTTCCGCTTCATTAATTTGTCTGTTTTTTTATCACGATTTCTTTAAAATATCATATTGTGCGTCGGTTGAAAAAAATAATTGTTAAAGAGGTACTTGAATATGTTTTCAATATTTTTTACCATATTTTAGGTACAACTTTTTAGGTACTCTTGATAGTCTTATTATCTGGAACATAGTCCTTGCACTCTTCTTTTACTTCGTTTAAAGTGAACTGATATTCATCATTATTCTCAATAAATGAATATATTTCATAAAATATTTAAGACAATCGGAGTGATATCGATCCAGCAGCGACCAGGACGTGTTCGAAAGTAAGGAGTTCCTAAAAGTAAGTGCCGATACACAGTGGATCTTACGACATTTTTTATTATTGCTCTTCTTTTCTTTATCCTTATCCGCTTCTTCACCGCAAAAAATAAAACGATTTTTAAATGAAAAGCGTGGATTACCGAAACACATTCTGCTGTGAGATGAACTCGTAGATGTTAAAGTGCTGGCTTCATCTAGCTGTCTTTTTTACGTCAATATATTTGTCTGCCGCGTGTTATCCTTACGACACTCTACATGAATTTGACATGAACAGAAGTAACATTTCATAAACATTTATCTTTTCCATCCTATCCTTCTGCACTTAACTCTATCAGCGTGTCAAGTCCTTTTTCTACCACAACATTTTTACCTTTTTATCTTCCAGCAAAGATTCACAAATAAAACAAATTTCTTCCATTTTTGGATGATTTGTTTCATTTATACAAAGATAATTGAATAATAAAAATAGTAAGTGGCCACATCCGTTCAAAAAGAAATATCATTTAATCATTTAATACTCCATTTTCTGTCCAAATCCTTGTTCTAGAACTTTATCCTTTAAGAACGATTATTTTATTAGAGTGGTCAAATTGTGAAACTCAATGCCTTCCTCCGTATTTCCCGACTAATTTGCCCCTCAGGCATTTAAAGAAAATATCCATTGTCATTTAAAACAATTAGTATATTTATCCTCATTCCTTTCACTTTCCCAATCTCCTTCCTTTTTAGTTGACATCTTCGGATATCAAAGAGTCTGAATTATGAATATTTCATATTT
This sequence comes from Diogma glabrata, assembly GCA_963693315.1. Lineage (NCBI taxonomy): Eukaryota > Metazoa > Arthropoda > Insecta > Diptera > Cylindrotomidae > Diogma > Diogma glabrata. The sequence goes on from OY856187.1 coordinate 426,567,954, forward strand.
ACTGTGCTAAACCAAAACAATTTGTGTACCATATTATTTGAAAATGTTAATAAATAGATGGATACAACAGTTGAGACGAACAAGAGTAAGGTTTTGTGTCGATAAGGTCATAAAGAATTTTAATAGTTTAAAATTCTATAAAAAAAAACAATTCTGAAACAAATGACAACACTTTGACTGTTCTTTGGACTGTTCGTATAGTAAGTAATATCGTTTACTTTATAAATATCGGTTTTAACTATTTAATTTATTTTGAATAAAAAAACTTTTTAAAATCGGATAACAACTAGGTCTTAACAATCCTTTAGATAAAACACTTTATACGTATGTTATCTAATGCTCGTATTTGCTAATCTTGTGGACCATTCGAACTTTTGATATTTTTGATATTATGGTTTGATATTTCTTGGGTTTTTTGATACGGAGATCGATTTATACCTACCATATTTTCTACAAATATTTTGAATTTGCGTGGTAAATTTTTAATCAAATATGCATTTCATTTATGAGCGGGTGAATTGCGTACATGTTCTTTACAACGTGTAGACCTATATTCCGTACGTTTGCTGTCATGCACGACTCAAAATTTGTTGTTATTGTTTTTAAAAAAATTAATTACTAAACATTAAATCGTAGCACATGATAAAATATGACATACACTACTAGTCCATGGTGAACTATAACAAATAAAAACAAAATAAAAAGTAAAAAATAAATTTTTGAAAAAAATTGCAAAACAGAACAAAAATGGAAAAATGGTGTTGTGCCAAAAGGCTCATTTCTTCCAGCAAGCAAAAGCGCTGCATCACCAAGGAATACTTCATAGCGATATTAAAAAAAATGTTCTATTTCCAATGAAAGTGAGTTTATCTCAACCTTGTGGTTGAAACCGGTTGGTTTTTGGTTTTTCTTAATGTACATTTTTGGTTTTGGTTTCGGTTTTGGTTTTTCTAAACAATAAATCTTGGTTTTGGTTTTTCTAAACGACGAACTCTGGTTTTTCTAAATGATAAGTTTTGGTTTTTTGACTAAAAAGTTGTTTGGATTTTCGTTAGACAATGTATTAAAAATTACAATATTGTCAAGAAACAATCAAGCGGAGCAAAAATACACAAATTAATAATACAAATTACGTTATAATTGATCTAAGAACTTCGTTTTTGGTTTTGGTTTTGCTTATTTTAGAATTTGGTTTGATTATTTTAGAATGTGGTTTCGGTTTCGGTTTGGATAATATTTATAATATGATTTTGTTTTTACTGTTTTTATGAGGTTTCTGGTTTTTGCGGTTTTAGTTTTGGTTTTGAAAAACGGTTGGCCGTCCTGGTTGACATTAGTTTAAATTTATTTTCAATGCTAGATTAAAAGTTCTTTTGTTGAGTGATTAGAGTTCGTCTCTCAATACCTCAAAGATATTACCCTGGCTAGTGATATATCACTCATTATACTAGTAACATATAATGAGTAACATATAATTTCACATAACTCGTTAATAGCATGGGTAAAAGTACGATTGGGTTGTCACATCCCAGATCGAATTAAAACTAAAAGCTAAACGACAAATTGCAAATATGTAAACATAAAATCATGTTTATCATAAAATACTATTAAAAAAAACAATACAATGGATTTATTGATCATTTTGTTATTTCCTTGATATAACTATTATTAGAAAAATTGTACACTGTCTTGCTTAAATATAATATCAAGTCTACGCTGTACCAAAAAATATAGCTTTTAGTCCTGGAAACTACATAATCTTCAACGCTTTAATCTTCAACACAATTTTCTTTATTATAGCTTTAATGAATATCCTGTCATTTTAACAAATTAAACGATCCTTAGCATAAAAATAAAAACAAAAAACCTCTTTACAGGTCGTTAACTTCATTTTGTTTTGACATTACAGCAAAAAAACTATAAATATTTAGTTGAAATAAAAAATAATTTTAAATTAATTTGGAAAACTGAAAACAAAGCAGATTTCTCATTTTCTTTTTTCTTCAACATAATAGTTTTTTTTCATTGTAAGAGGATGTTTTGTGCCCAGGTATTATGTACTCTCCTCTTATGCAAACATTGTTTATACATGTTGGGCTTTTGTCAAGAAAAAAGATGTCTTCCAATTTTCATCGTTGTCTTACATATGTTTACGTTCTTGTATATTTTTTTTTATATATTTCAATTCAGAATTCATTTTTAATGTGTAAATATATTAAGGAAAAATAGAATCTTGTGTTATAGATTATAGGATATTAAGATTAAAAGAAAAATAAAGATATGGGTAGAAAGATTTGTTCTCGAAATTATTTAAGGAGAAGGGAGTACAAGAAAATAGTATCATTTTTGTATTATTAGTTTTATGCGGAAAATGTGTTTTTCTTAGGTAGATGATATTAATTTAAACAGTTTTCGAATAGAATTTTGTATTATAAAAAAAATTACTGTAAACAATAATATACTAATAGTTATATTTTTTATTTAATTTAGTTAATATCTGTCACTAATTTGATCCAACGTTTTTATAAATCAAATTTAAACTAACACAATGATAAACATTATTGTCTTGAATGATTTTTTTTTTTACTTTTTTAATATGGCGGCAAATAATTCAATAAGTACCACTGGTCCGTTTCACTAAGCACTCAAAACAATCACTACCGCTGTTTTTCTGTTCCACTTGCTTCTGAGCGTTACAATTGTAAACTCAAGTGGAATGGATTATGTGATCGTTTATTCTTTGACGTAAAAATACAAATGGCGAGTTTGAACAAATAAAATAGAAGTTAGAGGCTAGGCTACAATTTGTAAATCTTAACAATAAAGTATAATAATTATGGTGCCCGCACAGTAAAAAAAATTTTACTCATGAGATCCAAGTTTGTATGAAAATTATTTTGAGGAAAAAAAATTTATACACATTCACTTTTACAATTAATTCAATGAATTATTTGTGATATTACATCACTCCGATGGAAGTTATCCCATTATGAATAATAAGACTGAATCTAACAAAATATATGGTGTGCAATTTATGAAATTTTGTTTGCTATCCACACAATTGTCGATCGATCTAGTTTTGAACCGATAAGAACTTTTTATTACACTTTAAAAAAGTATATCATTCTCATCAGGGCTAGCCGAATGGATGATATAGATCTATTCAGCTAGCCCTGATGAGAATGATATACTTTTTTAAAGTGTAATAAAAAGTTCTTATCGGTTCGAAACTAGATCGATCGACAATTGTGTGGATAGCAAAAAAAATTTCATAAATTGCACACCATCTTTTGTTAGATTCAGTCTTAACATTCACTTTTGTTTTCACTATCATTAAATTTTAAAAATGGCGCTAAACTTATCAATACTCACTTCAACCCACCTTTTGAGATAGGTCGTTTTTAGTTAGATGTGAGCGAAAATTTGACGTTATTATTGACGTTTTCACCACGGTCCGCGACCAAAACGACCGTAGTCGTCAAGTGAAACGGATGAAGGGTCATTTTGAGCGTTGTGAACGCACCTATAAGTCGTTTGGAAAGCAGCCTTATTAAGTTTTTGTATTTTTCGATAAAAAAACATTCGCAGCGTTGCCGTTTACCTCTATTGGAGTTTTGATTCCTTTTTGAGCTCGTATGTAAATATACAATAATACCACAAAGTATTACATTTTTAATTCTAAGAAACAATCTTATTATTTAGTTCTAGTATAGTTTAGTTATAGCAAATAGCCAAAAAATCCCCTCGTTTTGTTTTCAAAAACTCCGTTTATTTTTCCTCGATGGCAACGCTGAACATTCGCAGTGAGCAAACGAAAAAAAAACAGATTTCAATCAGTTATTCACCAATAGTCACGAATTGTGTCCATCAAATTTGCTTATTATTTTTCGTACTTAAAATTTAAAAATGGATCAAAGTTAAACAAAAATCTAGGAATATACATTTTCAATTCAATTTTCCTAGAAATGATAATCTTCAACACACAAACTCATCAATCATCTACAACAAATAATAAACAAAACATTTTCTAATTTAAACAATTTTCGTTTTATTTTTCAGATTGTTATTGAAGTTTTCAAGCAACCAAAATCAATAAAAAATAATTTGCCGATCCTAGAAAAAACAACAGAAAACTCCAAAAATATGAGATAAGATTTAAGAGAAAAATTATAATTTCAAAATTTTTGTTTTGTTTAATTTAGAAGAAAATATCCAGAAAAGCTACGGAAATCGTCTAAAATGTCAAAAGCATATTATACAGATAGAAAATATATATTATTTGACATAAAAACGATGATATTGTCCAGAAATATATTCTACTTTATAGTAACATTAATAGTCTTAATCAAAAATAGTAATGCTGATACAGATTTTATGAAAAATTGTGGTACATGCTCATGTAAATGGATTTCGGGTAAGAAAAATGCTGATTGCCGTTTTAAAGATATGCAAGTGATACCAACAGGTTTAAGCTCAGAATTACAAGTTTTGGAACTCTCTAACAATTTAATACCAGAATTAAAATCCGATGAGTTTACAAATGCGAGCTTACATAATCTCCATAAATTATATATGAGAAATTGTACAATTGAAGAAGTTCATATAAATGCATTACGAGGGTTGGTTATATTAATTGAATTAGATTTATCTAACAATTTCATTAAAGTTTTACAACCTGGCATTTTTAGTAATCTTATACGGATACGTAAAATACAGATCAATAATAATGAAATCAAACAATTAGACGATTATTTATTCCAAAACCTAATATTCTTACATACGATTGAACTAAAAAATAATCATTTATTTAAAATTGGACTGAGCACGTTTGTTAACTTAAGAGAGTTATCACAGATACATTTGGAAGGAAATAAGTTAAGTGTTTTGTACAAAGATACATTTAAGAGTTTAGACAAACTAACAAGTTTATCGTTAGGACAAAATCCATGGAATTGTACGTGCGATTTAAGACAATTTAAAGATTTTATTATTGACCGACGTTTATATATATCACCAACGGATTGCTACGAACCATTAAATTCCCGTGGTAAAGAATGGACTGCTATAGATTCGGACAAATTTTCTTGTGCACCAATAATTTTAATGCCAGATCGTGCTGGAGCTGTTATTGATACTGAAGCCGAAAATGTAACATTAACCTGTAGAATAAAAGGTTGGCCGAAACCAGAAATTTCATGGATTTACAATAAACGGTTAATTAATAATTATGATCAAAGGTATCAGGTTAAAGACATTTCAACTGAAAACAGTGAATATTTTATGTCTGAGTTGAATATTTTACAAGTGAAAGTAACGGATAAGGGGTTGTATACGTGCCGTGCCGAAAATAAGGGGGGAATGGACGAAGTAGAAATTCAATTGTCAATTGCACGCCAACCAACTATAGCCGATGTTCATATACCACAACAGGAGAAGTTAAATATGGATTTAATTATCAGCATTGTGATCAGTGGTGTAATTACAATTTTACTTATAATAATAATTTGTTTGATTTGCTGTAAATGCCGAAAATCGAAAAAATATAAAAAAAATGGATCAATCAGCGAAAATGGATTGGTACCAATGAAATTGGATAAGTCACAGAACGACTCCATGTTAGAAGGGGGATCGGTTATAATGGAAATGCAAAAGGGACTGTTGACAGAAGTGAATCCAGTAGAGAAACCACCAAGAAGACAACTCGATTCAAGCTCAAGAAATGATCTTGCCGATGGTTGTGAACTGAAACGAACTCTATTGGATGAAACAGTTTTTGGTGAGTTCTATGTTTTGTTTTACTTTATTTAGGATTAGCTTTATGCTTCCGGTCTATTTTGATTCCACCAAAACGCAGTTATTGATTGTCCCCATCTATGGCGAATACTATGGAATAAATGTACTGTGGACTCATTTGTGTTTATCTAAAAATTTTTTTGGAAAATAATAACTAGTTATTTTTCCATAGTTTTGGTCCTTCTTATATACTTTTATTTGGTTGCATTATTTTTAGTAACGATGCTTGTCAAGGTACCAAGTACACACAACGATGACATTATTTGTATAGAAAATAAAAATTTACTTTTATGTCAACGTTTGTTTTTATTAAATTCAAGTTAAGCCAAATTGATCGCAATTTAACATCAAATCTTGTAAACGTCCTGCCAAAAACACGTGAAATCGACCAACAACATGAAATTTTTGAAATGAGGTTGGAATTTTGTATATTTACGTATTGGAATTAGTTGACGTCGATGAAAAAAAAATTTCTACGCTTTTAGTTTTTTGAACTCTGTCTTAAGATAGACAGTTTCTTTAACTCTGTCTAACAAGGTGATGAAAAATCAAACAATTGCTCGTCCCTGTTGTATGAAAATGACTCTACACCAAAACCCACTAAGTCCTTTTTAATGTTGTATAGCTCAAAATGTAGGTATTTAAATCACCCTGTGTCTTAGGACAGAGTTAAAAAACAAAAACTAATAACCAATTATTTCCAATGCGTAAATATACAAAACCCCAATCTCATTTCAGAACCTGGTCGATTTTACGTGTTTTTCACCGCCCATCAACACTTCAGAACGCATGTTGTTGTGAGACCGAGGTCCTAAAAGGTATCTAGTCATTGTTGTCTCAAATATTGTAATTTATTACACGAAACTTTTTATGAAAAATAATTACTATCTGTATAATCGATCACTCTATTTTTATATTATATACTTACTAAGATTAAATAACAATATCTATTATATTAAGTCAAAACAAGATGGTTTTCCTTTAATTGTGACACGGTTCCTACAACTAATCGAATAATAATTAATTATTTGTTTTAATATATGTTACAGAATCCGATTTGTGAAAAACAAAATGAAAATTTATTTTCTTTCACTATTTTCTTTTTGTTACTAAAGCTTGATTTAAGTTTGCCCCGTATGTATGGTCTTATAAGAGAGGGAAACGTATCGCAACATAGTCTACGTAATTATATGGCTTCTGAAAGGTTTTACATATTCGTAAGCATATGGTTTAATTCATCCTTTATTCTAACATGGAATTTTTAAATCTTGAATGGATATTTCAATGTTTTATTAGATTCGACTTGTTTATCGCGTCTGCTTATAGTAAGAATCAAAAGGAAGTCAACTAGTCTATTGAAGTACATAATTATAATCAACTTTGACAGACCGGTTTAATTCGATTTCGTGTAGACATTTTACAGTTATTTATTTAAAACATAATCTTTTCCATATTAATGATTTTATTTTAAACTGTTAACACTTGAACTGAAGCTTATTTTTAATTTGTATTAGTAGTATTATTGTTTTATTTATAATTTTTATTTTTTGTTTCATCTGTTTTGTACAAAGCTACAATTGTGATTTTATTTATTGAATCTAGGACGATAATCTTTGAATTCAGCTTTTGTATTTTTAAATATTCTTTATTTTGAATTCCAGGCAGCCATGATGAAGAAACACAATCAATTGCCCTATCAGACACAACGCCTAGGTCAAGAACGGCATATGTAGATGATGGATATGGAACAAGCTTGCCACCAGATCTTCTAACATTTCCATCAAGGTTTCCACAATCGCCATCGTTACAAAGCTCTGTATCCAATATTCAAGATGGAAGATTATACGTTAAATCACCTATATCAAGCCCAGTTTATCAAAATCCTGGTATATATCCAGCACAAATGTTACCTGGTGGCTTTCGTACTTTACAACATCCTAAAACAGGTCGAACAATAGCAATATCAGCCAATCGCTCCAACTCTCCGTTTACACCAGCGCCAATCATGTATCCGCCTGTTTTAATGAAACAAGGATATGTTACAATACCACGAAAGCCACGAATACCAAGTTGGACCCCATCAATGAATTCTGGTATATCAGACTACCCACCAACATCACCAACATCAACCACAATATCAGGAGAAATTATCGAACCCGTTTATGATAATCTTGGATTACGAACAACAGCAGCTGGTAACTCAGCTCTTAATATAAATAAAATTGGAACAAATAATAACAATAATTTAATTAATAATACAAATAATGGTAGTAATACAAATAATAACAATTCATCGAAGTTCTCAATGAAAGACCGACCACTACCTGAAACACCAAGCATAAAAGATGGATCATCATTACACGAAAAACTTCAACAATCATTAAATGAGCCTGAATTTAATCAAGTTATCTCAGATACAGAACCATTATATGGCCGTTCAGGTATAACACCGGTTATAAATGCAACAGGAGAACGTGCAACAAAAATACCACCACGACCGCCACCGAAACCTAAAAAACGTTTGTCAGTTGCTAGTACTGGAGGTGGTATTGGAAATAATAATAATAGCACAAATCAATTATTTGAAGATGAAGGGGAAGATGGAACTGAAGTTTAGTGATATAAACATTAATCATATTAATTAAAAATTATTAAATATTAAATTCGAATTTAATGAATTTTATTAATAATAATTAAATATAATTTGAGTGCCAATCAAAAAATATGACAAAATTATATTTTTAAAAATAACAAAAAATAAAAAACTTTCTGCTTATAATCATAATAATGACGACGAATGAAGAATATATATTTAATGAAAAAAATTTAAATTTAATTAAATTAAATTATAAAAAAATAACGATTTATGGTAAATTTTAGTAAAGAAAAATTATTCCCTTCTTTATTTAACTTTTTTTGTTTAATTAAGTTTAGCTTTTTCATGATTTTATCGAATAACTAAAATAGTTAATTAATTAGCTTATAGGGAAAAAATTTACAATTAGTATATTATAAGTTGATAACTGTAAAAACACTTTTTTAAATCTCCTTTAATTTGTATGTTCTAATTTTAAGGTGCTCTTTGAATAGTTTTAAGTCTAAAGACGATTTTTTTTATTTACTGATAATTTTATAATTTATTCATGTAGGATTGTTGAACATGATTACTTTGATAATTTGGTTTTTTGTATTTTTAGAAACGACAAAAACCAAGATAAAAAAAATTTAAAGCAATTCATAACTAAGGTCGAACTAAAATTTGACAGACTTATTACACTTTTTATTTTTGAAACTTATAGTGAATTCTTTTCTACTTGTTCAGTACAAGTTCCGACTCCGAATTATCGAAATTTGTTTATGTTTGTATTGCACTTTTTACAAAAGAATACAGATTTCAATAATTCTGTGTTGGAACTTGTACCGAACAGGTAGAAAAGAATTCACTATTACTACAATTTATAATTGTTCTTTTTCCATCATCGTTTCAAATGAAAAAATGGGTGTGTTTGTTTTTATATCAGATATATGGTAGAATTTTTTCTTCGATAATAAACTGTCGGATATACAATATTTTCCGTCTGTGTTTTTTGTCATATCAGGTATTTGCAAATTTTCTTATTTGAGACATGAAATAAAATATGACAGAATAATTTAAATAAATTTAATTAAAATAAAATTTTATTAAAATAAAATTTTATTAAATAAATTTAAATTTTGCTTTATTCAAAATTTGTTTTTGAATCGAAAATGTATCTACAATTTTTAATGTTTATCCTTTGAACGATGAATTTAAGTTGGTTAAATAAGAAATGTCTAAAAGTTTTCAGAGAGAAAAGATATGATCTGATATATATCCAAGAATAAAAAAACACCAGTTTTTTTTCTTCGATACTAAAAAGACGCATATATTTTTTTACCGTTCAAATATCTCTCCGATCTTTCCGATATAAAAAAAACGCACTTATTCATGATAAATTTATTTTTCGTAAATGTAATTTGACGCCGAACAAATCAACAAATATTAAATTGTACCCTCGGTACTCTCGTTCTGTAATTTTCATACTCGCGTGAACTATGCTTCATTTTAGTATCGTTATACAATATACTAATTCATGTTATTTACGTATTCCTTGCCAGGCACCGTTAATACAAAAATAAGTTTATCTAAAAAATAATAAAATAATGTTTCTAACTGTATTAACAAAGTAAGTAAACCTTATAACTACTATTTTCTTTTGTAATATGACACTTTTTTAATTACAAATCCACTATCCTACTCGTTGTTCACGTAGTTTCTGATTAGACAACGTGAAGCTGTAAACAAATTCTGTCCGTTTACACATTAACTAATCGGTTTTAGCTGCAAATGCATCTCTTGACCTGAGTTAGAAATGCGAAGAATTTAGTTTACCCGTAACGTTAGTTTACCCGTAACGACCTTAAATATTATTTGTTGCTTCAACTATAGATTGTTGTTTACTACTATTTCTCTCATCACAACACTCTTGGCCATAATCCTCTTTGTCCAAAGAATCGTTATCTTCGCTATAAATTGTTATCTTTCACATATATTTTTTGTAACACTTCTTTGTTCTAGTTCAGTTTGATGGTGTGTAGTTCTAAAATATTTCTAAAACCATCAAATAATTTTTAATTGATCAAAAATCTCTGCTATAGATTTAATGTGTCTATATCAATTGATGAGTCTGGTCGCGAGTATGATTTTTATCGAATCGTATAGTAATTATTTATGTTATTATTTTTTTTATTTCAACGATATATTATATACTGATAATTGATTGCCCATGAATGATATTTAAAATAACATTCATTTCCACAAAACATTCAGATGAAAATACTTTTTAGTTGTCTGTAATTTATAGTAAATTAATTAGGTTACTTCAAATTATTTCCCGCGTAACACGCTGAAAATACCGTTCATAAGATGGGTGAACTTATTTTTTTCCTACACGCATTAGCTCGTTTATTTATTCGTAGCCTGAAAAAATTCAACGCAGCCTAATATCAATAGTATTAATCAAAACTCAAACCCATTATAAAAACTCAAGGTTTTCCTTGGTTTTTTTTTTTTATAAATTATATATATTTTGTTTTTCTTAATTTAATTGTATTAGACTGAATTTTTGACATAAAAAAAATATTTAAAAATAGAAACAAATATTAAAATTTATGCAAAACTATGAAATTAATTATAATTAATATAAATTATTATTTTTGTTTTTAATTTTTTTATTATTTTGTAATGTATCTTTTTTTGGTATAAATGATATAAATTATAAAAACTATAAATTTTTTTATAAAAAAAAACTATATAGTATTGATTAAAAAAAAGAAATAAAAAAGTTGTTTTATTTTAGTTTGAATTCAATTTAATTGGAGACAACAAAGCAAGCTCTAGGACTTCGGAGTGGATATAAAACTGTTATGTACTTCAACATTGTGCTATAGTAATTTAATATGAGTTTTTTCCTTTCGCTTTATAGTTTAAAGTATGCATATTTGTAATTTTAAAGGTTTTTAATAGGTAAGTATTTGAAATGTATAGTGTATTGTGGTATTGAGTGGTCTAGTGGCTAGCACGCTAAACTCGAACTCGGAAGAGCTGGGTTCGACTCCCATCATCTAGGTGTAAGCATTTTTAAGCAAAAAATTAACAACCATCAACACACCGGAGTTCCAGTTATCCGATATTCAACCAATATGGTTGATATATTGGCAATTAAGTCTTAGTCTTAAGTTTTAATTGGTTATTGAGTCTTAAATCAAGTAAAACTCGACTATATATAATAGCCTTACCTCTTCTTTAAAAAAAGGAGTTATCGCAAATTATCTTAAAGGTGGGGGTCCAAAACATTCCCCGTGATCAAGTTCGAACCTAATTGGTTAGCAGGTTTAGGCATAGCACCAGTTTTCGTTTTTTATGTAAAATTTTGATTTTCGATTTATGGTCAGTTTAACGTAGCAAACCTGGTATGTTGAATAATTTCGGGTAAATGGATATCTAGAAATTCCTGCCAGCAAATTTTTCAATTGTTTTTTTTGACAAAATATCACGCAAGTTCATCTCATCACCTTCATTAGTTATCTTCTTTGTTTTGCTTGACCGGTTAGATTACGTTTGGGTGACTATCCTCTAATCCTCGCCGCATTAAATAATAGTGTTTCATACAAAACATGTATCCGCTTCTCTATTAAGATCTGTTGACAATAGTTGCTATCTATCTTTATTTTAGCTAGTTTTGTTTGCTAGTTGCTTATCTACATCTCCAGCAACCAGAAGCTAATTACAGAAAATTATGAAATGTGCAGTGATAACACACATTTCTATTTATCAAATCACACAAATATTTCTAATTATCGGTCCTTTCCCTTTGTGTCATTATTATGTTCAATTCCGAGTTCATCGGTCCGAGTTTATCGAATTAGACCAAAAATTAAAACATTGAATTTTCTGTACGTTATAAATTTTATTCGTTCAAAATATTTCTTCCTTTATTATTCCTCTTAATTGTTCTTGTTTCACAAATATAATTATTTGACTTATAATAATCTTGTACTATTATTTATTTAAAACTGATTGACGTGACGATTGAAACGTAGTCTCTTATACGATCAATCCGTTTTTTCATACACAACGGGTTGCTCACTACCCCTTTTTATACTTAACAGTGGATTGTATGGATACGTCACAAATACGAATTGTAATAACTTTATCAATAATTATACCTAAAAAACCTTATGATAACAATCAGCCATGAATTGGAGTTTCTAAAAAGTTGGTAGGAAATTTAAATTACACATTAATAAAATTAAATTTAGAATATGATGCAATCTTTGAATGACTTATAGTTGAATTCATTTTCTGATACCGAAGACATCATTGAATGTAATTCGAAGACTCGTCTTAGCATATTTTCGTGGATTTTACGAAAAGCAGTCGACGGTAACCATGGATGAATAAATGATCTTCACTAAAAATATGATGACGGTTGTATTATTTATTTTTAATAAAAATTTTATTACCTATTTATAAGATTTTCCTAAAGCCTGTTGATTTTACATTGTAATTTTATCATGACTGTCCTCTTCAAGTTTGTATTTTAATCTTAATTCGATTTCTAGATCGGTTCAAAATGATTTAAAAAAAATCAACTCTTTCGAATGACATTCAAAACGAAATTTTAATTAATTTAAAACTGCTTGTAAATGCTCGCTCTTAATAACTAACTTTCCCTAACGTGACCCCTTATACGATCAACAAATATTTACACATTGCTATCATTATTTTAATTTATTTATTTACTGAAAATCGTAGCAAAGTTAGCAAAAAGACAATTGTGTATGTAGCCTAGAAGCAAACCAGTGTCTTTTCCATTTTTATAAAAAAAAAGTTAATGATGAAGTAATGTTGCTTTTGTTTAATATTACCTTAGTATGAAATAAATATAAATAAATTAAATCTATTTTGCGTGTTTATTATAATTAAATTTTGATTGGTAAAGATTATATTTTCTATTAGTGGTTTAAAATTCTGACAATAGGGAATTGTCGTAACCACAAAAGCGTTTATGTTAAAATTTTATGCAATAAGTTAATTGTTTATAACTATTTGTTTTTTTTTGTCCATTTTGTTCGTTGTTCTTATAAAATTATTAATTAACGATCTTCTTAATTTTAGGTCGATTTATATGAAAACGAAACAGCAGATAATTAGAAGATTTAAATTTTCAGCGTCACTAAGAGGTAAGGACAGTGTCAGCAAATGATGGAGGTCAGA